>CM076569.1:940001070-940564242 GCA_034641835.2 Pinus albicaulis
AGCCTTGTGAAACCTGCTGCATTACTAGTTGCTCACACCAGTGATGTGAAGTGTCAGAGCTCTCTCCATGTGGAAACCTTCTTGGGGTCTCTTTATGTCTCTCCATCCTTATCTCCTTGAATTCTCTGGCAATATCTGTTATAGCATCATTTTTCACCCTCATGTGATTCATGATTGTCTCTTTGGCCTTGGGCACCCATTCCCATAGACTTGAACAAAAGTCGTAAAAAACAGTGTTAAAAATCCCATACGCAGGTATGCCCAGACTTTTCCACGTGTATATGCAAGTCCATACACAATTTTCTGTGTATGCCATTAAAATCATTAAAAAATATGTAAAAATTCCCTATTTTCGGGCTGGGTTGATGGTTACTCCAGTAGCTCAACCACCTCAGCGCGTGGCCAGCTATTTCCAACTGATTGAAACTACTTTGAGGGAGTATAAAAGCCCCTCATGTGCATGGCCTAAGGAAGAGAGAGAAATTTATAGACATTATACTCTATTGGAATCCCAGTTCAAGTTTGATTTCCCGTGCCTCCTGCACTTTCCGAGATTTTTACAGGAAAGTATCCTAGCGAGGCAAGGGCAGGACGGATCCAGACGACGGTCTGTTCGAATATCGTGGAAGGATTCAGGTGATCTCTCCACTTTTTACTACTTTACATGCTGTTTGTAATGAAGAAGAACCATCTTGTTCCTGAATTCACGTGTTAATATCTGCTTGCATATGTGAAAATATTATTATTTAAGCATTTATTATTGTTTATATGATATTTCACATGGATTTCACTAAAATTTAGGATATATATATGCTTTACAACTAGATTTCCGTGCACGTTTCTTCTTGGTTTTCAGGTTGAGGAGGAAGAAGGGTTGCTGGGGGTTTGGACCCTGCGGGATCTACATCAAATGTAGGATTATGGGTGAGTTCTACTATCGATGTTATCTAGTTTTTATCATACAAGTGTGGTTGTGTGAGTCCTTCTTGAGTAGCATGCCTTGTTATGTGGAGGTTTTGACCCAACAAACCTCTAGGGAGTTATTTCCCGAAACAGAACTAGCTACTTCGTTGGGGATCGTATTCTTGTGATTCCCCTGTTGGGTGGTTTTAGCTGTTTGAAAGGTTTACAATAGTTTTAACTATTATTTCCAGTCCAGTTAAGTTTTTCTCAGTCAGACTGAAGACCTGGTTCTTTATCCAGGATTAATATTTTTTATTTTTCATTATTTACCTTTATATACGCGATTTTTTCTATACACAGTCGCATATACATGTAGTTTTTGTTAAAGGAAGTCGTGTATACGCGGGTTTCCTTTGACACAGGCATGTATACACGCTTATTGAAAAGCTGATAAGTAGCGTATGCCTGGGAAAATTTTGAAATTTTTGATTTCTTGACTTTTTAGTCTTGTCTGCCTGTGGAGACCTATTCTTTCAGTGTCTTTATAGTATCTGGATTGTGTTGATAGTGGTTATTGGTCTTTTTCTCTCTTGAGTGGTTGAAGAATGGCTATTAGGAAAATCTTGTTTTTCAGTGCTTTCATTTTTGGTTCGAGTACGAAGATCTCTTTTTGGGGATTCTTGGCTGTTCTGCTTAATCAGAACAGAGAGCTTCTACTCATATACTCTTTCCTAGCTTTGTGTCTTTCTTTGCGCTTCGATTTTCGCCTATTTTTTGGTTGGTTATCTTGAGTTCATTTGACTAGGTCTTGTTGCAATTTTTGAAGAAGTATTTCTTGGTTCTTTTAAGTTTGTGATTGATGCAAGGTTGTACTATTCTTCTGGGCTGAGTTACTGAGTTTCTTGTCTTCTTTTGCTCATATAAATATTGCTACTAAGTGGCACTATAAGATTTGGATCATTTTGGATGTTTTGCTTAAAATTCAGAGTTGTTTGGCTTGGTAATTGGATAGTTTTCTTGGTCTCTTAGAGCTCTTCTTTTTTATAAAATTCAAAAGCTCAAAAAACATTTCGTTTTGTCATTTGTTTTTGTTTTGCATTTTTGTTTGCATTTCGTTACATCTTTTGAAGCTTTGTTGAGATTTCTTGCCTTTGGTTTTTGACTTGATTTGGGAAGGGAATTGTCATTGGTTTCTTCATCTTGTGTCAAGCATATTTTGGTGTCTTTATACCAAGAGTTTCTGATTTTGGGAACTAGTTTAGTGGACAACCGAAAAGTGATAAAACTAAAGGATTCTTGGAAAATTTCTCTTTTCTTGGTTAGATTTTGCATCTTAGAATTTGCATGCTCTTAGTTATTTTCATTAGGCGCAATTAAGCATTTATAGTCTTTTTCATAGATTTTGCGAGTGTGAGTTTGATATTTGAAAAGAATTTTTTTTTAGTCTCGTAGAACCCGTGTAGAAATTTCTTTTCATCGAAAGGCTATTACTGCATTTGCATGTAGTTTGGTTTTCATTAATTTCTTTTCTGCGTCTTAAAACACCACATGTTTCATTTCCATATCCCATCGACATAATATAACAGCCAATTAAAATAAGTGCTATAATTTAAAAACAACTAGCAAGTTTTTATTAAGTGTCATACACCAACTAGCTAGGTTGTAGGGCCTTAGATTAGGTGAGTGGAGAGTTAACTCTACAAGGCCGCTCAAAATAAAACATAGAATTTTATTAATTGAGCGAAATCCAACTCCGTTAGGTGGACCAGGAAAGCTCTCCTCCAGAGAGTCAAGCGCGAGGGGAAGTGAAGGCCGAGAAGAGAGATACCCTCTCTCTGATTTGCTAGATCTTGCCTAAATACTGTTCTGCCCAGCTTCTGACACGGATTGGTGCCCATAGTTTCCATTCCTAGGTTCCACACAGGTGACTGCGGGGGGGAATACCCGTGGTACCTAAGGCAGACGTCATATCACTTCCAGCAGTACTTCTGGGGGGTGCCCTTGCGAAGCTTGGGTACTTGTGCTGGCAAAGGCTGTTGTTAGGAGGTCGGCGTAACTGTTTATGTTACCTTCGCTAGTAGGCCTGGGCCGTAATTATCCCAGACTACTTTCGGGAGGTCCTATTTTTCGCTTTCTCGTATTTTGGTGTCCGGTCCTAATCACCCGGAGCGGAAATACCTGAAGGCTGCTTGCTTGGCTGTATCTTAGGGATTTTTGTAGTGAGTTATCTTTGCTCCTATCTTGCTTAGCTTTATACTTTTTTGAGTCTAATTAAATTTTTTGAAACTGGCTAATCAAGCGCCTCATCGATTGAGGAGAATCCGGGGGTTATCTCCCGAGAGTCCAGAGCCTTCTTCAAGAAGGCGTAGGAGTAACATAGCAGGTGAATATCACCCTATGGCGTTTGATGTAGTGGAGAGATATCCTCCACAAGGGATTGAAGGTTTCGTAGTTGGTTCTGTGGTGGTTCCGAGAGGAGCGCTCCTCTCACCTCAAGAGTCTTATTTCTAGGAGAGTTAGGAATAGAAGTAGAGGAAGTACCTGAGTCTCCTCAGTCACTTCCATCTCTTCTTCCTCCTGATTATCTGTTTGTTGTTGAGTACATCAGACCTCAGTCTACAAGACCAAAAGATCCTCCATTTTATTCATACCTTTCGATGGCCACGACTGGGAACGGGGCTTCTGCTGTGAGTGTTGCAGGCATTCAGACTCCTGCTTCAGTCGAAGGAGGAGGCACTATTTCTATATCATCGATTACTTCTATTACTACTATGTTTGGCTCTGGTTTCACCCAATCACATGCTTCTCAATCTGGTCCCTTTTGTTTTGGAATGCCCACTAGTGGGATTCCTTCTTTTTCCTTGTCCGCTGCTGCAGCTGCATCTACAACCATGTCTTCCATGGCTAGTGGGTCAGCTTACATTCAAGGGTTCCCCTTTGGAACTGGGCATATTCCTAGTTCAAATCCTTCTTTAGGGTATTTTCCTTTTACTTCTCAGACTCAGAGTTTTAACCCTTGGTCTGGAGGTCAGAGTTCGACTACTTTTACAAGTTGTAACCCTGTATTTACAACAGCGGGGGTAGGGAATTAGTTTTATGCTGGTCACCAAGGGAATGTTTCTTTCCCTTCGTCGAGTGCTTATCATACTTTTTCCCCTCTTTCTAATGCTTGGAACCCCTATCAGGGGCTTTCCTCTTCATTCATTACTTCGGGGGGGGGGGGGGGGAACTGGTCCGGTTTTTGGTAACTCTACGTTGGGAGGGGGTCCTTATCCAAATGTTGGGTCATTTGGCCCAAAATTTTATACGAGTTCTTTTAGCAACCTGGTGCCTCATCAAATCCATGGTATTTTTTTCAGAATGTAGGGAATTCATCCCATCAAGGATGGAATCCTCAGGCTCTGCCTCGTTTACCTTTTCTGGCAACACTAAACTTGCCAGATCTATCGAAATTGACGAATGATCTGATCTGATATAGTCCGGGGTGGCCTCCGGCTCCCACCAAACTACCTTCAGACATTCCAAAGTTTGAAGGCAAGAATGGAGAGGACCCGGTTGACCATATCACCACCTTCCATTTATGGTGTTCTTCTAACTCCCTGATCGACGATTCAATTAGGTTGAGATTGTTTCAATGCACCTTAACTGGAAATGCTGCCAAGTGGTATATTGAGTTAACTGGGGGAAGTTTTGCTACATTTGGAGATATGGCTACAAAATTTCTAAATCATTTCCAGTTGCCTATCCGTTATGATGTCGGGACTGAACTCCTAGCTAATTTTAAACAGGACGATGCAACCCACATTTCTGATCATATTCAGGAATGGTGGAGAAGGAAGAGGCTTATTAAAGCTCATATTCCAAGAGAATTCCTTTTGAAATGGTTTCTGAAATCTCTACAGTCAGATATTTCTAAGGATGTATCCCTCTCCGGGGTATTTTCCGAGGAGCAGGCCATTTTTAGGGCCCAGCAGCTTGAATTGATATATTCTCAGTTTGGGGTCCTTCATAATATTTACCTATTGCTCCTTGCTCCAAATTAGATTTATCCAAGACTAAACCTGGTCTTCATGGTGATGGACTTATTGGGTCGATCAATAGTGGTGCAGCTAACCCACTTAATCAATTGCAGCAGTTGTCTTTACAATCTGCTCCTTCTGGTTAGGTTGTGCCTGCTGAATCATCGCCTTCTCAATATTTGTTGGTGAATTCCGTTCAGACTTCTAACCCTAAATAAAATAAACAATCCAAAGGGAAGAAGAAGGTATGTAATAAGAAAAAGGGAAACAATGGGAAGGGTAATGCAAAATCCAACGAGCATGTTGGTGAGGGTCCAAAGGATAAAACGAAAGTGAATTTTCCGTGCAAGTTATGTACTGGAGACCATCTTACTCACCTTTTCCCTAAAATTCAGGATGCGCAGCACTTGTTAGCTCAGCAGGGTTCTTCCAGTTCCCAAGCTGTGTTGACAAACCCTTTTCCGCAAGGGCAATAGCTAGTTGTTGGTGCGAATCAAAATACTGGGGCTTCCTCTAGGGGCACCCAAGAAAGGGAAATTCCATCAAACATATACATGATGAGTGCTCACATGGATGTTGCCATGAGATCCCGTGATTATGGCGAAGATGAGTCTTCGAAAGCCAAGGGTGCTCCCAATGCTACTGAGCCGCTTCACATCAGGAAGCCTACTATTGAGCCTATACCTCAGATGCCCAAAGTATCTACTAAGCGTATGATGATTAATCCAAATTCCAGGGCTACCCAGAACTACTCTATTGTGGAAGATCTGGCGCAAAGTCCTTGTGCCATGTCAGCTCTTGAGGTGCTACAGTCTTATCCGGCTCAGCGCAGTGCTTTGCTCACTGCTATTGGGGCTCTCAATCCAAAGAACTCTCTTATGATTACATTTGATATGACTAATTTTAAAAAGAGACTCCCCCATCATATGGCTTTTCATATTAAATCATCATACCGGAAATGCAATATTTTCCAGACGGTCGTTGATGAGGGTGCTTCCACATGTGTGATGTCTCTCACATGTTGGAAGGGAATTGGACCTCCCACAGTTGTTCCATCTGCTACTCTTCTGACTGCGTTTGATGGTCATTCTCACAAACCGCATGGTATTGTCCCAACTTTTCCCATCTATTTTGGGGGAAAAACTGTAAATATAGAGGTTGATATAGTTGATGCAAGCTTGGACTACAACCTTCTATTGGTGAGAAACTGGATTTATGAGATGGATGCCATTACATCTTCATTATTTCGGATTATTTGTTTCCCTCACGAAGGGAGGATTGTTACAATGGATCAACTAGACTATCCTCCTGTAGACTTGAATGCATCTGCTGACTCAACTATTCCAAAGTTGGATAAGGTCAAGTCGCCTGTTGAGAATTTAGGGGTTGGAATGTATTATTCTTTGATGGGTACTTTTGATATTCCACCTGCTACTATTCATATAAATGAAATTTCATCCTCCAGGGCTCCTCTTCAAAGAGAGTTCTTCAAAACTCATTATTTTTCGGATCCTTAGACCTTACCTTCCCCTACAGCCACATTAGCAGAAGGTCAAGTGGGGGAAATGGCATTTCCGATGTTTGCAGCTGAGATTTCTTATCAATCTATTGTTGACTTTGTAGAGTCTATTCCAGCTCCTCTTTCTCTGGAGGAATTGGATGGCAATGTGGCTCTGGCTTGGACACTTAGTTCTTCTACTACCCAGGATTGACTTGATACCACTCTTCCATATGAAGAGGCCATCCTAGAAGCTATGACTGGTATAGATAGACCGTGGGATGATTTTCATCATCGGTCTTACTTTTTACCTGATTTGAGCGAAATTGAATCAAGTTTTCCAAGTCCTGTGTCTCCTGGTCCTGTTCGCCCAGTCCTGAACCTTTTAGCACCAACACAGGTACATGCTGAAGGGAACATGGTTGTGATTTCTCCAACTATCCAGGTGAACATTTCTAGGGATCCCAATGTTATAGAGAATGTCTTCATCGGAGTTGAATGTTCCCCTGAAGAGATTCAGATTTACACCGATCTCTTTAAAGAGTATAGGGATGTGTTCGCTTGGTCTTATAAGGAAATGCCTGGTATAGATCCATCTATTGTCCAGCATGAGATCAAGACTTACGAAAATGTTAAGCCTGTGAGGCAAAAACTTCGTCTGGTCAATCCTAAGAAGGCTGCAACTATCAAAGCCGAGGTGGAGAAGCTGCTTAAGGCAGGATTTATTTTCCCTGTTCCTTTGACTGAATGGGTTTCGAACCCTGTTCCCGTAGATAAAAAACAAGGAACAATTCGAGTTTGCATCGATTTCAGAGACCTTAATAAAACATGTCTGAAAGATAACTACCCCACACCATTTATAGATCAGATCATTGATGAGTGTGCCGGTAATTAGATTTTCTCCTTCATGGACGATTTCTTCGGATATAATCAGATTACTATCTTTCCTGAAGATCAGCATAAGACTGCCTTTATTTGTCCCTGGGGTACGTTTTCTTACAAGTAGATGCCTTTTGATCTTAAAAATGTTGGGGATACATTTCAGCGGGCCATGTCATATGCCTTCCATGACATCAAATATATTATCGAGGCATATTTGGATGATTTAGCTGCTCATTCTCGAAAGAGAATGGATCATCCTGCTCACCTCCGTCAAGTATTTGAACGATGTCATTTCTACAATCTAAACAAGTTTGTTTTCGCGGTCACATCCAATCGTTTATTGGGATTCATTATGTCTAGGGAAGGGATTAGGGTATATCCCTTCAAGGTTGAGGCAATACTTCGGTTGCCTCCGCCGTCATCTATTCGTCAACTTCAAAGTCTACAAGGAAAAGCTAATTTTCTTTGGAGATTTATCGTAAATTATGCTGAAGTTACCGAAGGATTTATGAGATTATTGAAGAATGGAGTTCCATTTTTTTGGGATGACTTCGCTCAGCGCTCATTCGATGCTTTGAAAAAAGCATTGACCTCTACTCCTTTATTGAGTCCACCTGATTATAGCAGGGATATCCTTTTGTATCTTGCAGCAGAAAAATCTACCATTGGTATGGTTCTGGTTCAGGAAGATGATTCTCTTGTAGAGCATGTTATATACTATCTTATTCGAGGCTTGGTAGGACCTGAAATACGGTATAATCCGATGGAAAAGCTGGCTTTAGCAGCTGTTCATGTTGTGCAGCGACTCAGACATTACATTTTTCTACGAAAAACTTATGTTTTGGCAGCAGCTAATCCATTTCAATTTTTTCTCAGTAGGTGAGTGATTGGGGGCAAATACAATATATGGATTGTGATTTTGCAGGAATTTGATCTTGATTTTATGTCTACCAAGTCCAAGAAATCATTAGTTTTCGCGGAATTGATTTCTGAGTTGCCCTGTGGAGAGGAGATAGTATATGATGAATCCTTCCCAGATGAACATTTGTTTCTTGTCTCTCCATAGGATCCTTGGTATGGAGATATCATTGTGAATCTCCAGACTGTGAAGTTTCCCTCTACTTTTTCGAAAGATGAGCGCCGTAAGTTGTATCACTTGGCTAAGAATTACTTGATCTTTGGTGATGCTTTATACCGTCGAGGGGTTGATTCAATCCTGAGACGTTGCTTAACTCTCGAAGAAGCTGAGGCTATGCTGAATCATTGCAACAATGGAGCTTGTGGTGGTCATTTATCTGGGCCTGCTAAAACCCAAAAAATCTTTCATGCTGGGTACTTTTGGCCTTCGATTTTCAAAGATTGTGTGGATTCGGTCAAAAAGTATCATCTTTGTCAAGTTTATACTCGAAAAATGCGCTCTCATCTAGCTCTGCTTTTTCCAGTCATTACTGTCGGTCCCTTTACAAAGTGGGGTATTGATTATACTACTTGTAACCCGCCTTCGGCTAAAGGTCACAAGTACATTATTGTAGCAGTAGACTACTTTACTAAGTGGTTCGAGGCTATGCCTACTTTTGGGAATGATGGTGAGACTGCAACTCTTTTTCTTTTCAACCAGGCTATTGCTTGTTTTGGTATTCCTTAAGATATTTTCATTGATCATGGCAGTCATTTCCACAATAGCATGATGGCTGAGTTGGCTCTAAAATTAGGTTTCCGGTAGGAGCATTCATCTCCATATTATCCTCAGGCCAATTGGCAAGTGGAAGCCGTGAATAAATCCTTGAAGACAATTATTCAAAGGACAATTAATAAAGCTCGATCCAACTGGCATATCATGTTATATCCTGCACTTTGGGCATACAGGATGTCAGTGAAAACTGCAACTGGCTTGACTCTGTTTTAGCTAGTTTACGGGTTGGAATCTGTATTTCCCATTGAATGTGAGATTCCTTCTCTTAAGTTAGTTGTTGAACTTCTTCCTGACACTTCTAGTCTTCAAGAACGTCTCCTTCATTCGGAACATCTCGATGAGCAGCATCGGGATGCTGCCACGATGACTGAAGCGCATAAAAACCGAGTTAAAGTTCAGTAAGATAGGGCGGTCAAGCCTAGGGTTTTTTCGGAAGGTGACCTTGTTTTCGTCTATGCCTAAGAAAAATATGCCCTAGGGGCCGGAAATTTTATGTCTATGTGGTATGGCCCCTTTATCGTTAAAAAGGTCCTTACAAAAGGAGCATATACCTTGGTTGATTTTGAAGGGAATGAGTTGTCGGAGCTTAGAAATGGGCTCTATTTGAAAAAGTATTATGCCTAGGCTTCGGCTTGGTATTTTTCTTTTGTATATAGTAGTTTTTCTTTGTACATATCTATTTTTTCGATCTTTGATGGGATGGTGATGTTTTTGATCCACTTTGGCAGGTTGTGTCGGATGTCATGAGTCATTTTGGTTTCACCGATGGTGCTAGTATACACACCCAGAACTTGGCTTCCACGGCTTGGGTGCTTCATCATCCATCAGGGCAGCTATTAGTATCAAGAGGAGTCTGTATTGGTCTTGCTTCCAATAATATAGCAGAATACATTGCAATTATTTATCTACTCTCGGAGGCAATATCTTTGGGTGTTGATTCGTTGGTAGTTTTCTTGGACTCCCAGATGGTGGTGTCGCAGTTGAACAATACTTATCGGGTTCGAGATCCATTTTTACTCCGGTTATTCTTGAGGGTACGTTTATTACAAAGATCATTTCAATTTTTAACTTTCATTCATATTCCTCGAGCTGTAAATTGGATGGCAGACTCATAGCTAATCAAGCAATTGATTGGCATATTAATCATTCCATACAATAAAATTTAATCATCAAAAACATCATACAATTTTATACATCTGTCACATCACATCAAACATCATTGTATTTATATTATTAGAGTGTTCAAAAAATATACAAAATTTCGGCTTATGCCCGATCATGTCCAAATCTAAAAAAATATACAGTCATCCGATAAATCATATATATCTACTCCTATGGTCCCTGCCCAGAATTTGTGTTCCTATAGAACACGATCGCAGTCACGACTCAGTGGAATAACCGCACCCAGTCACGAGGTACTCCTACTACCCGTCTCTAGATGGCCTCGGGTAGATATTCCACTGCAACCATAGGCACTTGGTGGGTTAAACCCTCCAAGTTCCTTTGTACAGCATGGAGGGTTCTGTCTGAGTCTACTGTATCCACCTCGCTTCTGCGGCGCTTGTGTTGTGCATAACCATTAGGAAGGACTGGTCCAATATTTGTATCATGATCATTATGATATTGTAAGTTACTTTGAATCCAAACAAAAACATGTTTTATTTTTTCATACATATTGAAAAAATTCAAAAAAATCATATAAGTTAAAAAATTGCAATCTTACCAACTGTGCCCCATGCCATGCCAGGTGGAATGACGAGGTCTGGATCGCCACGGAAATCCATCCCGGCATAGGGATAGTCCTCCAAATCGATGATTTGTTCTCCCCACCATTGGAAGAACTCATCATCCCAGGTGGTTCGGGGAACTTCACTTCCCCCCATTCTCTTCATCAAGTCAGCCCATCGGGAAATTCTTGGGTCCCTTGGACTGCTGATAGAAGAGATCACTTTGGGTCTCAGTCAACGAATGTTCTCGAAGAAGAATGTCATTAAGATTGTACCATATCTGAAATGTTTTGTCTATGTTTTTCGGATGGAAGTCAATTGTTGTTTCATGTTCATTAGTAGATTTGTGCACCAATCATATAAATGAGTTAAGCATTCCACAGCTATACTCATTTGAGTCCTGGATACCTAGTGTAGGGAAGCAGAACCTACTACTCTGCCAATGGTAAAAAGGAGGATTTTAATGTGCAAGTATCTTAAATATTTGATAGCAATTTGAGTCCCAAATTTCTTGGAACCCTCTACATAGTAGACGTCGACGTAATCTTCCATGGTGAGCCCTCCCAAAGGTTTTCCATGTAAATCTACTGGCTCCCCCCTCCGGGAGAGTCCAGTAATAAAATAGATATCTTCCACTTCGATATGTATGGGCATTTGATCTATTATGAAACAATCTTCTTCTGGTTCCCAATAATTCACAAGCATTTCGAGCAACCGGACATTACTCTTCATATTTGGCATTTTGAAAAATTTGAGCAATCCACAATTTCAGGGAATATTGAGCGATAATTGGTCTTGCATTACTTCATTGTCAATGGCACTGTGCTCACGTTCTCTCCATGATATATTCATCCTGCAAAAATTCAATAATTTGTCTATTAGAATCACGTTTTTTCATTTCGGGTTGCGCATACACGACTTTCTCTATACACAATCGCGTATATACACGACTTGGTCAATATAAATCCACGTATGTGCAGAACCGTAATTTTAGACAAGTAATCCTATGGTGAAATTTCTGAATTTTAAACTTATGAATGGACAAAATTGATAACAAGGATGGATTAAGAGCTTACCTAACAAATTCGGCGAAGTTTGACGGTATATTGCTCCTGTTTTGACGAAAGAGGCTTTTTCCCCAGAGCTCTTTTTCCCAATTCAGCAAGTCACAATGAACCAAATGTGAGGTAACTTGTCTATTTATGCCCAAAAAGTTGAAAATTTTCGCAAAAATTTGTTATGCTTATTTTTTCAATCTATCTTAAGTCGCATAATGCGGATGCTTGGAAGTGCCCAGATTGGTATATTTTCAGGTACATTTTGATGAGCTTGAGTTTTTTTCTGGTTTTTTATGCATGACTGTTGACCTGTCATGGCAGGTATATGATCTTCACTGGCATATAGGTTAGGGAATCCACTTTTCATTGCATTTTTCATACTAGCCTCCATTCTGATCACTTGCCATAGGGTTGATCCCATCAGGTCATGAGTATTTCACCCATTTCACTCACCGATTATTTAATCATGACTTGGTGGTAGATCCTTCCTTTACATGGGCTTCCTAGTTAGTTCATCACTATCACTTGTTTCACATGCTACATTTTATGTAGGCTCGGGAGTCCCGCGATGACTTATGTGTTGAAGCTTCATTCTTCTTCTTCTCCACTATTATTTTTCTAGCTATTACCCTAGAGGCTCCCTGGTGTTGTTGAGTTGTATTATTGCATTGCATATTGGCTACTTGTTTATCCTGGCCTTTAGCCGGCTTCATTTTGGACTCAATGTTTAAGCCAAATTTTGACCTTGACTGTCTGTACAAGTTAACCATTGCATGCATTTAGCTATCGCGACTTGACACCCTTTTACCCATGGATGGAACATTCCTCTGAGTATCGCTTACCATTTTCCGCCACCTTGCATTGAGCACATGATTGTTTCTATCCCAGGAACTAGTGCACCTATTTCTTGATACTCGTTCTATGCATTGTGCTATAGCATTATTTTATTCTTTTTCAGGATTATTATATGAAAAAGAAAAACAAATCAAATATAACAAAAAGAGCGGGAACGGGATGTAACTTCGTAATTTGATGGCAGTACAGTATCAGTTTGTCGCCCTTGAACAAAGCACATACACTTATATATTTCCTTCATTTGGGATGGTTTTAGTTTTGACCTAGGTTCAGCCTTTGCCTTGTTTCACCGGTCGGTTCTCCCCCAGTTGGTTATCTCTTCCAATCATATGGAGAGTTTGTTTTTGCCTCCTGCATAATAGACTTATACAGTGTCACTTTTTACTGCCATGGTCATCATGAGTCATGCTTTTCTTCAAGGGAAGTCTAACTAGAGTTGGCCATTTTGCGGTGTCTCTTGACTCATTATTCATTCAGCCTTCCCGTTCTTGTCAGTATCTTTCTTTATCACATCAGATGTTTTGGTCTTCTGCTCGTGCTGGTTTGAGAAGGTCCCCATTGACTTCTCGCTGGAAGATTTGTCTCTCGTCGACTATGACACATTGCTCTAAGAGTAAACCTAGAGCTGCACCTTGACCCTATTTCCATCATTGATAGGTGACCTTGTGCTTAGCATTTTATCATCATTATGGGTCTTTGACTGAGTGGTTTCCCCTGTGTTCAACGTCAACACGCATTATCACACTTGGGATTCATGTAGTACCTTGATTTCCATTTGACCCTATCGGTGGATATCTCACCTTTGTGTGAGCTTTCATTATTGGTTGGTTTAGACGGTTTGTTCCGTGTGCTAGCTTCATCTTGTGCATGTCGGAAACGTACTTCGCTTTGGTTCCGTCACTCTGCTTCATCCGATTCCTTCCAAATTTTGGCCTGCGGGTTACACTCACGCTGCACTGATGTGGGATGCCTTAATGCCTTCCTTCCAGCAGATCTTTTCCCATCGACTCCGACTCATTGCTCTGGGAATAAGATCTAGAGTTTTTTTGTCAGTACCTTAGGTTTTGCAGTCATCCATGGCAGACTCTTGACTATCGATAGTGGGGATTCATCATTTCCTCCTGATTGACAGATTCTTCCAAGTGTTCAACTTCAACTTATTCATTCGCACTTGTTAGATTGTACTGGGGCACCTTGACACTCATTTTCATTATTGGTGGGTTGTCTCGCATTGGTTAATGGTTTACATTATTGACCGATATTCCAACGATTTCTCACATGGTTGACTTCAGCTCATTTATTCCCATTGTGTAGAATTGTGTTGTCGAAATCGGTGAAGACCTTGTGTTGCATCAGCATTTTTCGGTTCACTTTTGACAGTTCATTCAGTTTCTTCCAGTGATGCCGTCCACCCTTATATGTTGCAGTGTCAGTATAGCAGCATCTTATATGTTGGATCCTGAGTTGCGTGATTGTACCATGTGTTCCACCCCTTATGATTTGGTACTTGGAGATTTATTTACTTTTACGATCAGACATCCAGTTTCAGCATCATTGATCAACTTTCTATATGTGATACTTTGACATTGATTCCGACTTGTACTTCCGATCCATGCTCAGATGATTCATTGTGTATACATTCTAGATTCATCATGTACTTTCTATATGTTGTATTTTTGACTGAGCATGGGTATGCCCGCCTCAACATGAGTTGACTCTCTGTTTTCTTTCATTGGTTTTTGGTAGGCTGAAATCTGGTGAAGCCCTCTCTTGTCCTTTCAAAGTTCTTTCTATGTGCATAATACATTTCGGCCATCATGTACCCCTTTTGACCTCATATATTAGGGAGCATCTGTTATAGCATCATTTTTCACCCTCATGTGATTCATGATTGTCTCTTTGGCCTTGGGCACCCATTCCCACAGACTTGAACAAAATTCATAAAAAACAGAGTCAAAAATCCCATACGCGGGTATGCCTAGACTTTTTCACATGTATACATGAGTCCATACACACTTTTCCGCATATGCCATTAAAATCATTAAAAATATATATAAAAAATCCCTATTTTCAGGCTGGGTTGATGGTTACTCTAGTAGTTCAACCACCTCAGCACGTGGCCAACTGTTTCCAACTGATTGAAACTACTCTGAGGGAGTATAAAAGCCCTTCATGTGCATGGCCTAAGGGAGAGAGAGAACTTTATAGACATTATACTCTGTTGGACTCCCAATTCAAGTCTGATTTCCCGTGCCTCCTGCACTTTCCTGGAGATGTTCATCAGTTTATATGTCATCTCATGTGTACAAGTCTTAAAAGTATCCTAGCGAGGCAACGGCGGGACGGATCCGAACGATGGTCTGTTCGAAGATCGTGGAAGGATTCAGGTGATCTCTCCACTTTTTACTACTGTACATGTTGTTCGTAATGAAGAAGAACCATCTTGTTCCTGAATTCACGTGTTAATATCTGCTTGAATATGTGAAAATATTATTATTTAACCATTTATTATTGTTTATATGATATTTCACATGGATTTCACTAACATTTAGGATAGATATATGTTGTACAACTACATTTCCGTGCACGTTTCTTCTTGCTTTTCAAGTTGAGGAGGAAGAAGGGTTGCTAGGGGTTTGGACCCGGTGGGATCTACATCAAACATAGGATTACGGGTGAGTTCTACTATCGGTGTTATCTAGTTTTTAGCATACAAGTGTGGTTGTGTGAGTCCTTCTTCAGTAGCATGCCCTGATCTGTGGAGGTTTTGACCCAAAAAACCTCTAGGGAGTTATTTCCTGAAACAATATCTTGCATGGTTTGGAGAAGAAGCTTTAGAAACTCCTTTTCATCCATTTCTCCTCATATTGGAGTCTTGCTTTTGTATTCTTCATTACTTGTAGTATCAAACCTTCTTATTCTATTGATGTACTATTTATCCCTTTTTGTGAAAGTAACTTCTTCCTGTGATGATATAGATTTGACGTCTCAAAGGCTGAGCCAATATTATGCTCTGATACCATTGTAATATTCCCAATTAGGAAAAACATGAATAGAGAACATAAAACTAGAAAATGCAGTAAAATATAAATACATCAATAGGAGAAGATCATAGATCCATTTTATTACACATTATAGGAGAAAAATGAGTACAAGATCTTGAGGAAAAAGACACTAAAGCTAGGAAAAACAGGCCTCATATGAACCACTACATAAAATATGAAATGTTGCTTCTACATAAAATATCAAAATGCCATGACTGCACAGTCATATGGAGAATAACTGCATGTTAGAAATAAAAATACATAAAAATGCTGATATATTTCTTAGAAAATATTGGGATCAGAGATATAGGATTTCTAGAACCATTCCAAGACAACCCAGAAGGGTTTTCCAATAGTACAGAATATGAAAATTGCAACCCTACAGTTGAATAACACACTACAAATTGATAAATGTTAGGACATGACTAATATGATGCAAAAATGGCTGCTACTCCTCCCAATAGATCCTCTGGATGAAGGGATGCTCCCCTCACTAGAAAACAAGCTCAAAGCTTGGGTACTTGACCCTCCACTTCAACTCCCCTCCAAAATAACAAAATTCCTGAAGGATACTGCACTCATGAAGATGGATGAAGCTTGGCCTAATGTCGGATGGTGGAAATGAAGCTTAATGAACCTCTCGTAAGTCGGCACTTGAATTCCCTAGAGGATGAGGGTGGGATTTTTGCTTAGAAACACCCTTCTGCTAAATAGAAAATCGGACTCTTCTAAATAGTTGAAGCATGCATAAAGACATAAAAGGCCAAACATAAACAATATTCAAAATACCATCTTTGGCTGCCATCCCCTTCCTGATATTCTTTTTGACCCTCCTCACCCTTGGCCCCACTCATTACAAATGCTACTCACATGGAGACTCCCTCCCACTATGATTGCATTGTCCTCCAATAAATCTCCACTACCTCCATAACAACATTTTTTATTTGGTCAACCTTGACCCCATTCACATGATTTAGTTGTCATTCACACCTAAGAGTAATTTATTCAACTGATACAATGATCCACATTCATATTACAAGTGGTTTTATTCCTACTAAAGAGATTTATGGGTCTCTCTACCCTCTTATTCATCTATCTTAATGAGAAAAGAAAAAATTAATATTCCAACTAGCTGAAAGCTAATTTGGAATATTACACACATGCCGAATATGAAATGTGTTGATATTTTCTACTGGGCCAATAAATATTGAGATCTTATTCAAAGATCCACACTTCCAAATGTACTTATTATTAATAATAATAATAAGACAGGATAACCTAAATTTTCAGGTGCTTGACATAAGAGTAATATTATGCTAAGTCCTCTTATCATATATTTTTCATATGATATTCATTACATATAACATTCCTTATGTTACATTGTTTACAATAGTCTAGATCCATTTCATGGTAAATGAAAGTTGAAACATGATCTAAACATTTCTATAATCAAAGAACTTTCCCATGCACCATTTATTTTTCCACCTATTTTTTCAATGTTTTAAACTAATGCACATACCCCACTTCCTCATTTATTTTCCAAAACCACTTATTTTATAGTCAATCTTCCATTTGTAAATTTAATTTTATCTTATCATATTTCGTCCCTCCCCTTCTCTGGCCAATATCATATTTCTGTTTTATATTTCTTCCTGTATTTTTTTCATATCCTTTGCCAAACCTCTACTTCACTAATCCGTCTTCTATTTCTTTCTATATGAATGAGAATATGGAAAATAAAAACAAGGAGTAGCAATAATGATTTTATTCTCTAACCAATTTTCTATTTTTACTTGCAATGTACTTGTGTCATGTGCGAGGCTTCTATTTCTCTATTCAATTTTCTATTCCTACCCACAAAATTGGGAAGAGGGAAAGTGAAAAAATATGAAGAAAAATAATGACCAATGTACTTTAGTATGTAAATTTACATAATGTAATTAATTTTTTCTTTATTACCATAAATACATTTGATAAACATATTTCCTCTAGTTGAAATGAGATGGTGATTCTCAAATGGTTCTCAATGGAAATATATAAGGTTTCATTACATAAATTCCCTCTCTACTACCAAGATTCATATGGAATTTTTATGGATTCAAGGATATGGAGGGATACTATGCCTATCTGGGGATATTAATGCACCACCTAGTCCTAGGACTATAACTGCAGATCTGAGCTTATTGATTAAATAGGTAAAGTATTTTGAAATTGAACTTTGGTTGACAGCTACTGGAAGTAGAGTTATTCCTTGTAATTCCAATCAACACTTGTTTTTATGTTCTTTAGATGCATATAAAAATGTTGTTGGTAAAAGTTCTCAATACACTATAGCCTTCCTAAGGGAGTGATATGTATCATTGCATTGGGATAAAAAACCTCAAAGTCTCTCTAATAACCATGAGATAGCCATATAACCTTATCTCTCCACGTTTCATAATTATTTTAGCTAAACTTCACCATGGTGCTTTACAAAAAAAAATTATTTTGCTCCATGGGCATGGGGAGAATGAACTAGTTGAACGAGAGATTTTAATGTGTAATGAAGATTGAGAAGAAAAATAAATAAATAAAATGGGCACAGTAGAATAGAGGGACCTAGAGAGTTTATAACAGGAATAACTTATTCTCATGGAAAACCATCATAAGTTTTATATGTTTCAAGACAAGTATAACGAGGTCTAATAAATGTAAAATATGGTTGATGCCATATTTTTGATAGGGATTTTAGTTTAATTTTTATGTTACTTACCATGTTTGGGTCATTAACACATGTTTATATTCGGTGCTTTTAAATTTTTATTTTTTCCCCTAATGGGATGTGTTGGGTATGCCTTGAATCAATGCATTGTATGGTGTTTTATTGAGTGAATTATTTATTTGTAGTTGAGTGAATGACCTTTCATAGGACCTATATCAATGGGTAAACATCACCTAGAATGAAACATGAATGTTTGTTATTGCTAACCCAATAGCACAAGTTGTTGGGATTTGAACCCAATATGTTTATAGCTTGCATGATTTGAAGCCATGTGCAATAAAAGAAAACAATAATTACAACAAACCTCGAAAGCTAGAGATAAATGATGTAAGCAATTCCTTCAAAAAAAATATAGTTAGAACTATTAAGCTCAAGACAACCAAATGAACAATACAATTGAAATTTTTTAGGTCATATCACTGCTTGAAGTTCGCATCCAAGGAACTCATCATTTTAGTAAACTAAAAAAAATATATCAAAATGGAACTAGATAGAACATATATAGACTACAACTTCACAACATCCTCTATTTAAAACAAGCACAAAGTATAATTATCAAACAATATCAGTAATGGTTTATTGAACTTACAGGTAGGAAAATGAAGTCTCTTTCATTGAAAAATGATAGGAAAATAGTGTTCTTAGCCATGTTTTTAGAAGACCTATGATTCATACAATAACCTTGGTGTAACATGTAGCTTGTATCCTTTTCTACCTATGTACATACAATTACCCTCCTTGTGTAACCCATAATTTATATTATTTTGTTTCTTATCTATTAATGTAATAATTACAATGATGGTAAATCCAAATACAAATACAGTGATGGTAAATTCAACTAAAATAGACATTGGTACAAGGGATTTTCAACCTTAGGATGCAGTTTCCTACAAATAAAACAATTTCTAATTCCACAAAATTAAAAAGTAATAATGTTGTTCATTCTATCCAGTAATGACATACCCATTGTTTACTTTCATGCATGAAAAATATAATAAGGTTGGCACATTAAATGGTTACATGGAGGAAAACATAACATGTAGCATGTATATTATATGGAGGAAAACATAACATGGGGTGTGTAAATGTGACTTGAATTAAAACTTCATCATGTACTCATCAGAATTTACATATAATCGTAGAGACAGGCCCATGTCCTAATTAATAAATACTGAGAGAATATCTTATGTGTAATAACAACCTACACCGTGAACTCTTTTGACTGATTTCCATGCTCATTATAGTGATTGCAATTATTATTTGGCATTGCTAATTAGCTAATGAAGTGTTTCACCAAACCATTTTTTTTCTTAATATACATATTTCAAAAATGTAAAATGTATATATTCTGTTATAAAAGGAGGATATGGAATATTGTGTTTTATCCCTGCGGTTGGGTTTAAGGTGAGGTTAGTGTGTTGGCTTTCATTTTTTACAAGAATTAAAATGATTTATGTGTACATATGAGCATATTTATTTCATCATTCAATAAAATCAATTGCCTTAGACATAAAATTCTTGTTGTTTCATAGCATTGAATGCATTTCAATATTGAATTGAATAAATTAACCACCAATTTTACAATTTTTTCTATGTTTTACATACTCCTAGCCCTCCAAATATCAACGTGGATTTCAAACAGTTCACATCTATCAAATTTTATATAATTCCTTATGAATTCAATAGCTTTCCATAACTTAAGAGACCATATCAGATGTTGATATTCATCGTCAACTATCATGTCCTCCATCGGAAGATTCTAAAATTCAGAAAACATCATGCTTATGCAACAATGCATATCCGCGCAACTTTCTCTTCCTATAATAATCTAAAATAATGAATCAAATTTACTAAAAAATAATTCAAATTCATGCATACCTCTTTCTTCAACTAGCCATCTAGTCCAAAATTGCTTCATATCTCGAACATGATACTTCCTCCATTCTGAACTACACCTACAAACTACTAGGAAGCTTGCTCTCAAAATCTAAGAGTATAGAACATTCCCGCACTGTCATCAAATTAAAGAATATCTCATGATTTCATTATTTTAGAGTATCTTTCAGATCCTCTCTTTCTATGACATGATAAAGATTTGATGCATGCAGTGGTCCTATTGCTAGATGACTCCTTTTATGAATACTTAAATTATTCATATTCATATGTTTCTATCTATGATGCCAAAATTAATACTTCTACATGATCATGTCTCCAAACTGAAAATCTCATTATGATGGAGCTAAAAGAAGATATCCTTGGGATCTTCAACCTTAGGCTTCTTTTCGGGTCCTTTTCCTTCTGCAATTGCGCGAGCTCAATCCCTTTCCTTTAAGGATTCTTAGGACAGTCTCTCTTCAAGTGTCAATACTTATTACATTCAAATCATTGTATTTTGGATATATTTATCTTCTTTTGATGAGGTTTGAGCTTCCCAAACTTCCTTTTCATCAACTTCTTTACTTTAGCAGCAAAGGCTTGAGACTTACCATTGGGATCACTGTCATACTTTGCCTTCAATTTAGTCTCTTCGAAGATGCATTGAGACAAAAAGGATGCTTGGAGTGCCTTTCCACGAGTAGATACTAGTCACAAAATTTTTCCATTTTGCAGGTAAAACGTTGAGCACACACGTTGTCAATTCTGCATCTCAAGAAATTTCTATAGGAGATTGGAGTTGATCCATCAATTGATATGTCTTCACTGGGTATGAGGAGATTTATTCATCAAAGGATATCCTTTCCTTGTACAAATGACTCCTCAAAGATACATTCTGTCTTGAAGTGCTTACTGCATATAGCTTAGTCAACCTATCATAGATGTCTTTTTCTTTATACAATTCTAAAACAAATGGAGTAAGGTGATCCTTGATTGATTTAGTAAGGATAATTTGATCCCTTGTTTCATCCTTGAAGTATTTGTTCTAGTATTTTTAGGACATGTTTGATGACATCATTTTCTATGAGGATAAGATCTGTCATGTTCTTCCATGCTTGGAAGTTGGATGTCCCATAAGGCTTATTGCTTTATTTTCAAAATGAAGACATATTATTATATGCTTGATACATAGAGAGAAATACAACACTTACCTAAATTTGGTGATGTATTTAATGTTCACTTCAATTTCAGGCTTGTTTTAAATGGTCCCAATACTATAATGCCAAGATGTAGCTCTTTTTGTCTTCCATCTAGGGTACATTGTAGTCACCACTACATTCTTTCTAACTCGGCATTATTTTCTTCCAAATAATTGTGGATGCCTTCTGAATAATATATATTTAATTCATTTATTTAATAATATATTTGTTACTTCTCCAACGGCTATTAATCTATGAAAATAATCTGGAAATTAGGCCCTATGGTTAGGATTACAATAGTCACTGAAAAAATCTTGAGACTAGGGTTAAAATTTCAGGTGAACCTGTGATCTCCTTTTAATTTATAGGTGACTTATTCCCTAGCTTAAATTTCTACTTCTAAGCCACTGTAGGCCTTCCAAACTTAAGACTACATAACTCACCTTTATTGACAAGTGAGATCGAACCTGCGACCTAGGTTAAGCCTCTTCTCGGGCTGACTCTATAGATTTCTAGGCCTCTTCAAATACTCCATAATCATCGACCTTGCAGCATAGAGTTTCATATTTTTTAGCTGCTATTCTAGCCTTAGACTAGCCATCCGATGCTCCCAAGGTAGATATGACAAAAAAATTGGTCTTGCTCACTTAGGTATTCAAGTGCCCAAACATTCCTTTGATTCCATATTCAACCTTCTGCTCTTACTTTTATTTTCTCTTGATTGATTCGACCTTCAAAGAATTAATAAGCAACATATTTTTCTTGACTTGGAAACCCTCTTGACTTTAAACAATAGTGATCTTCTTTAAACCTATGACCTTGAACTTAGCTCTAATATCATGTTGATAAATTTATTAGGGAAACAAGAATACAAAACTCTCTTATCTTGACAAGTTATTTGTGATATTTATTTATATTTTATTCCTTATTATTATTATTATTATTATTATGTTTTTAGCACAAAATAAATTTCCTAACACTGAAGATGACAAAAAAGAAAGAAGAACACAAGATATAGGCTCCAAGCCAAGGTAAAACCCCATCCAAGGGGAAAGCCCAGAAAAAAATTGTCTCCTTATAGAATCAATTCAAATGAGACTTCCAGGACTCAAGACCAAAATAGCACATCAGCCAAGAACCAAGCCAGCAATCAAACATTTATTCTCCAAGACAAAATAGACTCTCTAAGGAGAACGAGGAAAAATATCTTCAAATCAAGGCTAGATGAGCCTTTCGGCTTCCAAAAGAAGCTTTACTACTTTTCCTCTGATTCTCAAAATTGTAGAGTATCAAGAAACTATAATTATTTTTCATGTTTGAGTTGTAATAGAAATAATTTCGGATATCAAACATCTTTAGGGTTTATTGCTCCTTTTTTATGGTTTTCCTTGCCTTCCAAGGCCTTCTCTCATCCTTTCCAATTTTAGATCGAATGTGAGATGTGTGTGTAAAATATGGTGGAATTTCGTCCTTTAAATAGCCTTTATAAGAGCTTTTAATAGCCCTCTCTAGGAAAACTTCATCATAGCTGGCCGAATTTTTCTTGGGAGTTATCTAGACTATTCTAGAGACAAAATAATAATTATTTTCTTGGTAAAACTGCCTAATAGGGTATTTAAGCAAAATTTTAATCTTTGACATATGTAAGCCATAAAAACATTACTATAATGCTTCACCTAGTTGAAAAAATACTTGAAAATGAAACCCACGCTTTACAAAATAATCTTCTCTTACCTCTTTTGATACACATATGAGTCAAATGACAATTATGAAGAATGAAACTAGTAACATTTTCCAACATCCTCAACACGATCTTGTGATTATTGTTTGATTATGTATAGTTGTATCATTACTTGTGATTCAAGTGTTAAAAATATCTGAATACATATAGTTCTCCAGTAACTTCGATATGAAAACTCAATTTATTTTTCAAGTAGCAAAAGGGAAGAAATGAATATTATATAAATCTATCAAACAATATAAGCTCATGAATTATATCATAATATTAACGAAAGGAAAATATGGAAAAAAGCATGATAATGAAAATGTTGTTGATACTTTTCAATTAAAAACAATATGACCTTATATCACTCCATTTTTGTACCTTCTTTTGTGCTTGACACATGCTTCGTGCTGAAGAAAAAAGTACTTGTTATTGAAGATCAAAATTCCCTCAGCTTGGAGTGTCTTTCCATGAGTAGATACTACTCACAAAAGTATTTCATTCTGGAGGTAGAGCATTGAGAAAACATGTTGTGAATCCTGCATGTGAAACAATTTCTATAAGAGCTCGTAGTTGATCCCTCAACTAAGATGTCTTCACCAGGAATGAAGAGATGTCTTAATCAAAGAATATCCTTTCCTTATACAAGAAACTCCTCAAATATATCTCATGTCTTAAAGTACTTACTACATATAGCTTAGTCAACCTGCCATAGATGTCTTTTTCCTTATCCAATTCTATAACGAATGGAATAAGGTGATCCTTTATTGATTAAATAAGGATTCTTTGATCCCTTGTTTCACCCTTGAATTATTTCTTCCAATTTTTGGTATTGATGTTATCTAGTTCTGCAAATTTTCCTAGGACATGGTCCATGACATCATTTTGTATGAGGATAAGATCTATTCCGTTCTTTTATAATTGGAAGTTGGATGTCTGATAAAGCTTATTTCATTCTTTGCAGAATGAAGACATATTATTAGATGCTTGAGACATAGAGAGAAATACAGAACTTACTTGAATTTTTTGATGCCTTTAAAGTTCATTTAAATTGTAGGCATGCTTTCAATGGTCCCAAAGCTAAAATGCGAAAATTCTTCTCTTTTTGTTTTTTGTTTAGGGTACACTGTAGTTTCGACTACAGTCTTTCTAAATTATCCTTATTCTATTCCAAATAATTGTGGATGCCTTCTCATTAGCAGAAATTTAATTCACTACTTTAACAATAGCTTGTGTACTTATCTTAAGGTTATTAATGTGTGAAAATACTCTTCAAATTCAGCCCTCTGGTTAGGGTTTACAATAGTCACTACAAAAATCTTGAGACTAGGCTTAAAATTCCACTCCAACATATGATCTCCTTTTAATTTCCATCTGAATTCTTCCCTAGCTTAAAGTTCTGGTTCTAAGCCACTGTAGGCCTTCCAAACTTAAGACTACATAATTCACCCTTCTTGACAAGTGAGACATAACCTGCGACCTAGGTTAGTTCTCTTCTCGGGTTGCCTCTAGATATTTTTATGCCTCTTCAAATAATCCAAAACCCTTGACTTGGTAGCACAGAGTTTCATATTTTTTAGCTTCTATTCTACCCTTATACTAGCCCTCAAACCCTCTTGAGGTAGAGCTACAAAAAAAATTGGCCTTGTTCATAGAGGTATCCCAAACTTGCCTTTTATCCCACGTTCAACCTTCTTCTCTTACTTTTCTTTCCTCCTCATTGATTCAGCATTCAAATAATTCATAAAAAACCTCCTTTTCTTGAATTGGAAACCCTTTTGACTTAAAACAACAATGATCTTCCAACTTCCTATGACCTTGATCTTAGCTCTAATACCATCTTGATAAATTTATTAGGGAAAAAATAATACAAAATTATATTATCTTTAGAAATTAATTGTGATATTCATTTATATTTTCTTATTTATTATTATTATTATGTTTTTTTCATCAAATAATTTTCCAAACACTGAAGGTATATGCTCTAAGATATGGTAAAACCCCTCCAAGGGGAAAAACCAGAAAAAACTTCTCTTCTTATAGAATCAATTCAAATGAGACTTCTAGGACTCAAGACAAAATTAGGACATCCACAAAGAACCAAGCCAACAATCAAACAGGTATTCTCCAAGACAAAATATATTCTCTAGAAAAACGAACAAAAATATATTCAAATGAAGTCTAGACTAGCCTTTCAACCTCAAAAAGAAGCTTTTCTACTTCTCATGCAATTCTCAGACTTGTAGAGTACCAAGAAACTGAATTACTTCACACATGTGAGCTATGAGAGAAATAATTTCATAGATGTAACATCATTAGGGTTTCTTGCTCCTTTGTGAGGGTTTTCCTTGCCTTCCAAGGCCTTCTCACATCCTTTCCAATGACAGATCAAATGTGCGATGTGTGCATCAAATGTGGTTGAATTTCCTCCATTAAATATCCTTTCTAAGAATTTCGAATAGCCCTCTCTAGGACGACTTCATCATATCTTGCTGAATAGATATTAGGAGTTCTCTAGACTATTCTAGAGACAAAATAATAATTTTTTTTTTATACAAGTGCCCAAAAAGGTATTTTGAAAAATTTGAATCTTTGACTTATGTAAGTCCTACCAGCATTAATAGAATTTTTGACCCAATTCACAAAATACTTGAACATGAAACCCATGCTTTGCAAAATAATCTTCTTTTTCTTATTTTGATACACATACGAGCCAAATGAAAATTATGAAGACTAAATATAGTTATATTTTCCAACATCCTCAACATGATCTTGTAATTCTTGTTTGATTGTGTATATTTGTATAATTATTTGTTATTCAAGTGTTGAAAATATCTGATTACATATTGTTCTCCAGTCAGTTCCATATAAAAACTCTTTTTTTTTTCAAGAGGAGAAAGGGAAGAAAGGAAGATGATAGAGATCTATCAAACAAGATAATCTCATGAATTATATCATAAGATTAATGAGAGGAAAATATGGACAAAATTCATGATAATGAAAATGTCACTGATAATTTTGAATTAAAAACAATATCATCTTGTATCTCTCCATTTTTTTACCTGCTCTTGTGCTTGAAGCATGCTTCTTGCTAAAAAAACAAGGGTTTATTATTTCATATCAGAAGTACTAGGCTAAGAGAGTGCTCTAGATGATGAATGTAGGAAGTATGGGAAAAGAAAGACCAGCCTTAAAAATATGGAAGAACCATTGTTTACATATTGGATGCACCCCATAAATGTTAATTGAATGGATGGTTGCTTTGGCTCCATGTAACATAAGTTGCAAGAAAATAAAGCTATTCCATGATTCAAATCAATACCCTTTATTTCATATCCACATCCTACATTTTTTTGTCTATTATTTATTTACTAGGCTTATATTTCAGTGAGCATGGTGAACATGCACACTATTCACTTGATTACATCGTGAAATCTAATGACATTAAATATGCAGAAATAAAACAGAATTAAAATACCTTAAACTTCTAACGACCACAATTTTTTCATATGGTGTACCTTCAGGGTCCACAACCACTCATTTCATTTGAACTCGCAAGTCCTATACTATGGGAAAGCAAGATGTGGGGTGCATAGTGTATGGTTGGCCCATGATCTTCCATGGTGGACTTGGACATTTGAAGTGGTTTATTATTTTCTTCTATACTTTTTTTTGGATGTTTGAAATACATTCTTCCTCGAAGTGTTTGATAAGGATGGATCTTGGTGACTTCATGTTATCGACGCATGAAGGGATTTTTTGTGCTTGGAGTAGAGTTCGGTATTTACCCATGAGAAAAACTAATCAAAATCATCATGAGCATACAAACTCCCTTGACATGTGAACTCTTCGGTTGAGGGAGTGGATATGTAGGTGTGGGAGTCATTAAGGTGACACATTACCTTGGATATGCATTGTCCTTAAGGAGACACATGACCTTGGAGATGCATTGGAGCTTAGGACTTTTGGAGGATTGTTGGACCTTGGGGAGTAGTGCTCATTCCATGGAGGCCTTCCTTGTTAACCACTATCACCTTTGATCCTGCAACATGTCACTTAGAGTAGAGTGCTTGAAATGGGTGGACCTACTTGTGTCTTGCAACTTTTCTTATAGTGGACTAGGTCCATTTGTTATTGTAAAGCCCCTTGAACTCTCATATAAATAAAGGACAGTGTGAGTTGTTATCATAGTTGATCATGCACTTGTGCATATTCCTTTTCATACTTGGGTTAGGGATCTAAGAATAATGCTACTCTCTCTGTCTCTCTCTCTCTCAATATTCTTTGTAGTTTATGCTTTTTTTTCTTAACGTGCCAGGATTTCTTGGAACATCCACCCGAAAAATTCATATATATATATATATATAAAGAATAAATGAAACCCATGAACACAATCACAACCTATCATATAATTCACCATGCTTTCTAAAATCCTAGATAGGTAGAACCAAGAGAAACCCTAGCTCCACCAAATATTCTCCAATAATATGAAATCACCATGAGAAAAACCTCCATGTTAGAGTATCTTTGGTGGATCCATTGTAAACCCTAAGTTATTTTTTAATTGTGTTAATTAAAATTTGAATTCGATCTTACCACAATCTTGCATACCTTGTCACTTCTATAAATTATGTTATTTCAAAGACTTGTGTTCCATATTTTCATAAATACAGTGTCCTCAATAAGATAGTTGAACAATTCCATATTCATAGTTAGATCATATTCCAAGAATATATACATTCGTTGTATTGATCAACAATTGTCTCATGAAGAGAAATAATGTCACAAGTGGAAATTGAACTTGGTTGGAGAGGATATTAATTTATCCTCTCAATTGGTTGAGATATACCAAGAGACATGTTTTTAATCATACTCAATCACTAAGGATTTTTGATAATTTATATCATTATTGGACTCAAATTTTCTCAATTAGAAACAAAAAATGATTGTTAAAATCCTTCGATACAAACTTCCATTTATACTTTTATGACCGTTTACAATTATCATGAGTCACTATTAGTGAATTTCTTGTCATTCTAAGAACTATCATAATTTCACATCAAAATAATTACTATTCTCATGAAAAATTATTCCTATCTCATTATATAGAAGCAAGGAAAATTGTTGTGTTCCAACAGGTCTGTAGTTTAGATTTTAACTATTTTTATAAAATTCTTATGCCTTCCACATGAAGAAGAGGAGCAACAATATGACATACATACTACATTTTTTGGCACAATGATTTGTGATATTTCATTCAACTTGGACTTGTATTTATCCATGAGCGAATTCACTTTTTTCCCAAATCACACATCACAATAGTTTCATTTCTAAATTTAGGATATTCTGTTACACATTTTCTTACATCTATGACACTCCAATTTTCCAATTGGGAATAGTTGAATATTTTTGTAAATACCATATTAATTATGCATGCAATACTCTCATGAACACAAAAATACCACTTTATATTTTTTTTCTCTATTTAATTACATGAACTGGACTAGTAATCAAATGGTTAACCTCAAAAATGTGAATTGAATCAGAGCTAGAAAAAACCCGATCAAAAAATTGGTTGTCCAAAAATACATAAATGATTCAAATTTAGGAAAAAACATATATATTAATGTGAACCCATATGAGTCAAAATGATGATAAAAAAATATTTCCATTTAACTTGAGCTTTCTTGGGCATAGATTTGGAGGTTTCCCAACATGAAATTCCTAATGAGTATGTTTTCCATAAGCATATCCTGCACCATATCATAGTTAAAATATAAATTCTTTGGCACCTTTAAACATCGAAATAGTTTAATAATCCAATACCATACTAATATGATATTTGTTCTAGGAGAGCTCACCATAAATTTACATCCACATTTTGTCTTAAGGGTGAAATTGGTTATGTGTCTCATAACTCTGTTTGAAGGAGAAATGTCCATATCATACAATAGAGGCAAGATTACAATTCTTGTTCTATAGATAGAAGTATTGTTATGACATTTTTCACACAACACCAATAAATATGTAATGTATTGTGTGCATCCTTAGATATATTGAGATTGCAAGCTAAATATTTAAATAATTGCATGTATAAAACTTATATATTATAAAAATAACCATCAATATTTTTCTTCCAACATTTTGGGTTGAATTCAAAATAGCATGCTAAAAGGTGTCAATTCAATGTCTTGAAATTAGGATATATAAATTTAAGATATGTACTCTACATCTTTGGGTTATCTACTTTTCAAATATGAGCTTTTTTATGTTACATATTAATTGTTTTAACATTGAACATTGAAGAAATTCCTGAATGGACTTCGTAAATAATCGACATATAGTGGAAAAGAAGTGCTACGATCAATTGTGTTATTTAAAATATCGCCAAGGGCTTGGTGCAGTGCCTCAACCTAGCGACGACCCCTCACCCATCCCCCCAATAATTGAGATGTGTGAAAAAAGAGTTCCCTCACCTTATGCTCTCACAACACTATGTTGTGAACTTTTCTACTGGTCCTTTCTATCACACAGTGGTTTGCGATGTTTCTTCATTGGAATGTGTTGATCTCTTACTTGGTATCCCTTCCCAACAACAATTCCATGCTATCTATAATTATAAAATTCCATATTTTTAGGAAATACAATGTCCTTAATAAATACCTATCTGTATACAATATATACTTATGTTTAGGATAATATTTTTGTTGGAGTTATTCCCTTATGTTTTACTATAATCCTAATGTTAACAATATTTAGCTGATTTTTTTCATCAAATGATACTATAATATGCAAGACAAAATGATTGTCAAAATATGGAGAAAAAAATGTTTCTCCTTATTTCTTTTATTTTTATTTTTCATGACAACATAATCATGTTGTAGGAATGTGTTATCCTACAATTTGTTTCAATTTGTGGATTTTATTTTCCTCCCCATTTTTACAAGGATGTAGATTTGATTTCCTTGTTCATGGTTTTCGAATGTATCTTATTGAGCCCCAAATTTTGGTAATGGAGTAGATCTTGAGAAGTTGTCATGGACATAGATTCTATTAGAGTTTAATATTACAATACCACTTCTACTTGGTACTAGAAAAATTTAATGGTTTGTGCATAAAGAATAGCTATATAGAGACAGGGTTGATAGGTAAACCTTATGTCTTAGATTTAAGTAATTTATTTGTTTTTCTGAGATTTAGCAGATCAATTATTTCACTAATCCTATATGCATGTCCTTTATTTCTCACATGATGTTAGTGACTTGACATGGTTGATATAACATTCAATTCTAGGCCACTTTTATTTCAAGTCATAGATTATATTGATTAAAAGGATTTTCATATTTTGATTGGTTTATTAGGATCTTGATTTCAAAAAAAATTCTAAATCCCATGTGGATGTAATTTTTTTCAAGGTGAGCTCTTTGCACCAATAAGGTCAGATGAGTCCACGAACATAACTATACATCAAGCACATATTTTTCCTTTGTTGTGTATATGTTATTCTGCATATCACTAATGTATGGTTATTGATTGATTTATAATAGAGGATGGGAAGGTCATGTCGATTCTCTTCACAAAACAAAATCAAATGGAGTGGTAGAATTGTGTTTTAAAGGATGAGCTAGAAATTAGTACTTGAAAGGTAGAACCTGAGAATAGAAATCTATCTGATTTGGACCTAGAGACACAACAAACAATGGAAAAAAAATGATATTATTGATGATTCTTCCCCACTAATCATCTCTAAATGTTAGACCACTTCTCGAATTTTAGTTATTTGCAATGGAAATAGTGACTAGCTTTGATATTTGTATGAATAATGCCTATGGCCATTGTCCTATTCTTTTCCTATGAATGATATTAATTTTCAAACTCCAACTAGTTTTTTGTGGAACTAATTAAATATTTGATGTTAAGCATATAGTTTTCAAAGCTCTTTTCTAAATCTATTTTCTTGAGAAAAAACTTATTTTTACTTTATGCAATATAATTGGTACTGTGTGACATATCTTATGACATAACTGCTTGGATAAATAGACAGAAGTGTTGTACAACGTAGTTTTTTTTCAATCTAAAGAAACAATATTTCCAAATACTAATTTTATTAATTAAGAACTTCTTTTAGACTTCTTAGCTAAGTTATGATTATATATCGGTAGGAAATTTTCTGTATGTGGATGTTGTGTTGTCTCTTTGGTTTATATCAAGTAATAATGGTTAATAAGGAACGTGTTCTTGAGATGCAGGCACACATATTATTCTACTATAGACAAGGTTCTCCATGGTTTTTAGGCATAGAAATGGAAACACATATGTTAATGGGGTCTCCAAAGTCCATGTTTGATGCATTTAATAACAATGATGATTTTTATTCCTTTTCATATAAATAATGCCACAAATAAAATTTAAATAAATAGAAGAATATCAACAATGAAGGTGAATTTATTGCTTCCTGTCCAAGTGAAGTCACCAAAACACCTCAGTAGGATAAGGTGTTCAAGTCTAGAAATATTTCCTCTCCTACAATATATATGCATAGTATTCTCATTTCTCCATCTTTTTCAGTTAAAAAAAATGTGTTGTAATACTAATTTTCTCTTCATCAGTTGTTGGAAAAAATACTCCAAAAACTTCTTCTGTGAGAGAAAATGTTCTCAGCAAAATCAGATTGAGGTATTTCCAAAACACAAACAGATGATAAAACACCAAAACACTTAGAGAAATTGATGAACGAGGGAGACGAGGACATGCCAATGTCTTCAAAGAAATTAAAACATCGGGGGATAAAAGAAATCCAAGGAAAAGTGATTCTCTCAATACTCTAAATTCAAATATGATATGTTCAGAAGGTACCCCCAATTGTATTAATAAATTATTGAGTAATATGCCTAGTAGTCATAGTTCTTGTCTTATGTAGCATGTTTAACCTAATCATAATAGTTTCCAAAATATAGTGAAATAAAGCACTCCACACAGGAGAAAGAAAAAGAATTCACCACGCAAGGAGCATGTAGTCGGTAAATGGGAAAAGAAGGTTATGGGGATTAAGACCTCTACAACAAGGGAAAAATTTTGTCCTAAAGCTAGAGAAAACATAATTGTTGGATCCTCTAAGCATTCTGGTTCATCCACGTTTAAAGAGGAGTTAAAATATCTACGCTAGATTCCGATCCATACACCTATTGACTAAAAATTAAGCAAACACCCTAGTATACATGCAAGACAAGTTAAGTAGGACTAAACAACAAATTAGATTTTTCATCTTTTTCTTCTCCGACAAAATGAGAAAGGCACCATCCCTTGGATGGAAATATGCAGAGATCAAAATGAGTCAAGGTTCAGTTTTGAATTCCACATTTAATATTCATCAAATCCATGTTTCATGTATTTTCTAGTTCAAACTGATGAAATATATTCATAGATTTTTCTGGCGAAAGTGATTGTTAAATACTGCAAAATATGGATGTTTGGACATGGAAGGTAGTGGAGTGTGTTGAAAAAAAAAATTACATTCTTGTTGGTCATTTTTATTTGTGATTTAGTGTCAACTCTTTTGCTTCATTATAATTAAGTTCATTTTGTACTGGTAGATAATTGAACAGATTGTTTTTTACCAGTGTTCTGTAGTATTAAAGTGAACTAATTAATATTTTATTGTTTGGTGTTCATTGATGGATAGAGATACACTTACTATGATAATTTTAAAAGAATTTATTTGTTTTTTTTTTGTCATGTTTTGAGTGCATACTTGTGAAATTCTAAATCGCATGCCACTTTGTGTGAAGGGGAGATATATATAAATATGTGGATTTTTTTTCCTTGTGGTTCCCTGGAGATCCATGTTACATTTTCACAAAAGTTTAGATATCATTCAGATATCTAGAATTTCTAATTTTTAATTTGAATATTTACGTCATAAAGGAAAGACAAAGGTCCCAATTATAAAAAGTCACCCAACAACAACAAAAATGATATTCTTATTTCATTCAACCTGTAACATATTGCATTTTTCTTCATCAATGATCTTCTTCCATTTATGACATTTCCTTTTCAATATTTGGTCCATTTGCGAGTTATAGGTCATTTTTAGGCTATAAATGTCTTTTCAACTTAGCATGTTGAGCCCCATATACATAACTATTTTTCCCTCTACCCATTTTTTAAAAGTCTAATTCTTTAAAGGGTGCTAGCTCAATGGAAGAGCACCTGCTTTACAAGGAGGAGGTTGGTGGTCCAATTCCATCGTGCCCTAACGATGATTAGTTTTTGGTGATGGAGGCTCTTTTGACCATCACCAATGTGCTTATGGTGACATTTCTGACCATCACCAAAATATGAAATGGTGACGGTCAACGAACACCACCATATATATCCATGAATAGTGTTTACCATGAAATTTTTGTCAAAATAAATCATTGTTGTTGATATGAAGTGCTCAGGGTCAATGTTTGTCATTATATTCATTATTCGTGATAGACCTTTAAGTCACCAGTGAGCTTACCATGACATTTTTTGACCCTCATGAAATATGAAATGGGCATGGTCAACAAACATTGCACCAATAGTGACGGCCATAAAGGGTCCATCACAATAAATTGTTGGTGTTCATATGAAATGGTGACAATCACTGTCCCTCACTATAAACAATATTCCCAAGGGACCTTGAATGTCACCACAACACATTCTTTCGGTGACACGATATTTTGTGACATTCGAGGTTTTGGTGACCCAAGCTATTTTTCATCACCATTGCTCATATGAAATCATTACAGTCAATATTTGTCATTATAAATCAATATTGGTGACTAACCTTGAATTTCACCAGAAGTACACCTATACTTTTGGCGATGCCACCTTTGGTGATGTTTAGTTTTTCATGACGAAGGCTCTTTTGACCATCAGCAATGAGCTTATGGTGAAATTTTTCGCCCCTCGTCAATCTCCTTCTCTATTGTAGTAATGATGTTTTAGCCACCATTCAGCTTGGAATACGTGTCCCATGACCTTGGTCTTATAAATTTTTACATGGCTTTTTAACCAAGGGATGGTACAAAAATAAAGTAAATAACCTTTGTTATTTAAAATTTATACGTAATATCCATAAAATTGAAGGCACCACAAAACATATGCGGAATAGAAAAAGAAATCCACACAACGAGAAATATGGATATTTGTCCATAATTGAATGTATGCCTACAAAATCAATTTTTGAGAAATGATTCATTTCCCAAATGTAGGGATCAACTATGGATTATTCTTATAAGTTAGGCCATAATACAACTAAAGAGAAGAAATATCATATGTGACTCTAATATCACTTAGCCTAACACATTAATCTCAAAACCTGTTGGATTTCCACTGTTGAGAACCTAACCTCCATTATTCAACCATCAATTAACTTAGAAGACATATTAGTGAACAATTAAAATTAACTAATGATTAGAAATAACATGGTGTATGTTTCATAATTCTTTATTTGATTGCTATGGATGTTCCAACCATTTATTTTTCTTATTAAAACCATCCCATTTGCTCTCATTTCACAATAACAAGTCCCCAACTCCGTAGAAGATCTAATTAGCTATAATTCCACGAGGATGTCTTGTCAATTACAAGAATACTATTCATGTATTCAAATTATATCCTTCATGAAAAAAGGGAGAAGAAACATTTGAGTCATGAAATAGAGAAATCCCATGGAAGGGAATTGCTCTAAATTGAATAAAGGCATGCAACAATGGGTTTTCCCAATACTTTACATAATATAGTGCACCATTTGAAGGGAGGACACATAAAAAACTAAAGGAATACCAAGGGAAAATAATTATGAGAATATTTATAATGATCAATGTGCAAGGAAGTTCATTCCTACTAGAGAAATTTCCCTAATTCAAATCACACATACACCCATTGCGACCTTCCTCTCTAATGATCTAGAAGCTTTTTTATTACTTGTCAAAAAATGTTTTAAGTTGATATTGAATTAGTAAACATTTCTTGTTATTCATTCTTTTACATACATAGAAATACCATTGAAAACATAACAATTGCACTATAATTATAACCCGCACTATAATTACGACTTAAGGCATTCTTTTTTGAAAACAACTACCCTAGTTGCCACTGTGTACATCTATGCAACACCAGATTGAATGTTGAAAGATTGAAGATTTTTGTGTTATCATATTAGTAGTTAGAAAAAGCAATTAACAGACATTAACAATTAAGGAAAAAACTACACAAAGCACTTCCTGTCAGATCCTCGAAATTCTAAGGCTCTTGCATCCTATGGCACTTTTGTTGAACAAGAAGTAGTCGACCAGTGAGATGATGTAGACACCAAGAAAAAATATATGACTTGATGGGAATTTCGGGGCTGTTGGTGCATCCTATGGAATTTTTGCTGAACAATAAGAACTTGATCACTCAGACGAGGCAAATACCAAGAATTTTTTTTTTCGCTTGATAGAGATTTCGAAGTAGCTGGTGCATGGTCAAAATCAGAAGGCTCGAAGGCCATTCCTTCTCATAATAGCAAACAAGGTCGACCTGGAAACTTATCAACATTTGCACAAATTTGTGTCAGGACGTTGCTACACATTTAACAAAGCATATGGAATGAATCCCTCGGAATATCTCTGTCGCAATCTTGAAGCCAACAAGATTTTGAGTTAGGCCATGGCCATTAAAACTAGAACTACATGGCATGGGTTTAAGACTATGAACATCTTGATAGACGTTGGATGAGGTATGGGATCTTCTTTATCCATTATTTTGAAAGAAAATTCACATATTCATGGCATTAATCTTGATCTCCCTCATGTCCTCACAACTACGCCTCCCATAACATGTAATATTTCTAATGTTGGTCAACATCAATATAAATTTGTTTATCTAATGGAATATAAATTCCATGATTATATATGGAAGGTTGTAATTGAGATTGAGTTAGTGGATTATTCATGACTCAAAGGACGATAAGTGTATGAAAAGGCATACAAGAAGCTATGAGGAAATGATAGTGAATGGAAAAGGGTTAATTGTGGAGACACTTGTTGGGGGAGTGAAAGAAAGTGAAAGTATGTCAGGGTGATTGAGTTTGTTATATTATATAGGAATGATGGTTTACAAAATGGGTGGGAAGGAGAGAACAGAGAAAGAATTCAAAGGGTTGTTCCTAAAGAAAGGCTTCCAAAGGTACACCATCATCAATTTGCCTTTCCTTCAATAAAGTTGCATTTCTTTCAAACACTCATTGTGTTGTCCAAATCGTAATAATATCTTGTGCTCCATTGGTTAGCTAGCTACCTTGCAGTTTGAAATCAATATTTATGTTTGTAGGACAAGAGTATGTTTTTTGTTGGTATTTTGTAATAGCTAGTGGTGTACTTATGTTTGTATGCCAATAATATGCATTTCATTGGTATTTATATAGGAGGAAGGGTGGGGTAATAATGGATATTGCGTGTTGAGAGATATAGTATGTCTTCTCTCAATATTTTGTAACACGAAGCCTTAATATGTGTAGTTTGGTTGGGAAATAATATGCATTATTATGTAGGTATTTTTTAGTAGTGATGAATAGGATGTGCAATTTAGTGTTTAATGTGCCCTAAGATATAATTTTTCATTACTAATTAGTTATAATTTTATGATAAAGTTAACCAATCCAATAATAATATTGTTGTTAACGTCTAAATTTTATTTTTCATTTCTTTGTTTTCTTCTAATATTTTTAGAAAAATGGAAGTGCGTGGTTAAATATTTTTCATCTTAGTGAATTTTCCTACGATGAATAGAGTTTATACATAATCCAGCTAGCATATATGGTGATAGAGTTATATTAATATCAACTCAAATAACGTCTACCTTTGTTTCTTGTTTCTTGGGTTTCTTGCGGCGGTTTCAGAAGTTATGTCTCGTGGTAAATTTGTCTTCCCATTCATGATGAATTTTTCCCACATACAAAGTCCATGCTACAAAGTCCATGCTACGAAGAACAAAAGTCTTAGGTAATTGCATCTAATTGTACGTTGTGAAGAATAGAGTCGTTAGCTCTGTAGAGTGCTCTCTAGAGATAATCTCAAATAAAATTGTATAGCATAGTCTCTCTCTTTCCACATATATATGTATATAATCTCAACTAAAATAGCGTTTAGCTTTTCTTCTATATTTTCATTTAAACGGAATTTTACCAAATACATATTCCATCCTACGAAGAATATAGGTTATATATAATCGAGTCGACATATATGGCTATGAGCACGCTCTCTATATATAATCTCAAATCAAATAATGTCTATGTTTGTTTCTTGTTTCTTGGTTTTCCTGTAATTCTCTTAGAACATTCAAGTTCCATGGTTAAATTTGCTTCCCATTCTCGATGATTTTCCCACCTACATAGTGCATGCTACGAAGAATAAGAATTTAAGGGAATTGCATCTAATTGTAAGATGTGATTTAGTTGAGTTACAGAATAAAGAGTAGTTTAAAGGATATTCCGGGGATGGAATGATATTTTGGAGCCGTCGATTATTTAATATTAATAATCCTCCTCCACCAAGGTAATTTTCTACTGGTCATCATCATCGAACAAAGTCGCATTACAGAGGAGTTGTTCCTGAGAGTAACGGTAAATGGGGAGCTGAAATTTGAGTAGGAAAACATGATATTTGGTTGGGAACATCTGATAGTTAATATGACGCTGAAACAACATCTAAGAGGTCCATCCTCAAATACAAAAAACCGCATAAGCGAGGCTGCATGCAGATTCTCAGCAAGGAGATAATTCAAGAGGAAATCAAGGTCCTGGCTAGGTACACCAAGGAGAATATAGAGGAAATGATAAAACATCATTCCTATGTCGAGAAGTTACGGAGGTTTAATCGAGATGATGGTCATGGTGGTGATATGAAGAGGCACAAAAAAATTATGTTCAGTAAAGAGTTACCCACACAGATTTAGGCCAAAAATTGACTATTCTGAAACAACACGCAACTTGTTATTTTCCTATGGATGAGGAGGATAATGGAGAAATGATATTGGTATTCAAGGATAATTAGGAAAGTTGTGGGATTTCGGTTACACTAAGAACCAGAGATAAGTGACATTCTTCTCTTTGAGAGATGCCACCCATGAACTATAGTCAGGTCATTTGTGAGGAGGAGGAATATCATGTCCAATCAGTTGAGCCTTAAGGTGAAACCATTCATGGCTAATCAATGTAGACTCAAGGTGAAACCAGTAAAGGCTAATCAATCCAAACTCAAGGTGAGAACATTCATGGCGAGGCAGTGCAGCCCCAACGTGAAACTGGTCATGTCCAATGAGTGCAGCGTCAAGTTGAAACTACTGATGTCCTATCAATACGGCTTCAACGTGAAATAAATCATGGACAATCAGTTCAGCCTCATGTCCAATCAGTACAACCTCAGATTGAAACCAGTCATGGACAACCATTGCAGCTTCAAGGTGAAGCGAGTCATGGACAATCAGTCCAACGCCAAGTAGAAACTAGTCATGGACAATAAGTCCAACCTCAAGGTGAATCAAGTAATGTCAAATCATTGAAGCCTCAAGGTGAAACAAGATCAGTGCGGCCTCAAAGTGAAACCATTAATGGCCAATTAGTGCAGCCTCAAGGTGAATCCAGTAATGTCTAATCAGTGCAGCCTCAAGTTGAAAGCGACAACTGTAGTGGTGAAAGGCACAACAAGATGGGGACTTCTGAAATGAGCCAACCACATTATAAAATTGCGATTATCCTATTTGGGAAAGAGCGTACAGGTTGTCATGTCCAATCAGTACAACGTCAAGTTGAAAGAAACAAATCTAGTAGTGAAATGCACAACAAAACTGTCACTCCAGGAACGCGCCAATCAAATGATAAAAATATTTGTATGCTATTTGGTAAATAAATTAATCCAAATCAAAGAAGGGAAGGAGAATAGACAGAAAATGGGATTATATTATGAGTTTTAGGGTTAGTTTCCTTGGGAATTTTGGTTTAAGATACTATACATCAAAGTTTTTCCTTTCGGTTTACTGTTATGAAAAATGTATTTACAGTTGATATTGTTTAAGTCTAAATGTTTTGGTCTAAGATAATCGTATATGATTTTGAATAATAAAAAAAAATGGCAAGTTGTTTTTGTATTGGTATATTATTATGGATTGATAAGTTAGTTGAATTAGTTTATATAGATAAGTATTTTGTTTATATACTTTTTATTTTTTTGGTCCTTGTTTTTTATTGGTTTAAGTACTAACCATTTTAAAAAGATCTCCTTTCTTTTAATATATTTTTTTATTTATTTAGATGTTAATGTTAACCCATTCATATAAACTATTATACAAGAACATTAATTAATTAATTTCATTATATGTGATTTCTTATATATAATAAGCTTTTTTAATTTTTGTATAAATATTTAAATTTAAGTTTCTTTACAATTTTTTCATTTTATTTAAGAGGATGATGTTAATGCCACCCATTTTTAGAATATTTTTATAAGGAAGAGATAATCATAGAGACATTGCATTTTTTAATATAATAGAACATATTATAATCCACACCATGCACCATGAGAAAGGTGCAACACTTATTATTGAAACCAACCATAGTGACATTTTGTATTACCATTATTTTAGGTGTTTATGTGAATAGGGACCTTGTGTATTACTATTATTTTAGGTGTTAAGGTGAATAATTGTTTATGTTTTTTTATGGTTTAAGAGCTTCAACCCTATTTAATTTTTAGATTTTTTTTATGATTATAATAAAATAGTAAAAAATATTAAAGTATTTAATTAGAGTGATTTTTTAAACAATTTATTTATGAACTTAACATTTTAAAAACATATTATAACTATGTCATTTGTGATATTTAAGAAATAGTTACATTTACTAGTGCAACCAGATTTACTAATGTGATTAAAGTAAACCATGTTATAGGAATATACAACGAGATTGAATCCACATTTAATAATGTGGTTGATATACACTTATATCTACCACATAAATAATTATTAAACGTACAATGTAAATATGTCTTACCATTTATGATTATTAATAATTTTATAAATAATTACCACCATATATATATGGTTACCATTTATTATGAATAATAATTTTATATTGAGAAAATCTTTGTCACAATGCGATATTTGAAAATGGTTGACCATAGTCAACCATGATTGATTTTCATATCAATCCCTTGAGTTTATAAATATAAGGGTTCACATTTCTAAGGTATAATATTATATAAACCATAAAATAAATATGGTTGACTATAGTTTACCACATGGTCAATTTTTGTATTGAGAATATCTTTGTCACAATGTGACGTTGGACCATGATTGATTTTACTATTGAGACAATATTTGTCACAATGTGACATTGGACCATGATTGACCATGGTCGTTCATGAGTATAAACCAAAGGGATTTATATCAAACCCTAGGATTAAGATTATAAACATTATGAATAATATTATACCCTAGGAATATGATTTGTTATATTAATAAACCTAAATGATTGATATTATAAATCCAAGAAAATAATGAACCCAAGGGAGTAGTAGTAAACCAAAGGGACAAATATTATAAACCCTAGGAATATGAACCTCCCTCTTGGGTCATGCTATATTTTTTTTCTTAAAAATGGATCTATGTTTTCATGCTATTAATAAACTAAAACAATATATCATTATATTTTGTTCCACCGGCTTCGGAGTCAATATAGAGTATACTACATTAACATATTGTGTTACTTCACCGGTATCGGATTCCAATGTATCACTTGTTATAGAAGTTAAATACAAAATATAGGGATGCTACATAAAAATCATAACATTTTTCTCCTGATTGTCTTCTAGATTGCTTAGACTTGTCATCTAAACATCACACCCTATATATTGCAAATCACATTGAAATTACAAAGCATGTGTGAAAGAAAAAAAGTTCATTCAAAACATTCATGGAAAAATATAGAAAGCATAACTGCAATATTCTTGGGGCATGATGAAAGACTTTGTAGGAGATGTGGAAAGGAGAGAAATTCTTGCTAATGGAGCACAAAGTCTTATACTAGCCTTGAAGGATATTTTTCTTGGCTTTCCATAAACCATTTTGGAAATCAACAAGATCCAATAAAAATTCCTCAAGAGGTTCCTCATTTCAAATGATTTTCCCAACACTATGACTATCTCACAACAAAATGTCTAATCATCTCCCCATTTTTCTTAGATCATGTGTCGATTCAAATAAACATGCAGACCCACTTTGTTTCAACCACTCTTGGTTTTCTAAACAAGATTTTTAAGAATATGGTCAAGGGCACATGGTCACACATACATCCCTCATGATTTACCTCCTATTTGGACCAATTTGCAAAAAACATTTGCATACTAAAAACATGTCGTCAAAGGATGGTCTCAACATCATACAAAAATTTAATTAACCTACTTTAGATTAAGTGGAACATAACATAAAATAATTGTATCTTAACTTAAATGGCATATTTCCAAATGTTTTACTAACGACTCTTAAATAAATTGAACAAGAGAGATATGATATACCTAACAAAGAAGATAATTTTTTACACCATAAAAGTAGATATGCGTGGATTAGTGAGGGAGACAAAAATACTAAGCTTTTTATATTGCATAGAATAAGGTATTATTTACGAAAAAATATTACTAAAATGTAGTTTAAAATTGAAGGGCCGTGAATGTTACACACATGACAATACTCCCCATCAACATAAAATAATTTACAAATTTGTCGGAAAAGGGAGAACTAGTTTGTTAGAAATAAGAAAATATCTAGTAAAATTTTTTCATAAATTAAAAATCAACGAGAGGTCATCATAAATAAAATAAATAAAACTAACCCTATTTAAGATAAATTTAAAATAAGAATTAAAAAAAACATCTTACGTTAAAATAAAATTTTTTAGGGTACTCCATTTTTTTGAATTAATTTTTGTTGGGTAGTTTTGAGTTGTTTAGGCTATAGGTGATCGGTGGTTTATTGGATTGTGTGAATAACCAATATATTCAACCATGTATTGGGTTATTCACCATGTAAATTTTTGCAATGGTCTATTGGAATTTTCAATATAAATTTATGATATGTACAAGAACTTATAGTACAAATTATGATGTGGCCACCAAGAGATGTAAACCTTGTAATGTTGAGAGGGAAACGAAAAATACTAAAATAATTTGTTGTTAGTGTCAGTATAATGCAAAATGTTTCTTTTTAATTTTAGAGATGATGTTTTGAGACGAAACATTGAAGATATTAAACATCATTTGTTGCACTGCACTAGAATTCCCATCGAAGATTCATATTTTACACCAAAATTTGTGAAGTTGTGATGCAAATTTCAATTTTGAAAGATAGCCATTGTATATTTCATGAATTAATATTATTTTATTTATCTTATGTCATCTACTATTTGTATTTTTTTAAAATCTATCAAATATTTGTGGTTGGAACTTGAAAGACCGTCTTTGAAAATTAAGAGGCAATGTATCTGGAAAATGTTGTAGAATGTATCAATTTGGCATAATGTACGTGATGTATCTTTATATTATAGATTTTAATAGCAATTTGATTACTAATTTTTATCTTCAATCATATTTTATATGGCACGATTCTTCTGGAATTTATGCCTTACGGCATTTCCTTCGCAACATTAGGTAAAATTTATAGTTGTAACCCATTAGAGAGTGCCAACCCATTGAGAAGTGCCATACATATTAAATACCCAATTTAGAGCCTTAAAACTATGAAATAAAACTATCTACAATAAATTAGCATTCTTTACACTCTAAAATTCTTAAGCCCAAATTACAAAGCTTAAATTTTATCATATAAATTGCATTGTTTAAATAATGTCTAATTTAATATATTGTATTTATAAATATAGAAGAAAAAATATTATTTATCATGAATTTTAGAATGCATATATTTCAATTTATTACAAATATTTTACACATATTATTAAACCTAAACCATACTAATTGGCATGTTGCATATATTTTTTTAGCAATGTCACAAACCTTCATGAATGAAATAAAGTTAAGTATCCCAGGAAATTCACATATACAATACCTTGTTGATGTACCATTTAATTTCTTAGGATTCACCTCTTTTATCATATAGGTGATGCAAATTTATTTCAGGAGAAAGAAGAAAATTGAGTTCTATTATTTCTTTGGAAAACCAAAAAGCTCTTCAATTTTATTATTCTATTTTCACAGGTTAGTGTTTCATATAAGATATAAATGACCCATGGATGTGAGGCTCCATTGTAATCTCCCTTGCAAGTTGGTCCTTTAATATTCATCCTTAAATGCTTAGGCTTAAGGCTTAATTGTGCACAAAGAAGGATTGTAATTTGTATGACGCGAGTGGAGATGAAGATGGTTTTTTTATCACATGTTCCAAAACCAATTATGAATGAATATTTTGGACATGTAACATATTAAAATGTTTCTCTTAAAATATCATTTAGAAAAATTTCTCACCACTCCATAATCTTATTTGAAATTACTCATATATGAAATATTAATTTTTTTTATATAAAAAGAGGGTTAAATTTTTAATTCACCTTTCAAATTTAAGATTTTAAAAAATTCTTGGGCTAGTAATAAGGGGAAATATTTGGTATAACCTGGATGAAAAAAATAGAAATAAGGAATTCATGGAATTGAGGGTAACTGCATGGATTACTTCAAGACCTACTTGTCGTTAAGGAAATGCATGTTCCTAATATCACTATTACGAAGGATTCACTTATAATAACCTAATACCTACAAAAAGGAAACATAGCCAAAGTATCAACATCTAAAGCTCATACTATAAATAATAATATGATTACTAGTCGATTTTCCGCAAAAAATGTTTTTCCATTTCTTAAGAAAATAGAACATACATGTTGGTGATTAGGTTAATAAGGAATTCCGTATCAATGTATTCCAATTAGAATTCAATCACATATAGGGCCTTAATATGCCACCTCTTCTTAGACACAAAAACTCCATGGTATTGAAGCATTATCAAATGCACTTGCATCTCCAAAGATACTTTATACATGGAATCATATAATTAATTTTGGATGAGACCAGTCAGTAGTCATGGAAGCACCATCTTCAAGGACACATGTATGCTCATTCACACATAATCCTAGCATGATCATAATACACTGTGTTGGGGGTGACCCGATCTCATTGGAATTCCTCCAACTCCATTGGTAATTGACATGAGGGTAGTGGAAATTATGTTTCTCCATGGTAACATTAATAGAGATGCATGTGATTATTTTGATGATATGTATAATTTCATGGAGGACAAATGATTTTGAGCCGCTATAACTTCCTAATTTTGTAACCTCTGGGTTCAGATTTAAGTCAATGGTTTCAAAAATTGGTTATTCCCTGTAATCATTCTACAAAGATTTCCACAACATGAATCCCTCAGTGGCATTACTACAATGTCTAGAAAATTCTTTTTTAAGGATTTTTTGTTGGCTTGGTGTGCCCAGTTGTATCAGTCCCTCACAAGATTTCCTTTCACAAACTCTAATATATAGGCAATTTACAAATTGGCACACCTAGGCTCATAGTCTATAGGATCTCTACAATGTTTTGACATGTTTTTTTATTCTCTTAATAATTTTCCCATGAAATTTCCACTAAAATTTAATCAATGAGTCTCATAGGATTGTCCTATTACATGAAAATTCACATTATTTCTTATTTACTAGTGGTTTCTTACCTTTGTTGGATTTGTGGATTCCTACATAGGAATTCACCCGTATGAAAATTTATTCTTGGTATATTTTTTTGTCGACCAACAATGGATGATATTTTATACACCACTCGGTTAAAATGTTTTGAGTATTTTCTTGCTATTCATTCCCAGCTAGACTGAAATGAGGCTTAGTAAAGTGAAAGAACCTAGTGATAGTGCTAGTAAAATTTGCGACAATTGCATCCAATACATCCAAAGTTTGTAACTTTATATTTTAGAGACAATTAAGAAATTACAAAACCAAATGCGAACCATTATTTATCTTCTCGGAGTATATCCAGGGTTTAAAGTCTATATTGGTCTGCCAATATGACGAGACAAAGTGCTTTATGTCAACAATTTGAAGTATTGTAAGAATAGATCACTCTCAAAAAACTCCCAAAACTCGTAAATGAAGTGTTGACAACGATTATTTAGAAAGCCTCCTTCCTCAATTCAACGAGGTTCTAGATGAGGAAATTCACCCCATTTTATGATGTATTCTCAATTCAAATTATATCTTTTTCTTGGTTTTTTTTGCAAGATGTATTCGTCTCATCATACAATCATATTAGTTTTACTAAGTTGCCTTTTTGAGCTATTTGCACTCTCTTTTCTAGAGGATAAGTCATTATATGCATAGATGTAACTCTTTTTATTTTTGCAATTTTACATGACCAAGAAAAGATTTAATATAAAATATACTCATTTGTATGGAAAAAAAATAAAAGATGGCACTGTCTTAGGAGCCGACAATTTCCGCTGATTGTAACTTTTTAACCAGATTCAATTTTTTTTTATTTTGCAAAATATTTATTTAGAAGTGTTCGAAATACATATTTTTTGAAGGAATAAATAGATTCAACACCCTCACTCAAAAAACCCCCAGGTCCACCTTAAATTCTATTATTTGAAAATCGTAACCTAGATTTCCAAAAAATTCAACCCGATTTTTTCAAAAGACATGCTAGAAAAATCTATACTTTTAGAGCAAAACTGTCACTAATTAGACTTTAGTGATTTAAAAATTATGTAGGAAAAATTTTGAAATATGAAACTAATATTAAATAAAATACTAAATTGTATATATATAATTTTTTTTAATATAAAAAAATCTTACTAAATTCAGCCCCTTTCTCCCAAAAAAATAAATTCAAGGAGAGTTCAAAATATTTATATTTAACATTAAAACAAATTAAACACAAATCTAATCATCGACTTTCTAACCAATTTAATAAATTTTTCACCAAAATAAATAATTTTATCATGTTTATTTTTCATATTCTCACTTTTCTTTAACCTTATATATCCTAATACACCAAAAAAAGAAATATTTCCACGTCTACCAGCTTGTGCAGTTGCATCTGTTGTCTTGTTGTCCTTGCACTTTTCCAACCCTGCTAATTAGTAGCCTAACTGCACACATTATTTATAAAAACAAATACATCTATTCATTAGAGTAAATAAATTTAATACTCCGGAAATTCACAAGTAATTTTATCCATCCTTTTTTATTTCTGTAATTTATTAAAACCCATAACGCAAATAGGTTTTTTGCCCCTAATTCTTATTCTGAAGGAATAACCTTATTATGGATTCTATATTATAGAAACACATGTGCTGAGTATTAGTTCTGTAGAATTATTTTCCCACACATACAAAGTCAAAGCGGGCGTTATTGTCGTTATCGCGTTTGACGAAACGACAATTTTACTTTGTAAGCACAGACTCCACGAAGAAACTGTCCACGGACACTCCATGTTATTGATAAAGTAAGTGGCGTGAGAGTTATGATAAGTGGATACACACGTCCATCCGCCCTCAGTTTTAGCGAGTGTCAGGTTTGCCATTCGATTTCATCGCCCGTGGTTTCTGAGTGGGGTGCATTATTAGATTCTACGAAGAAAACGTGCCGATACACGGTAATCCAACGGTAAGCATTATATGGCCAACAGACCAGAAAATAACGTTCGCTGTAGGTAAAAGTAATTATAAGAAAATAATAAATAATAACATGGATGCTTTAGCTGCACTAAATACAACCAGTTAACCATATAATGCAGAGCTATGGCAATGTAAATAGTTTTTTTTTGTCTCTGCTAAATCTAATTTTAACCCTATAAAAAATTGTGACAATTCAAAAAATTATTTTTGATAGGGTAATTATGGACCTGATACCACGAATGGTTTCAAACTTCAACTCAATAAAAGGTGTAGTTAAAAGCGATTATAAACAACTAACATATAAGATAAAAAGAAATTTAAATTGTCATTTGATGTAGACCTCTCGCCTCCCGTACTCAACTGCAATCAAGCATTGCGACCTCCTCTCGCCTCCCGTACTCAACTGCAATCAAGTTCAGGGAATTCCTATATATATAATTTATATAGCAAGGAAAATAAAAGAATAGGAATTCATATAAAAAATGGCAAATCCATATATATAATGATAAATATATACCTTGGAATTCCATCCACCGCTCCGCTTTCTTTGGTACTGTTGCAACATTTCCACAAGGCAACGTCCACGATCGGTGAGATCCATCCATCTGTTAATTAATTTGGAGACCAAGCCAAAGAGTGGAACAGAGGTGGACAAATATCGCCGATCCTGGAGGTTCATAGGTGGACAGATATCCCCGATTATGAATTGCATTGTTGCTCCTCGCCGATCATGGACAAATGATGATTATAAAGACTCGTCTCCTCTCGCCATCTCCACCGACCTGCAATCTCCACCTTTCCAACTGCAGTTTGATATAACTGTAGTTCCCTGCTAGTGATGACCAAATAACTCTAACTACATCACCCTCTAAAAAAATCTACATCACCCTATAAAAAAAATTATCATACTTAATTTCTTAAAAACTATAGTTTTTCCAATCTCATTAAATTTTTAAAAAAATAATAATAAAATCCTCACGAATTGGGAAAAAATCGCTTCAACGGAATCACTTAACAAGGCTGCATAACGACGGTACCCGCCACAATTGAAATCTATTTCAAAGCGATCTAAGGAAGTTTATGTATTTTATTATTATTATGATGCTCATCCCCATAAAATATCATGTAAGGTGTGGAATTATTTGATGAAATCCATTTTTGGAGGAATGAATTCATGGAATTTTTCAAAAGAATACGGATATTGTTATTAAGCGGGGTTAGAGTGAATTATTTAAATATTGCTGTTAAGTGGGGTTAGAGGGAATTATTTAAAGTGAGATCTTATGGAGTACTCGACAGGAAGGAATGAATATTGTTTATTTACACAAAAAGGGTAAATGCCCTTTAGGATAGAGGTCTATTGGAATGCGTCTTGAGTCATTTGAACCTTTCTTAAGTCACAAGCTATTGGTATATTAAGTTTGGGGTTGTTGGATATATTTTTTTGGTTATAATGGAAAATGATAAGTTTGACCAAACCTAAAACACTCGTAATAAATAATTGATTCTCATGGTTTAAAAAAAAAGTCATGAAAAAGTGAAAATAAATTGAAATCATAATTTTCTATGATCGTATTTAAAGTTACAAAATGTATCAATAATTAAAAAGTAAGCTTAAATGATCTAGAACTAAATGTGGACTTATACACACACATGAGGATGAAGTATCTCCATGTGTTGGAATTTCCGAATATTCCTAACACATAGGGGAAATAAAAATTCCTCAAATCAACACATAGATTTAATCAAAATATTGGAAAAAAGATGGAGGAAACAATATATTTCATTAAGCAAAACTAAACTATTACAAAATGATATTTTCTTCAGAACTAAGGTGTTTTGGATTCACAAAAAAAACTTATGTCGCTACAAAACACAACTCTCCTCTTTCTGGCATATGCTCGCTACTCACACAACGTTCTTCTAAAATGGTTTAACTGCCCTCTCTTGTCTTTGTATTGCTCTCGACATATAATATAAAACACTGCGAGTCGCTCTCTATCTTTTTCTACGTTCGAGCAAAAAATTATATTACACACAATCAATACAATGCGCACACTACATATGTAAAACATTATAATACATATATATATATATATAATATATATATATATATATATATAACACTTATATCCTAAGTTTAAACAAAACTATGTCGCGACGTATAAAAAAACAAAACATTAAAAACTTTCATTCATTCCATATTCTATGGAGTCAAAATACTTTCCAAAAGCCTTTTTTCTTTGCCTCACGGAGTTGTGTTCATTGGTCCAGAGGAAGGTGACGTCACCTTCATCGTGTGGTTAATTTTCCCCTTCGCAGCTTTCAAGCTTGCCGTCGATGGAATTTGTTGTTGGAGGAGTCAAATGTGTTTGGCAAAGAATTTATGGACTGGTAGGTGAATGGTTAAGAACGTGGTTGCGTAAACTTGAATGCGTGAGGTTGCGTGTATATTTCCAAACAAGTCCACGCCGCCGTCGTCGTCTTTCGAATTTCCCATCACAATTTAATTCGTCATCCTTCTTTTTGCTTCTGCCACGCTTGGAGCTAATTTCGAACACTCCCTCTTAATTACAACTGTTGTTCTCTTGCATACCTAGGAATTTCCCGAGATAGTGAAAACTCTTCTGCCCCAATGGTTTTGTCAATATATCAAGCAAAACTTCTCTTCTGTTCTACAATGTTGTAAAACAATTTTTCCATTGCTCACTAATTCTCTCGATGTACTGATACTTTGCATCAATGTGTTTCGTTATTTTATGAAACATTGAATTCTTGGATAATGCTATAGCTGAGCTATTATCACAATAAAACTATTGTGCCTTTTACCTATTCATGACACAAAAACTTCTCAATATTCTCCTCCTCCATACTACTTGACATGCCGATGTTGTAGTCGCCACATACTCTACCTCTCATCGTTGATAAAACCACAATTGGTTGTTTTTTAAGTAGCCCATGAAATGGCTCCTCATCCCATATGAAAAATATATCTAATGGTGCTTTTCCGATCATCTACACTTCCAGCCCAATCACTGTAAGTATATCCATTCAATTCAAAAAAAAATTAAGTGGTGTATAAAATTCCATACCTCTTTGTTCCTTTCACATACCTCAGAATTCTGTTTGGTGTCTGCCAATGTGCCTCCTTTGGCCTTTCCACAAATCTAGAAATTAAACTTACAACATGCATAATATCAAGCCTAGTTGCAGTCAAATACATGAGGTTGCCAACTATGCTCTTATACAAACTTCGATCAAACTCCTTCTTGTCGTTTTCTTTGCTTAACTTCAATCCCATCATTGTAGAAGTAATTGCTACCTTACAATCCTACATGTTAAATCTTTCGAAAACTTCTTTAACATACTTTGCTAGAGAAATAAAAATCTTATTTTCACTTTGTTCTACTTCTATTCCTAAGAAGTATCTCAACAATCCCATATCAGTGATCTCAAATTATTATTTCATGACTATCTTAAAATTTTCAATGAGGTAAGCATCATTACCTGTGCATATAACGTCATTAACATACAAAACAACAATCAGCATCTTACAATATTTATCCTTGATGTATAATGTTGGTTCTCCTTCACATTTCTCAAACCCATTTTCCAAGTAGATAGGCATCTATTTGTAATGTCCCCGAATTGCCGCTTTTTTAAAATAGGCAGTTAAGAACTATAAGGGTCAAAGTGGACCCCAAAGAATATATTGATGATGGATATATTTTTATTAAATTAAATTAATAAAATAAAATGGAAATTAATGTGCACCGACTAGATTGAGATTGAGATCTAGAAACCAAATCCATGAGGATGGATAAGGTTGTAAGACTTTCCCGTACTTCCCGTAAATCATTGGAAGGAATAAAGTAAGATACTAAAATTATATTTCTAAATGAATATCTAAATACCCCAATAAACAGGAAATTATTGGGAAAATATGAAACAAGGATGAAAGCAGAAAAGTTAGCTTTAAAAGTACGTTTGTGGAAGAAGAAAAGGGAAATCCTAGGCAAATAGGAACACAACATCCTGAATTAACTTGATGCAGTTAAGGAAAATGGGCTAGGGAAAGAAAGATTATATAAGCAGATTATAAATAGAAAAGAGGTTGTTTATCAATGGAGGAAAAGATCTCTCGCTCGGGGTGAGTTGTGAAGAGAAAGCTCTAAGGTTGGGAGGCAACTAGTGAGACCTAAGCAATGATGCACATTGAAATTTGAATAGTATTTGATTTAAATTTTTTATGCTAGGACTAGGCTAACATGAAAGTTTTGAATTGAAATTTGGGTTTAGGAATTAGAAAATTTATGAATTACAAATGACCTTTCGCTGGTCTATAAATTTAACAAATTACTATAGAAGAAATAGTAAAATCCGTATGGTTGCACAAACAAGCATTCTATAGAGGACCACCTCTCGAATGTCTAACACTCAGTGCCTGGGTCTAGATCCGAGGTTAGGTACCTCTACGTAAAGCTACAATGTTCATAATTTAGTGAGATTAATATTGAATTATTTAATCGAACAACTCATCGAGAATTATGCTCTACAATAGAAATTAATATACGAGAGATGGAATGAGTAAATAGTTTATTTCTGAAAAGATCTATTGTACTCGTATAGTTAACCATTTTTTTACCAATAAAAATAAGAGCTGAAGTTAGAAAATACATGCATACACCCTGATTTGTAATTCTAGGTTAACAATAGAAGATAAAAGACTATGTAAGTCGCCTTTCTACTTGGATATTTAATTATCCTAGAAATACATTCTATTATATCAAGGGAAAATTATTGTCTAAATTCCCGTTTTGTAAAGAGACAAAAGAAGATTCAAAGGATACATATCATGAACATTTAGGAGAATGTAGAAATGATATTCTATAATAATAAAAGTGCAAATCTATATTTATAAAACCGCTAAAGAATTACATGGTTAACCATGAGTAAGAATGTAGAATATTAGCATTGTTATTATATATTCAATCTATGTTTATGAATACATAATTTAGGAGTTTATGTATATAGAAAATGTAGTGGTTTTGTGTGGTATAATAAGGAAATGATTGTTTACTAACTATATTGGGAATTTTCATTTAAAGTTGCCCTTTAATATTCACATACTAGAAAAAATCTAGTAGAACTATGGAATTGAAATACAAAATGAAATAGTATAGTAGACATAAATAGAAATATAGAATACATAAATAGAGATTATTTGTTTGAAAAGCATTCAGAGATACATGTGTACGGAAATGAATTCTGCTCATGACCCAAATAGAAACAAAATTGTTAGCTAACAAAGAAGGGAAAGTTTTATTAATATGATATTAAAGGATAGTTACAAAATTCTGGTTCATTGAAGGATAATAGCACAGCTCAATTTGGTGACAAGAAAAAAATCCTAATTTAAACAATTTCAAACAAGTACTATAGTATACATGTAGATCTGCAAATAGTCACTTTGCACAAGTTGTGGAGACTAAGTCCCAGAAGAGAAGAAAATGGAAAATAGTCATAAGGAGTCATAAATGAACTCGATTCTTTGACTGAACATGAATACCAACCTAAATAAGAAAAAGGGAGTCAAATTCATGTTGGAGAAATAGTATGGGAAAACATTCCATTACAAACACTGGGGTACGCAATTACCTGAAATCAAGAAATCCAATGGAAGTTAATAGTAGCCGAATTTTTAAATAGAAATTTATTACCAAGTAAAAATACAAAGAATGCAACAATCATATTACCTTATTAACTGTGTAAGCTGGAGAAATATCTACCACAGTGGAAGATGAAGTTCAATACCAAGACGTTGAATAAAGAAATCATGAAAAGAAATAAGGAAGCGATAGAACATTTATTCAAAGACATCAAACTAAATGTTAAAATCAATACACTAGCAAGAATAAACGATTATATCTACATTGTGGGAATCAAATTATTGATACGGAGACCTTTAAATATATCTGTTAGAAGAAAAAGATATTTCCGGTCAGGTGTTAAGCAATAGCAATGGAAGTATGATAATGATAACCAGTTGGGTTAAGTCGGGACAATCTATGAATTTAAAACAAAACCCTCTTAAATCAACATACAGAGTACAAAAAAAAATGACATAAAAATAGTTAGTGATTGTTAAAGTTGTAACATACCTTTTTGTTAGTTCTCGGCTACCGGTTCCGGGTGGAGAATGATAGTGGGATGAACCTTTTTGGAATTCAAAGTCTGCGGGGTAAACCAAATGCAGTTAAAAAAAATTGATCTAGGATACGGAAATTAAAAAACACATATATAATTGATTTGAGATAGTATTAGAAACCTATGGAATCACCTTCCACATAACATACTTATAGTGGTTGAATACATGGTGAAATAGAAATGATTGGTATAACAAATTTCAGGAAAAATGAATAGAGAGTAGTATCCTCTGTAAATAATTCCCATAAACGAAAATTGAAACGAGGAAGTAATGTAATGATACAGCTAGGTGAATGCAAGTTATATCAAACCTGGAATAAAGGCAGCCTTAATAATATAAACCACACAGGATCAAACGTTGTGGTAATGATAATGTCGTGGTGCATATCAGAAGAAAACGCAAATTTTCGGGCAAATCTGTTACATCACTGTTGATGCTTCGGACTAGTACGAATAGTGCCATGGATGTAGAAGGTAGAAAAAACACAAGAGGAATTCAGAAATTGACTATGAAAATTTGAGCCACATAAAACAAAGTAAAAGACTCCGTAAAATTAATAACGAAAACCGTGAGGACTAGAAATAAAATAGAAACAATTACCTTAAACTTTATCCATGTCGGTTATGTCTGAATAAGACATTGTGAAATATTACATCAGAATGCATAGAAATGTGTTGTGAGAGTAAGTGGCAAACGGTAGATCCATATTGGAAAAAATGGAGGGTTTCGCTCCATGGTGAGCGGTTTTAGTCACAAAGAAACAACAAAACAAACCTACATCTATACTAAAGCTTCTTATGGATGAGTAAACCCTAACGAATGATAATCCATATCATCCAAGTGTCATGAATCTGAAGGGAGATGTCAAGTGTGTGGATAAACCAATGTCGTCAGAGACCCATGTGCTTTAGTAAGAAGGTTTTAAACTCGACTTGACTAGGGGGTACTTGACAGGTCATAACTTGTAAGGACGATATAAGTAACACGTGCCAAATTCTTACAAATCCATAAATGATCCATATCGAAAAACGGGTTTCACTGTAAGGATGGTTCATGTAATTATGGTGGTTGAAACCAGTGATCTGAAGAAGCTAGGTTAATAGTGTAAAGGTTCATATCCGTGCCACAATTTCTATCAAAATCCATCTTGGGAAATGGAATCAATTAACATCCATACATATATAGAGGAGAGCTTGATAAATTATGGGAACTCTCTACAATAAAGTGGTGGACGTTACATTGGGGCATAGTCGAAAGTTAGAAGTATTTTATATATCATGTCATGATGTAAAGTGGATATGTTAGAAATCGTTTCCTGTGTGATATGGTTAGCAAGGAGGAATGTTTAAGTCAAAGAGAAAATAATTAAATCCTGAATATAATGAAATTCAATAACCGAAGACATGTATTAAAGATCTAGTATATGGAATAGTAAGTTAAACGACGAATACCAAACATTAATCAAAGATGGTTTTAAACGAAGTTAAAAATGTTGTATGCACTAAAAATGAATGCAAATGTAGTGGGTGACTTATAATTATGTATAAGTCTTTTAAAGGTATGAGTGAAAATAAGAGGTTTGAGTTAAAATTTCTTATGATAACACCACATGAAAATTAGTGGATAAGCCAATCCACGTATTAATGGTAATTATAACTATAAACTATTATTAAGTGGATAGAGTATGTTGGGTACCATGTTATTATATTAGTGGCCAAATATACTATGGTGGGAAGGTAAGAGATAACCTTCCATTTAGGTCAATATTAAACGAATAGTCATTTACACCATACTAGTATATAACATTGGAAGAGGAGCCATGTATATAGAAAATCATTAATTTAAATGAGTTGGGGTGCATTTAAGTATGGTGGTATATCAAATCCACAAATTTTATACATTACAAATAGACATAAAGTGAACATGTGGAGAAGTTATAGCAAAAAGATTAAGACAATAGGAAAGTGTGTTTTAAGTCAAATAGATACGTGAGAGTTATCTAGTTAAACTATACACATACTAAAATTTAGGAGGGAAAATTTACAAAGTAACGTGTATGGGTGAAATTCTTTTTATATATATAATCGAATGGGTGAAAACACCAAGGGGAATAGGAATTTACCATGTATGTATTATCACCACCCATTTAAAGTAGTTGGAATTCATCTCGAATTCCTACGTTGAGATCCTAACGGTAATGTTACTTAAAGTAATAGTCATGCTAGTATTTAAAAGAAATGATTCCATGAATTCGTGGGTATACACCTATACGGATTAAGAAAAATATGGTGAGCATATCTAAGTATATCGGGGATATATATACTAATAGTAATCACGTAATAATGGTTATTATGGAGGTAGGATGACAATATACAATGCGGATCCAAGTCAGAATGTGACGAATTATAGTAATAAGTAGATATATTACTATAATTAGAAAAAAAAATTGTGAAAAAACAGGTGTTACACTATCCTACCGTACCATGCTCTTAGGTGCTTGCTTTCAGCCATACAGGTACTTTTCTTCAACCTACATACTTTGTGCTCTTGGACTTCTTTCTCATATCTCATAGGTTGTTCAACATATACCTCTTCCATCAATACTCCATTCAAGAATGATCATTTCACATCCATTTGGTAAACTTTCCACTTGTGTTGTGGCTGCTATGGACAACACTTCTATTATTCCTTCCATTCTTGTAACTGGTGCAAAAGTTTTCTCAAAGTCTCTTGTTGTTGCTTGTATCCTTTGACAACAAGTCTAGCCTTGTGCCCTTTAATCTTACCTTCAACATTTATTTTGGTTTTATAAACCCATTTCACTCTAATAACTTCCTTTCCTTTTGGGAGATCAACTAATACCCATGTTTTATTTTTCTCTATGCATTTATATCTTCATCCATAGCATCTATCAATTTATTATCTTTTACAAAATCTTTCTTCAAAATGAATAGGATCTTCTACATGAAAATACAATGTAAATAAAGAGTTCATAACTTCTTCTTGCTCATAAATTTCATTCAGTACTTTTGAATCTAGTTCCTCTCTCACTTGGTGTACTTGTGCTTGTAGAAGAACTCAAATCGCTCCTTGTGATGTGCTTGGAGAAGCACTGTCATCACTTCTCAAGGGTGTTCTCATACCCGCTTGTGGTGTCCCTTGATGTACGTGTGTTGGTGGAGGTGGTGCCGCTAATGTGGGATGTATTTCAGCCATAAATTCCTTATCTTCATCATGAGACAAAAAAAATTTTAAATTCACTGTTTTCTCAATGCTTTCATCGCAAGCTTCTTATTCAATGAATTGTACATATCTACTATCACAAATTTCTTGGTGGATGGGTTATACAATCTGTATTCTTTCAGATTCTTCACCGTATCCAAAAAATATGCACTTCTCCCCCTTACGGTCCAACTTCTTCATAATTTGATCCCGTAATGTGTGCATAAGCCACACAACCGAAAAACTCTCATGTCGTTGACATGTCGCTTTATGCCGCTCCATGCTTTTTCCGAAACTTTGTTCATTACACCCTTTGTTCGGCATCTATTCAAGACATATGCCGCACAATGTACAACCTCAACCCAATATTCATTTGACAAATGTTTTTCCTTCAAGACACTTCTTACCATGTCCATGATGGTTCTACTTTTTCCTTTCAAAGTAACTCCACTTTTGTTGTGGTGTATACCTTGTTGTAAATTTATTTTGTATCCCATTTTCTATGCAAAAAATGTAGATATTATTTGGAGATATATTATCCTCCTTCCGTCTATTCTTAAGACTTTAATATGCTACCAAACTTTGATTTTCTACAAATTCTTTAAAGTGGCAGAAGTTCTCAAACACTTCACTCTTCAACTTCAAGAAGTAAAACAATTTTTTTTCCTGTGTAATCATCAATAAAGGTCGACATATAATGGTTATCTGCTAATGAAGGTGTTTGAATTGGTCCATACAAATCAAAATAGACTATTTCTAATGGTGCCTTTGCCCTTATGCTCTTTCCTGATGGAAATAATTCTATGTGTTGTTTGCCCAAGATGAAACCTTCACATAGGTTGTATGGATTTTCAATCAATGGTAATATCTTTACCATACCTTTTATGTGCAACAAGTTCACACCTCCAAATTTGAGATGTCCAAATCTCAAGTGCCATAACCAATTTTCATCATTTTCTTCTCTTTGGAATGTATCTTGTGTCACTGTTGTCCCATCGTAACTCCTTTCTTCAAATATTCTCTCATCTTGAGAGGAAAACATTATGCTTTTTGTCATCTTCAATTGTGCAATTCTCTGTTTACTAGGTGGTATGTCCATGATGTTGCATACATCATATTCAAAGAACACATTGTAGCCTTTCCGAATGAGTTGTTCAATGCTCAAAAGGTTACACTTCATACCAAGCACATAATAGACATCCGATATGGATCTCTTCTTTCCTTTCTTTTGTCAAAACACTTGCTTTGCCTTTTTACCCATGACAAAGATAATTTACTATCTATCCCTCAATATTACTTGAGACTTCACATTTTCATCAATCACGGAAAAATATAGAAATGTTTCAAGTCAAATGGCATACTATCGTTAGAAAATTAAATATTACAGAGCAATGCAACACATAAAATATGCGGAAAATAAAATCACACAAAACACATAAAACTAGAGAGACACAGATATACGTGGTTCAACCAGGGGCTTTGGGCTACTTCCACCCCGAACATCCAGATTCTTCCTTTCTATTATCCAGGGAAAAATGAAGAGAAAAAACCTACAACAAATCCATCCGTAATATCCTCTCGTTCTCTCTCACGTCTCCCTCTCTGTTTCTCGCTCCGAGAATACACATACAATGCACAAATCGCAATACAATGCCCTCATAAAAACGAGGGGTTGCCTTCTAGGGGAAAAAAAACCCCTAATCTAAACATAACTTCTACTCGTCGATCATTTTTCCTAATGAACGGCCCTGGATTGACTAGAAATTACTATACTTTTACAAGGCAATTTTACATCATGCTTTTTTAGCTTCGGGCGCCGCTCGAAAACCCCCCACCGGGGGGGGGGCTCGAAAAAGTGCTGCCGCCCCCTAGACCCCCCATGGAAGCGATCAATTACGGGCGGTGTTGCCGCCCTTTTAAGGTACAGGGGGTCCAATGTTGTGATACAAAGTAAACAAGATAATCAGGCTCCACACCCAACAATCTCCCACTTGAAATCGATTGTAGCAACTCCACCGCCGCTTCATTTGCTAGAAAATGACTCCTCTTTGGACTCGGCTATTTCTCATCTTCATCATCATCCTTGAAGACCACTTGAAACTCGAGCATGTTCTCGCTTTCTCGGTTACAACTTTTGTTAGCATATCCGCAAGATTCTCGCTAGTGTGTACCTTTTCCAACTTCAACTCTCCATCTTCTAATATCGACCGTATGAAATGGTACTTGAGATGTATGTGTTTAGTCCTCGGAATGAAATGTTGAGTTATTTTCAAGATGAATGGCACTTTGGCTATCACCGTATAGCGTGCCCTTATCATGTTTCTACCCAATTCACCCATAAACCTTTGTAACCAAATCATTTCTTTACTAGCCTCTCGTAGCAGCAACATACTCGGATTTCCGTTGTTGAAAGTGCAACAACACTTTGGATTTTTGAAACCCAACCGACATCTCTTCCACCTACAGTGAAATACATATCCTATAGTGCTCCTCCTTTTATCTCTCTCACCTACCATATCTCGCATCAACATATCCCCGTAGAGCAATGTTTGAACCACCAAATCATGATGCTTGATTTGTGGTACCTCTCAAATATCTCGAGAATCCATTTTATCGCCATCAAATGTTCTTTTCTCTGGATTATTCATGTACCTACTTACAACTCCCAATCGCATGTGCAATATCAGTGCCTTGTGCGGACCATTGCATACATTAGGCTTCCAACTCGTTGATGCATATGGAACTTTAGACATATAATCCATGTCTTCTTGGGTCTTTGGGCACATCCCCTTACTAAGTTTTGAAATGGCTAGCAAAAGGTGTACTAATTAGTTTTGCATTCTGCATATTAAATCTTTTCAACACCTTATCTATGTACTCATTCTCGAGACAATGTTAATTTGCGATTTTTCCCTGTCCCTAGTTATCCTCATACCAAGGATTTGTTTTGCAGTCTCCCAAATCCTTCATTGCAAATGAATTTGCCAATTTTCTTTTGAGCACATTTATTTCGTCCATGTTAGATCCTCGCAACAATCATGTCATCTATATACAATAACAATATAATATAGTCGCCATCATTTTTGCCTTTTTCGTATAAACACAATGATCGTAGTGACATCTAGTATAACCTTGTTTAGACATGAACTTGCCAAATTTTAGATACCACCGCTTTGGAGCCTCGCTTTAAACCATACAAGCTCTTATTTAACTTGCACACCAATTTTTCTTTCCCTTTTACTTCATATCCTTCTCAGTTGCTGCATGTATATCTCTTCCTCCAAATCTCCATGGAGAAATGTTGTCTTTAAATCTAACCGTTCAAGATGTAAATCTTCCGGTACTACAAGAATTAAAATAGTTCTGATTGAATTCATTTTAACAACAGGAGAAAATATTTCATCAAAAATCAATACCTTTCTTCTCGTGCAAACCCCTTCACCACAAGTCTAGCTTTGTACCTCTGTTTTCCTCCATCTTCTTCCTTCAACTTCGTAAAACCCATTTATTCTCGCAATGTATTTTTTACTCGCAGCAACCCGACTAAGTCCCAAGTCTAGTTATGCATTAAGGAGTCCATCTCTTCTTCCATGGCTAGCTCCCACTTCTTCCTACTTTCAACTCCGCATTGCTTCTTCATAACATTCAGTGTTCACCAGAATCAATCAAAGAATAAATAATATAATGAAGGAGAGTATCGTTCAGTGGGGTCTACTTATCCTCGGTAGATCTTCTAACACCACCTTCGAGTGTTTGAGGTGCCCGTTGTTGTTGTGGTGGTTGCCGCCAGCTGTGGTTGTTGATTATTATTATTTTTCAGGCACCTTTACTTTTTTAGTTATCTCATCAAGAACTCGTGTTTTCCTTGCTTTCTTTTTTCCTTGCTTTTTTCTACAACCGATTCTTATACAATACCTTTTCATTGAATATTACGTCTCTGCTCCTAATGATTTTTTTATTTTCATAATCATATAAGCGATAACCAAAATCATTAGCACCATATCCAATAAAGTTACATTTCTTTCATTTTTTCCTCAAGCTTTGTTCTATTTTCTTTATTAATATCGACAAAGGCCTCACAACCAAAAGGCTTTAAAAAAGAGTAGTTTACCTTTTTACCTATCCATGCTTCCTTCTGGAATACCACCATCCAAGGAACTTGCAGGGCCTTCTGTTTTATTAGATAAACAACGTGATCTACGACATCTACCCAAAATTGTAAAGGCAATCCCCGCATGCAATCTCATGCACCTTGCACACTCCATGATTTTTCTATTCATCCTTTCCGACACACCATTTTCTTGTGGTGTTCTTGGAACTGTCTTCTCTCTACGAATTCCATGCTCCGAATAGTACCTATCAAACTCTTTGCGGCAATATTCACCTCCATTGTCCGATCCGAGATGCTTCAACTTCTTTCCGTCTCGATCTCAACCAAAGCTTTCCATTTCCCTCGAAAGTATCAAATACATCGATTTATTCTAAATACAAAATAAATCCATGTTTTTCTAGTTTCATCATCAATAAAAGTAACATAATAACGAGAGCCACCGAGAGATGATACCCGAGATGGTCCCCATACATCCGTATGCACAAGCTCCAATCTTTTCACTCAATGGTAGGTACGCATCTTTCCGATACGTATAATCTTCCATCTGCATCTTCCACAACGGGAAGTTTTTGGCCGTTAAATTTCTCGACCCTAAACTTACGATCGTCCACCATTGCTCCCACTCGAACCAGGAACCCTTATTTCCGTGAGTTTATCAGCCAAAATATACCTTCCGATCTGATACTAGTTGTTAGAAAATTAAATATTACAGAGCAATGCAACACATAAAATATGCGGAAAATAAAAGCACACAAAACACATAAAACTAGAGAGACATAGATATACGTGGTTCACCTATTTTGGGCTACATCCACCCCCGAACAACCAGTCCTTCCTTTCTACTATCCAGAAAAATGAAGAGACAAAACCTACAGCGAGTATCCGTTGTAATATCCTCTCGTTCTCTCTCATAGTCTCCCTCTCTCGTTTCTCGCTCCAAGAATACACATACAATGCATAGCCGCAATACAATGCCCTCATAAAAACGAGGGGTTTGCCTTCTAGGGAAAAAAACCCTAATCTAAACATAACTTCTACCGTCAAAATAATTTTCCTAATGAATGGCCATATTTACTAGAAATTACTATACTTTTACAAGGAAATTTTACATTTGTTTTTAGCTTCGGGTGCTACCCCCGAAAATCGCCACCAGTGGGGGGGGTCTCGAAAAGCGCTGCCGCCCTCCCCTAGACCCCCCCCACGACAACGATTACTTATGGGCGGCATTGCCACCCCTTTTTAAGGTACTGGGGGTCCAATGTTGTGATACAAAGTAAACAAGATAATCAAGCTCCACACCCAACAACTGCAATGTGCATCTAGAAACCATATATCTTCATTTTTCTCTTTAGCCAAATTACATGCTAAAACCAAATTTTCTTGATCGAGATTTTCTTTAGTAAAACTAGCACTGGGGTCTATTACGCATGTAACTTTGTTTCTTCCTAAATTCATTGGAATAATGCCCATAATTCTTACAAGTAATGATATTAGACTTGGGATTTATCATACCTTTGTCCATGTGCTTGATTTTTTCCACCTTGTTGGCTGTTGCCTTGGCTTTGATTCTGACTTTGATTGTTGCCCCTTGCATTAGTATTTGTAGGGTTGTTTCTTCCTCTCGTTTTGGCTCCCTCGCCTCTCCATTTTTCCTCTCGTACTTTCCTCTCTCCCTTACCTCTTCCTCTTCTAAAGGAACTTTGGGTCTTGAAGGCATACTCCAAAGATGAGTTTGTTGTTCTACCCAATCTTTGTTCATGTGTCATCAATGATGCATGAAGCTCATCAACAGTAAATTTGAGAGATCCTTTGTCTCTTCAATGGTTGTTACTATCACATCAAATCTTGAGGGTAAGCTCCTCAAAAATTTCTTCACTATTCTTCTTTCTTCTATTGTCTCTCCATGAGATCTCATTCGGGTAACCAACCCAATCAAGAAAGTGAATGATCCAGATTTATGTAAGAACGCAACAGAATAAACATATAACCATAAATAAAGAGATGCAGCGGAATTAACACTTAATTTCATTAATATCAAAGAACTGAAATTTGCTTACAGGCATTAATGGAAATAAACCTAGCTAGGGCACCGGTAGCTATCTCCGAGAAGAGATGTGATGGCTACGATGCCTCGAACTGAGTTACAATGAGGCTCGAGGGCCTATTTATTATTGAGAAACAATGGAGAACCCTCAACATCCCAAAGACCTAACCCTAGGAGATGAAGCGCCAAAACTATGGGCCCCGTTTGGGTAAATTGGTGTTTCAACTTCCCAGAAACGTAACTTTGGCATACTATCTCCGTTTGACGCACATGATACATCATTAGAAAGCTCTATCCGAGGACTAAAAACCCTGTCGGGATGAATTGGATGATCTAATTTGTTGGTAAAACGATACCCAAAAAAATGTCTTTTTAGGGCCTCAAAACGGCTCCGTAAGTTCGAGACCCGAAAAAATGCTAAAAATAGTAAGTTATGCCGAAACCGAGAAATTGAAAGAGACAATGGTGGGGGGCCCAAGTTGAATAGGCGGTGGCCACCAATATCCACCCTGATCATTCCTCCCCCCTTAGGAAGCAATGGTCCCCATTACGTTAAGTTCCTCCATGAGATGAGGAAATTTCTGCCGAACTTGGTCCCTCGGTGAACCACTTTCCTTGGTGCGAGGTTGGCCGCTTTGACAACCCGATACAGCTTGATCCTCCGTCGCTAAATGTTCTTAATTTGCATGTCTATGATAAAATATATGGTGGCTTGTTCCATGTATTCTAGGTTTAACTCTGTTGGTGTGAGTTGTTATGCAATGTCCGAAGTGTCCAAGAGAGGTGGGAAGTAAGGACGAAGGCGATCCACATTGAAGACCGGGTGCGACCAAGGAATGGTGGAATACCGAGCTCAGAAAGGATCGTTCTCTACAACCTTGGTAATGGTGTATGGCCCGCAGACGGAGCGGCGAAGCTTTTGGTGAGGTCCAAAGGAGGCGCTCCTTCGCAAATGCAGCCATACTTTGTCGCCCACCCTGGAAGTTGTGCGCACCCGTGCTGATCATGGCGCCGCTTGTACTTCGCATTGGCTTTGTCCAATATATCATGAACGATGTTGGCGGATGTGTTGAATGCGCTCGATGAAGCTACTGCTTTGCTTTGTCAACTTCGCACCGGATGTGCGCCGAATCGGCATGAGCAGTACGCAAATGGCATGGCTACGTCAATGGGACATAGTGGCTGGGAATCCCACGCCCACTCGAAAGGGGGCTATGGCTAATTGAACCGTGGAGAGCTCATGCTATAACTATGTTGTACATAGGGGGAGGCTCTTGTCCCATGTGCGGGGATGCTTTGAATTGTACATGCCGTGCAAAATGTGTACAATCATTCCGTTGACGACCCTCTATCCGGCCATCTCGTTTGGGGATGGAAAGCCGTGGACTTGGTGAGCTTTGTGTCCATCATTGACCGCAGGTCGGACCAAAATGTGCCGAGGAACTCGCTATCTCGATCCGATATGATAGATCGTGGAATCCGAAAGTGTACCCATACTTGTTCAAAGAAGAGTTTAGCAAGAGCTTCGTCATGATATTCTTCTTACAGCCGCCATAATGGCCACTCTTCGAGAATCCGTCAACGACCACGAAAACACAAACTATTGCCATTCTTAGTAGAGGGCAGCCTCGACATGTAATCCATGGAGATGGATTCCCAAGGTCGACTAGGGGTAGGTAGTGGAGTATATAGGCCTCGCTTCTTGATGGCCGGTTTGGCAATGGCACAAGTAGCAGCAGATTTGATGTGCTTCCCAACATCCTTTCAAGGTCTGGCCAAATGTAAATACTTCGTAGTATTGCTACTCGTTTTTCGACCCCGAAATGCCCAGACGACTTGACCGTAGTGCTTCCATATCATCTTGGCACGCTCGCTTGAAGGAACACAAAGGTGTCCTGTGACATAAAAGTGCATCTTGGAGGTGAAAATTTGGAACTCGCATGCCCCCCCAAGAGTGCCTTGCAAGTGTGGTCGAATTCCCGGGTCACTCTCATAGAGAAGCGGCCAATCGAAGTCTCGTTCCCCACAAGAGTTGAGCACGGTGGTGAGTGCCACGATCGGTGGTCGACTGAGTGAGTCTGCAACATTATTGGTGCTACCCTTCTCGTACTTGATGTTCAAATGAAACTCGTTACGATATGTGGACCACTTCGATGGCGATCATCTCGACAACTTCTCGTGTCCGTATGAACTCAGTAGGCCGATCGTATGTGGGATGATTGTTTCCTTCCCTCAAATGTAATGCTTCCATTGTCGACAAAGCTTTGCACAATGGAATACATTTCTTTGTCATAGGTGGGATACTTGCGAATCTGTCTCGTACAATGTCTCACCGTGATATGCCACCGGATGTCCCTATTGAGTAAGAACCGCCCAAATAGCATAGTTAGAGGCATCCGTCTCGATCTCAAATGGCCACGTAAGTTTGGTAAGGTGAGCATCGAGCGCACGAGGCGATTTTTTCAATTCTTTGAACGCCTTCGTTGAGGTCTCCGACCAAAATAATTTTTCTCTTGCTCCTCCTTTGGTGACTTGACTCAAGGGCCAAGTGATATGAGAGAATCCCAACATGAATCGCAGTAGAGAAATTAGCAAGACCCGAAAACATACGAAGCTCTCGTTATAGTGGTGGGGGTTGGCCAATCCCGAATGACTTGGATCTTGGCCGGATCCACATGCACCCCCCTTTCATCAATAATGTATCCCGTATATTGAACCCGGGTCATGCCAAACGTTCACTTCTCCAGTATTGCTACGACTTGTGTTTCAGCAGGTGTTTCGAGGACTTGTCGGATGTGATGAAGGTGCTCTTCCCAAGTCTTCGTCGAAGATCGAATGTCATCCAAGTACACCACTACGAATGAGTTGGTGAATGGCCGCAAGATGTCATCCATCATCCTCATGAAGGTTGCGGAGCATTCGTCAACCCGAAAGGCATGACCAACCATTCAAAAACGCCTTCCTTGGCTTTCGATGCGCCTTCCACACATCGTAGGGTTCAATTGGTACCTCGGTGATACCCTGTACTTCGTGTCGATCTTACCGAAATATTTTTCACTCTTGGAGTTGGTCCCGAAGGTCATAAATCCATGGGATTGGGTACCTATTCTCGGGATGGTGATCTTGTTCCGCCGCATGATAGTCAATACAGTAGTTCTCCACGTCCCATCCTTCTTCTATACCAACACGATCGTACTCCCACAGGGGTGATGAAATTGGTTTGATGTGACCTTTCTCCAACAACTCCGAATCCCGCTCTTGATTTCATCATTTTCTAGAACAGAGCACCGATAGATCGTTCCATTGGGTAGCGGCACACTCGGGGCTCGATCAACCGAGTGCTTGACCTCGAAAGTGCGAGAGAACCCCCGTGGGCGAGGTGACGATGTCCCCCGTACTCCCACAAAACCTTATCCATTTGTTGTTGTCGTGCGCAGGGGCCCCGTCCGGAGGTCATGGCCACGCTCTTCTTCTTGCCCTCGCGGATCATCGTGAAAATGAATTTCGGTTTGGGAAATGAGCTATCGCATTGTTTTGCGAGTAACCAAAGAGATAGTCGTAGGAGGTGGTACCTCCGGTATCCCGTACAACTTATTTCCCAAATTATTAATAACAAGACGAGGTTGAGACTCATACACGCATGACGCTTCCACAAGTATGATTGTCCTAATAATACATCGAAACATCAATAGGAGCAACGTCACATAATACCTCATCCGCGAAGGGCTTGATCGCCATAGGGAAGACAAGACCGCCGGGCCGACGCGGAGATCTCGTCCCTTGGTGAAGCCACTCGATGGTGTCATGGGATGTGGGTGAGTCGTGGTCGGCAAGCCCAAACGCTTCATGGCGTCTACTAAAATGAGGTTCTTTTGGCTCCCATTGTCGACAATGAACTCGTACAGGGGAGCCCTTTACCCACATCCGGGGAGGAAGAGACGTCTCCTCCTCCTCCGGATCTTCCGGTTCCTCCTTCCGGACCCTCTGTAGTGGTAACAGCGGGCGCTGGGCTCCGCATCAATAACGTGTTTCCCTTTTCATTCCCCTTTTCGTGTTCTCGATTCGAGCCTGAGCATGCATCCGACTCATAAGCCCCTCATCTCGGCCACTAGCGACCGTTGGCCCGACACTCACTTGTGTTGTGAGTGGAGCTCTGGTGGAACTCACACCACTTTCCCTTGTCCTTCTTTGGCTTTCGCGGCGTTGTTCTTTTCTTGTGGCTTTGACGGGTTGTCTTTAGCCGCCATGCCTTGGCTCCGTTCCTTTCTTCGTCAGCTTTGGAAGGACCTTTCCCTTGCTTTTGATTCGTAGCATCCAAAGTCTCGCTTCTTCCCGTTTGAATTTCTTCTCAATCTTGCGACATACCGTATGCCGGGTTGTACCAAGCGGGGAGATGTCGAGGAACTTCATTTCCTCTGATGCATTCGTGCAGCATACTGCGTATACTTTAGCACCAAATTTTTCTCTCGAATCTTTGATACCCAACTTTGTGCGCAGTGGTATGGAACAGTTTCATCAGCTCATGCACATCTTGATCCCTTTTGTTTGTCGCAGACGTGGTCCATTGTATGTAGTTGTCCTCATAGCTCCCCATGGGATAGCACGTTCCTTGACTGCGTCTCGGAAAGAATTTCCAAGTTGGTATCACCAGAGAACAAGAGAGGGTTCGTTCGGTCCTTGTTCTCACGATGAGGTTTCCACCAGCCCCTGACATGGGGGATAGCTTTGAGGAGTGCAAAAATAATCTTCCCTGGCCTGAAAAGTCATGGACAAGAGAAATATCCTTCTAATAGATTCAACCATCTATCTACGCGCATCCAGCGCCTATTTGACCCTCAAATATGGAAATGTCAAAATTTACTTGTACCTTAAAAGGAGTCGTCATTCCGGAGTGGCTACCGGATGCGGATGCGCCGCCGGCGGACACCAGTTGAAGGATCCGAGCAAAGTTATCCATCATCACGTTCCTTTGTTTTTCGAGGGCCTCCTCGAGCAATATTTTGATAGGATCTCCTCGCTCCCTCATATTTCTTTTCGTCCCCCATGGGCGTCCGTCGAGGTTTGCGAGGCTAATCTTGCAAAGGTTCCACCGCATCAAGCCCTAGCTCCTTATACCCCGACCTCGTTGGGGACATGCAAAGAAGGATCGAGAAAAAGCAGATCGCTCTCGATACCACCCGATCCGCATTTATGTAGGAACGCAAATGTAATAAACATATAACCATAAATACGAGAGATGCAGCGGAATTAACACTTCATTTCATTAATATCAAAGAACCCGAAATTTGCTTATGTACTGTAATGGAAATAAAACTAGCTAGGGCGCCGGTAGCTATCTCCGAGAAGAGATTTGGAGGCTACGGTGCCTCCGAACCGGAGTTACAATGAGGCTCGAGGGCCTATTTATTATTGAGAAACAATGGAGAACCCTAAAAATCCCAAAAACCTAACCCTAGAAGATGAAGCGCCAAAATTATGGGCCCCGTTTGGGTAAATTGGTGTTTCAACTTCCCGTGCGTAATTTTGGCATACTATCTCCGTTTTGACACACATGATACATCATTAGAAAGTCTCTATCCGAGGAATACAACTATCAAGATGAATTCGATGATCCAATTCACTATTAAAACGATACCCAAAAAACGCCGTTAGGGCCTCAAAACAGCTCCGGAAGTTCAGGACCCGAAAAACTGCTAAAAATAGTAAGTTATGCCGAAACTGAAAAACTGAAAGAGACAATGGTGGGGGCCCAAGTGGAGTAGGCGGGTGGCCACCAATATCCACCTGGATCAGTGAAGAATGATTCTATTGTATCAGAATCTTTCACACAAATAACTTCAAAATCTCTTCTCATTAATTGAAGCTTTAATGTGTTTACCTTCTCCATACCTTGGCAGGTTGTCTGGAGAGTATCCCATGCATCCTTGGACCTCCTAGCTACTGCAATCCTTGGAAATATACTTTCATGTACTACTTGATAGAGATAGAAGAGGGATTTTGGGTCCTTCTTCCTATTACTCTTCAGAAAGTCTTTCTCTCGTCTCGTGTTAAGGCATTATATGCTTATCCATCTATTGGTTCTTCTAAACCATCTTCAACTAGCTCCCATAAATCTTGAGAGGCAAACAGGGCTCTCACTGTGATTTCCCAATAGTCATAGTCCTTCCCATTGAACTGTGGGAGTTGATTATTTCCCATACTCGTGCTTATGTTGGCTCCTACCATAGCTAACTTTTTGAACTATGCTAAAAAAAAATTTGACTGTGCTTATGTTGGCTCCTGCAGTAGTTGGATAAATACCTTTCTTTGTTGAACCTTCACTCTGCTGGAGAAATCTTCAACAAGCTTATTCTTCTTTCCTTCAGCTTCTTTTTCAAATGAAAAGAGGTTCGTCTAGCTTCAATACCATGTTGAAATTTCTAAATGTTTGGAACACATAAAGGAAATTAAAATTCCTCAACTCAATAGACAGATTTAATCAAAGTATTGGGCATACATGGAGGAAACAATATATTTCATTAAGCAAACTAAACTGTTAAAAAATGATATTTTCTTCAGAACTAAGATGTTCTAGATTCACAAAAACAACTTATGCTATTACCAAACATAGCTCTCCTCTTTTGGAATATGCTACTACTCACACAATGTTCTTCTAAAATGGTTTAACTGCCCTCTCTATCTTTGTATTGCTCTCAACATACAATATAAAACACATAGAGTCACTCTCTTTTCTTCCTTCTGAACAAAAATTACATTACACGTAGTCAATACAATGTGCACATTATATGTAAAACATTACAATATTTATATACATATATTGTAAATATAATATATTTACAATATATATGAAATACTTATATCCTAAGTTTAAACAAAACTATGTTACGGCACATAAAAAAACAAAACATCAAAACTTCATTCATTCCATATTCCCTTGGAGTCAAAATCCTTTCCAAAAGTATTTTTCTTTGCCCCTATCGAGCTATGTTCATTGGTCCGCAGGAAGGTGACATCACCTCCTCCGATGGGTTAATTTTCCCTTCGTAGCTCAAGCTTGCTACCGACTGAATTTGTTGTTCGAGGAGTTAAATGTGTTTGGAAAATAATTTATACTGGTAGGTGAATGGTTAAGAACGTGGGTGCAGAAACTTGAATTCAGGAGGTTGCATGTATATTTCCAAATATGACCAAGACGCTACTGCTGTCTTTCAAATTTCCCATCACAATTTAATTAGTCGTCCTTCTAATGCTTCTGTCGTAGTTGGAATTAATTTCCAACACCATGGAAATACTAGAGATGTATAATCATACCACAAGTGTAGTTCAATTTGTAGTAGATTTTTAAATATTTCTTTATGACTTTTTTTAACAGGATTACTTTTTGACTTTTTTTTTGCCGAATTTAGTGACATGATTGTGGGTAAGATTACAATATTACATTCTTTGAACTATATTTTTAAATATATAAATAAATTTATTATCATCCTAAAGTAATATTTTGAAATTTTCATTAGAATCGATTCTAACAATGTTAGCATTATTTAAATAATAAAAAATGATTTAACAACCTACACATTTTTAAAACAATTTAAAACTTTGATTTTTTCTATTTCTAAATAGATTCTCGATAAAGTCAACCAAATACAATCAATAGGATAGCGTAACTTGTTAAGTTCTCATAATGGCTCTATGTTGTAGCCAGTGTTCGACCCATATTTGAAGCATTTTAAATCATTCAAGTGAATGTATCACTACATAATAAAATATTTCAGAATATTGTAAGATATGCTTTAATGAATTGTTCCAATGAAATATCCATGGAAGTGAACAAATCAATTGTGGCTTAATTGTTTTTGCTATCATATTATATAACCTACAAAATAATAAATAACACTAACATGAGAAATGAATACACAACAAATTTACCTTCATTCTTGAGTGTTTCCTTTATCCATTGATAACTGTGTTGTTTAACCCATTGAAGAGTGCACTATTTCTTAGCATTGTATAGAAAATTTTCCACATGCACTATACACATCCATCTCATCTCTTCCATTATATATTCATTAACTTCCAACACCTTTAAGTAGCCAAGTAAGCAGGTAGGAACCAATTCCATCTTTCCCAATTTCAATTTTGTTCTCCAATCCATAATTCATCATCCTCCAAAGCACAACTCATGTTTTCTTAGTTAAGTCCATGGTAGAGAATATTTGTAAGAAGATATCGACGAAAAACTCTACTAACATTGATGAAGATAATTTTTATACCGATGAGTTCCTCCAAACAATATGAAATAAAATATTATTGTTATGTCACACCTATTAACCATTATTCAAAATGCATGCAAACCATTGATCACAATAATGTTGTCAATTTTTTTTTAAAATGTCCGTATAAACACTTTTTTTGGATTTTTATATCTCTTTTTTGCTAGACTCACCATTCCTACAAAATCCACAAATCCTCCATCTTTCAATGTTTTTTTTTCGGCTACCAAACATACCTCCAACTAATTGTTATTATAAACTTGGTAAAGAAAAATTGTCACATTATAACTTCTATCATTTTAATCTTATTTTTCCATAATCTCAAATTTCTCAATGCGCCCTCATACTCAAACATGTGTCCTGGTACTCAAATATTAGGCATAAAACTAAATTATAAAAATTTGTAACTATAAGATTTCTAAGGAATTCACTAGATCTAAACTACAATATGAAGGTGTATAAAATAATCAACGATAAAAAACTAAGCATAAGACAAATTTCTTTTATTATGTAACAACATATAATTATATAGCACACGATAGATGGAAAAACTTAAATCTTTATATATCTTTGGAAGCTTAACATTATTTTTGAAATAAGAGTAATTTTATGCTAATTCCTCTTATAATATAATTTTTCATATAATATTATTTAAATATAGCATTCTTTATATTAAATTATTTATGATACGCTAGATCCCTTTCATGGTAAATGAAAGTTGCAACATGATATTAAACATTTCTATTCTAAAATCACTTCTCCGATCTCATTTAACTAAGGAGGAGTAAGCATATATTATCTCAATAATTCCAATTTTACTTATGATTTTAAGTTTACTTCATTATCTAATCATTATTAGTCCCTAACTTTCCAGCTGTAGGGACTATAGTAACTGAATTTGTTAGTATATTTATCCTTGCACAAAAAATGAGGGATCTATAACATTTTTAACCCAAAATTCATTGAATACATACATGGAATTTTATATTTTACCAAATGTTTAAGTTCGAGATCTTATCTCGCATTCTTCAACCCATATATCTTAGCCTATAAATTAGGTTTCATTAACATTTTTTTTGATAAATTAGTTGAAAATAATGTTAGCATTAGTTTACGAACATTAAATGTAGTTTTTGCAAGTATCCTCAACCTTCACCTTGTTTTCACCACCCCACTTCCTTGTAACTTCCAAGGGGGCTTCACCTAATTAACCTCTAACATAGCACCCACATTCATGGCATACTAAACAATAGCCTTAATTTAGCTACATATTCGAAAATACCTCTAAAAACAACTTTATTTAAACCGCGACCAATACAAACCCAATACAACTTCCCAATTTAAAAACACCCTACTTTAACTATATATTGTAGGTATCCACTTCTTATACCCTTTTATATTTATATACCTTTATTTTCATCAACAATGGTAAGCAAGTTCTGCACCTAGAAAGAATAACACAGATACTAGGTAGCTGAAAATTTGAAAGTTTCAATAAAAAAGAGGCTGATATAACTTGGTTGATTTACAAATACATAATGTGGAAAATTTAAAGATATATTTAAACTCTCAATTGTGTTTATCATCTATTTAATACTAAAAAAGATACACTACAACAATTCAAAACAAAACCTCGATAACCATCAGAATGGTACACCTTTCATCTCGTTTATAGAATATGAAGAGGAGAGAAATTACAATGAATACTGACTGGAATTTATCAAATCAAAACCCTAACATGATCACCTAGTGCACCATAGTTGCAGGGTAAAAGTTTGAAATATATGAGATCTAATAGATATGCATCACCAATTAATTTGGAGACCAAAGAGTGGAACATAGGAGGATAGACATCGTGAATTATAGACGTTGATAGGTGGAAAAATTAGGCAACTAATGGATTGATGCTTAATGAATTATTGCTTAATGTACATGATGATTATAAAGACTCCTTGATTCACAACAAGAGCTCCTCTTGCCATCTCCACCGACATGCAATATCCACCTTTCCAATTTTGATATAATTATAGTTCCACTCTACTTGATGTTAGCGCTAACTATTAGTATGAATACCTCTAACTAACAGCTAACATAACTCCACCTTGATATAATTTTAGTTTTAGTCCACTTCCGCTAGTGCCGAATATGAGTACGAATAACTATAAGTAAAAAAATAACATAATTATAACTAGCTAATTTAGCTACGCCTCATCTGGTCAGTGAGTGTAACAATGTGTTTAATTTTTTAAATCTATCGATACAGTGCGAAAACACCACACTCGTAGTGCCATAGTGACACCTTGACATCACTCTCCATGGATAGAGAGAGTGAACGCCGCATTTTTTTAATTTATATAATTACACGAGTGTTCATTTATTTTTTTAATACGAAAAATGTTAAATGATAATTTTTCATGTGAATAAATAAAAGTAAATATTTTTTTTTGAAATATGATTGATATGTAAATAAATGTTAAAAAATGTGTAATAATAAAAATTATAATCGTTAAGTTTATATCACCACATTAATTATAAATAGTTTGATTATAGTAAAAATTGTGAATAATTTTAACTTTATGACATACGTTAAGTAAGACAACCATATTCATTATGGATTATGACATTATCTACCTTTTAAAATTTTATCACTTTAAATCAATTTGTAATTAAGTTTAACCAACAACCTCTCTCTCTCTCTCTCTCTCTCTCTCATATATATATATATATATATATATATATATATAACATGTAAATAACTTTTTCTACAATACCATTGGACGATACCATGGCTTATTAATATGAAATTGTAATATTTCCAATTAGGAAAACAGGAATATAGAACATAAAACCTGGAAAATGCAGTAAAATATCAATACATCAAAAAGGAGAAGATCATAGAGTCATTTTATTACACATTATAGCAGAAAAAATGAGTACAACATCTCGAGGAAAAAGACACTCGAAGCTAGGGAAAACAAGCCTCAAATGACCCACTACATAAAATATGAAATGTTGCTGCTACATAAAATGCTAGAAGGCCATGATCGAATAGTATTATGGAGAAAAAATATAGGGTAAAACTAAAAATACATAGAACTGTTGATATATTATTTAGAAAATGTTGGGATCAGAGATATAAGATTTCTAGCACCATTCCAATAAAACCTAGAAGGGGTTTCTAAATATACACAATATGAAAATTTCATCCTTAGGGTTGAATAACACACTGCAAATGGATAAATGTCAGGAGGTGACTGATATTATTAGAAAATGGCTGATAATCCTTCCAATATATCCAATGGATGAAGTGTTGATCCCCTCATTGGAAAACAAGCTCAAAACTTGGGTGTCTGACCCTCCACTACAATCGCGCCGCAAAAATAACGCAAATTCCTAAAGGAGATTGTGCTTCGAAGATGTCCGAAGCTTGCCTTGATGCCGTATGGTGGAAATGAAGCTCAATGAACCTCTCCTAAGTGGTCACTTGAAGTCCCTTGAGGATGAGGTTGGTATTTTCGCTCGGAAACACACTGTGCTAAATAGCACAATAGACTCTGCTATACGACTGAAGCATGTAGAAAGTCATGAAAGACCAAACATAAAGAATATTTAGAATGCCATCTATAGCTTCCATCCCCTTCCTTATATCCTTTGTGAGCCTCCTCATCCTTTGCCCCACTCATTAAAGATGCCACTCACATGGAGACTCCCCTCCCAACTATGACTACGTGTCCTCCAATAACTCTCCACTACCTCCATAACAATGATGTTGATCTATTAAACCTTGACACCATCCACATGCTTTAGCCCCCATTCACACCTAAGAGTTCTTTATTCAACCGATACAATGATCCACATTCACATTAGGAGTGGTTTTATTCCTACTAAAGAGATTTATGGGTTTCTCTACCCTCTTATTAATCTATCTTAATGACGAAAGAAAAAAATTAATATTCCAAGTAGCTGAAAGCTAATTAGGAATACTATACTCCTCCTCTCCCAAATTTTTCTTTTCCTCAAGCAACTGTAAGGATGGATGCTAAAAAATCTGCTCTCATTCCCCTCTCACATCCTCACCTGATAAATTCCCCTACTAAATCAGATGTTCTTCAATCAACCTACCCCTTAGCTTCCCCTCCCAAGTGTCTAGGTTATCCCTTGGTGATAAAATCAAATTGCTCACATAAAAAAGAAGTGGGAGAGCCATGGTGGCAACTAACTGATGTCTAATGGCCTCATTGAGGCATGGGACATGCAAAATGTTGGGGATCTTACTCCTAATGAGAAGTCCCAACTCATATACTACTCCTCCAATAAGATGGATCACTTTTTATGGTCCATAAAAAAGTTTCTCGTCCCCTTCTTCTGCCGAGTAGATGGTATGTATGGATGAAAATGGAGATAGACCCAAATTTTCCACCCCACGTTGTCTCTCTTCCCATCCATGATCTATGTAGAGCTCCCCGCTAATGTTGGGTTGTAGCAATGTTGTCCTTAAGAGACCGAATAAATCTCGACTCTCTAGGATCCAATATTTGGTTCTAAGAATGTTTCTTTCCCCAACCATTCTAAAAAAAATGAATAAAAAAATCATGAACATATGGAACCAAAAAATAGATATTCACCGATTGCCATATAAAATTTGAGATGGTGCCAATAGTTCCCCCAACTAGTACCAATGTAGTTCGCTCCCTCATCGCACCCCAGACATTGTGGTAAGTAGCATCCAAGCCACTTTCTTGCTTCCTTTGTCTATTCATCCGTCCGGGGGTAGTAACCGATTTTTCGTATCAATCGAGTACACCCCAAATAATACAACACCCGCCCAAAGCCCTCTAGGATGTGGCCAACCCCATCACTCGACTATGATCCCAAGAAGACCATGAAGTCCAAATAGAGGCTTTCCCTCTTGTGGAGCAATGCACTCGTAAATTAATGGCAAAGGAATGCAAATACTTTGTAAGTTGATCAAAAAATTACAAAGACACAATCCTTACCATGTACTCGTTGGCAAGGTGGTTATGAGGTCCATAGATGAGCTATCCCATCTCTCCCCAAAAAATTAAGTGGTTGTAAAAACCTTGCAAGATGGTTATTTTCCTCCTCATTCTTCAGTGGAAGATACAAATTTCTTGATATGTTGGAGCACATCCTCCTTGCAACCCTCCCATGAGGATCTCCTCCAATGGCCTGATATGTCCCGCTGAAAATCCTAGTGACCAAAAAAGGAGTGAATCATGTGCTACATGTAGAAAATTCTCCTTGAGCTTAGAATATCTAGTCAAGAAGACCCTGATCCCTGGTAACATATTACTCCATCCATCACTTTATACCTCTCACCAGTGACATTCACGTCAGGAACTTCATATGTGAAGTGGTTCTTGGAATACTCTGCCAATATCTGGGACTCCCACTCTGGATCCATACTAAATAATGACACCGTTGCTGGCCTCTACAATAAGGAACTTGTCACCTCATTTCTCCCCTCTTTTACATGCGCAATGCCAAAGCCACATGCGGGAATACTGTCATCCTGCTTTTTCTGCCTTCCTTGCAACTCGCTTCGCTCAAGAGAATATTTGATTTTTATGGTTTTCAATCTTCATTTGGAAGCTATTTCTCCTCGAAAACTTCCCGAGCTTTTCCAATGCATGCATGAGTGCCAACAACCCCTTACCATATATGGAAGGCTCCTTCTTATGTGATATTATCTTCTGACTCTCGTAGCCTATGGAGTAGCCATTTTTCACCGTAATTGTGCCATCATCCACTCTGAAACATCACCTCTTAGTGCAAGAGGCTTGGTGAGAGTTGGTGATACCAATACCGAAAAAAATATCCATCTCCTCCGTGAACCTATAAAATGCCCTATGCATTGTGCTAGACTCACACAAGGCTCCTTCTTATCCGGATCTCTGAATGGTGCAACTTGTTGTGAGAAATATCTAACCAACACAAGGTCTAGGGGCCTTCCCTGGGTGGAATGCCTCCAAATAATATAACATTATGGTTTAGAGTAAATCGCATATCTCGAGTGGATTGGTTTTTCCTTTTTTCCACTCATGAAAATCAGAGCTACATCTTATGTGAGGAGGCTTCTTGAGGTATATACGTATGCATTCTCCCGATCATATGATGCTTACCACTCTTCTTATCTATCCACTCCATCTGCAAAGTCTCCCCAATCTATGGTGACCTTCCCTAGTGTAATCAACCACTACACACCCAATATCACATTGGTGTCAGGAATGTCGACCATAAAGAAGTGATCGGTCAAAGTTTTATGTCCCCAAGGTTACGTACAATGGCGGGACATACTTCATACATCGCATGGTTCTAGCTCTCGGGAACGAAAATCGAGAATCCCTTCGAAATCATCAATGGGTATTGTTCTTCTCTTGACTAACCGAGAATCAAGAAAATTTTTGGGTATCCCCACCGTCAATCAATACCGATACCCGCTACCCCCTGAAATCTACCTCATAATCTCAAATTTAGATACTTGGGTACTCCTCACAAAATATGCAAGGACCCCTCTAATTGGAGAAAATGCCCCATTCCAACCTCCTGGTGGTGGTGGATCCTCCCCTACTATCACAACGTTTTTTCTCCCTCCGGCTCCTCTTCTTCCTCCTCCTCACTATCGGAGAATATGTCAATATAGTGTACCTTTCCTACAAGCATAGCGATGCCCCTGGTGCCCATGGTTCTTGGAAAATGAAGAAAATATTCCTCCTCCTCAATTCTATTTGGACATCATCACTAAGAGGCCCCTTGTTTTGGTTCTCTTTTGGTGGAAGAACATTCACGTCTTTCCCTTTGGATTGGAAGGTGGGATTTTACTGAAATGGAGCTCTTGATCTTAGCAAAGCATCCTGTAAGGCCCTAACTCTCTCAATGGCATCTTAGAGTGTATTTGGTTTGGTGGACATAGCCAACCCATACAGTTGCTATGCTAGCCCATCAATAAACATATAAACCCTCCTAGCTGAAGATAAATCTAGCACCATGATGGAAAGTTTAAGAAATTCAAAGATATAGCTCTCTAGATTACCTGACTCCTTGAGCTTGGCTAGCTCAACAAAAGGTGCCTCTGGGTCTCTTTGATCAAATCTTTCTACTAACCTCCAAGTGAATCTTGCATATGCAGTCACATTGGCATGCCCCAATTTAGAAATACTATGAAATCACCAATCATGTGCCTCTCCTTCAAGGTGTAGCACTACTATTTTGATGGCTTCAATCTCCGAAAGACTTGGTTGAACTAAAAAAATATTTCTATTTTCTCCACCCAAGACTTGGCTATGCACTTGGATGACCCATCAAAAGCGAGCATAAAAAATATGCCCATAGTACACTCGCAGATCATTGTTTTGCATGTACCCTCCACTCCTATTATTATTCTGGGGTCACCTATTCGTCCTCAATCTGAAAAAAATTCTTGAAATTTTAGATTATATTTCAATATCCGAGATTGAAAATAATACTCTTGAAAAAAAATCTTCACGATTCTCCTCTTCTTGGGGTCCTCCACCTCCGTTTCCTCACCGCTATGAATGTAGGAATAGTGGAGCCTTGAGAAACCTCGTTGCATCATCGGGTTTCTCACACCAATGATGTGAACTTTCGTAGCTCTCTCCACGTAGAAATATTCTTTGGGTCTCTTTATGTCTCTCCATCCTCATCTCCTTGATTTCTCTGGGAATATCCCGCATAGTTTGGAGAAGAAGCTTTGGAAACTCCTTTTCATCCATTTCTCCTCATATTGGAGTCTTTCTTTTGTATTCTTCGTTGCTTGTAGTATCAAAACATATTATTCTATTGATGTACTACTTCTCCCTTTCTGTGAGAGGAACTTATTATTCCGATGATATAGATGTGATGTCTCAAAGGATGAGCCAAGATTATGCTCCGATATCATTGTAATATTCCCAATTAGGAAAAACAAGAATATAGAATATAAAACTAGAAAATGTAGTAAAATATAAATACATCAATAGGAGAATATCATAGATCCATTTTACTACACATTATAGCAGTAAAAATGAGTACAAGATCTTGAGGAAATAGACAATCAAGCTAGGCAAAAACAAGCCTCAAATGAACCACTACATAAAATATGAAATGTTGCTTCTACATAAAATATCAGAAAGGCCATGACCGTACGAATCCTATGGAGAATGACTGCAGGGTTAAAAATAAAAAATATGTAGAACTCGCTGATATATTTCTTAGAAAATGATGGGATCGTACATATAGGCTTTCTAGCACCATTCCAAGACAACCCAAAAGAGGTTTTTCGGCAATACACAATATGAAAAATTGCAACCCTACGAGCTGAGTAACACATTGCAAATGGATAAATGTTTAGGAGGTTATTGATATGATGCAAAAAATGGATCGTACTTATCCCAATAGATACTCTAGATGAAGGGCTACTCCCCTCACTCGGAAAATAATCTCAAAACTTGGTTCCTTGACCCTCCACCGCAACTTCCCTCCAAAATAACACAATTCCCTCGAAGGATACTCGCACTCATGAAGATGGATGAAGCTTGGCCTGATGTCGAATGGTGTAAATGAAGCTTAATTAACCTCTTGTAAGTGGGCACTCGAAGTCCCCAGAGGATGAGGGTGGGATTTTTTCTTGGAAACACCCTTTTGCTAAATAGACATCAGACTCTACTAAACAATTGAAGCATGCATAAATTCATAAAAGGCCAAACATAAAAAATATTTATAATACCCTCTATGGCTGCCATCCCCTTCCTGATATTCTTTGTGAACCTTCTCACCTTTGGCCCCACTCATTAAAGATGCTACTCACATGCAGACCCCTCCCACTATGATTGCATTATCCTCCAATAACTCTCCACTACCTCCATAACAACATTGTTTATTTGGTCAAACTTGACCCCATCCACATGATTTAGCCGCTATTCACACCTAAGTGTGATTTATTCAACTGATATGATGATCCAAATTCACATTAGGAGTGGTTTTATTCCTATTAAAGAGATTTATGGGTATCCCTACCCTCCTATTCATCTATCTTAATGATAAAAGAAAAAATTAATGTTCCAACTAGCTAAAAGCCAATTAGGAATATTAGACACATGCCGAATATGAAACATGTTGATATTTTTTTACTGGGCCAATAATGTTTGTGATCTTATTAAAAGCTCCACACTTCCAAATGTACTTATTATTATTATTAATAATAAGACAGGATAACCTACCTTTTCAAGTTCTTCACATAAGAGTAATCTTATGCTAAGTCCTCTTATCATATATTTTTCATATGATATTCATTACATATAACATTCCTTATGTTCCATTGTTTGCAATAGGCTATATCCATTTCATGGTAAACGAAAGTTGAAACATGATCTAAACATTTCTATAATCAAATAACTTTCCCATGTGCCTTTTATTTTTCCACCTATTTTGTCAATGTTTTAAACTAACGCACATACCCCACTTCCTCCTTTATTTTCCTCTCCAATTATTTTATAATTAATCTTCCATTTTTAAATGTAATTTTATCTTATCCTATGTCATCCCTCCCCTTCTCTAGCCAATATCCTATTTCTTTTTTATATTTCTTCCCTGTAATGTTTTCATATCCTTTGCCAATTCTCTACTTCGCTAATCCGTCTTCTATTTATTTCTATATGAATGAGAAAAGGGAAAAATAAAAAACAAGGAGTAGCAAGAATGGATGCATTCTCCAACCAATTTTATATTTTTTACTTGCAATGTACCCTTGTCATGTGCGAGGCTTCTATTTCTCTATTCAATTTTCTATTCCTCGCCCCGCAAAATTGGGAAGAGGGAAAGTGAAAAAATATGAAGAAAAATAATGACCAATGTACTTTTAGTATGTAACTTTACCTAATGTAATTACTTTTTTTCTTTAGTACCATAAATACATTTGATAAACATATTTCCTCTAGTTGAAATGAGATGGTGATTCTCGAATGGTTCTCAATGGAAATACATAAGGTTTCATTACATAAATTCCCTCTCTACTACCAAGATTCATATGGAATTTTTATGGATTCAGGGGATATGGAGGGATACTATGCCTATCCGGGGGATATTAATGCACCACCTAGTCCTAGGACTATCACTACAAATCTTAGCTTATTGAGTAAAGAGGTAAATTATTTTGAAATTGAACTTTGCTTGATGACTACTAGAAGTAGAGTTTTTTCCTTGTAATCCCAATCAACAATTGTTTTTTATGTTCTTTAGATGCATATGAAAATGTTGTTGGTAAAAGTTCTCGATACACTATAGCCTTCCTAAGGGAGCGATCTATATCATAGTATTGGGATAAAAAAACCCCCAAGTCTCTCTAATAACCATGAGATAGCCATATAGCCTTATCTCTTAATGTTGCTTTACAAAAAACATTTATTTTACTCAATGGGCATGGGGGAGATTGAAACTGGTTGAACGAGAGATTTTAATCTATAATGAAGATTGAGAAGAACAAAAAAATAAAAATGAAATGGGCACGGTAGACTAGATGAACCTAAAGAGTTTATAAGAGGAATAACTTATTCTCATGGAAAACCATCATAAGTTTTATATGTTTCGAGATAAGTATAACGAGTTCTAATAAATGTAAAATATGGTTGATCCATATTTTGGATAGGGATTTTAGTTTAGTTTTTATGTTACTTCTCATGTTTGGGCCATTGACACATGTTTATATTAGGTTCTTTTAAATTTTTTATTTTTTCCCCTAATGGAATGTGTTGAGTATGCCTTGAATCAATGCCTTGTATGGGGTTTTATTGAGTGAATTGTTTATTTTTTGTTCATTGAATGACCTTTCATAGGACCTATATAAATGGGTAAACATCACCTAGAATGAAACATGAATGTTTGTTATTGCTAACCCAATAACAAAATTTGTTGGGATTTGAACCCAATACCTTTGTAGCTTGCATGATTTGAAACCATATGAAATCAAAGAAAACAATAATTACAACAAACCTCAAAAGCTACAGATAAATGATGTAAACAATTCCTTCAAAAAAAATATAGTTAGAACTATCAAGCTCAAGGCAACCAAACAAACAATACAATTGGATTTTTTTAGCTCATATCACCGCTTGAAGTTCACATCCAAGGCACTCATCATTTTAGTAAAGTAAAAAAAAATCTCAAAATGGAACTAGATAGAACATATATAAACTACAAATATTCACAACATCCTCTATTTAAAACAAGCACAAAGTATAATTATTAAATAATATCAGTAATGGCTTATTGAACTTATGGGTAGGAAAATGAAGTCTCTTTCATTGAAAAATGATAGGAAAATAGTGTTCTTAGTGATGTTTTTGAGAAGACCTATGATTCATACAACAACCATGGTGTAACATGTAGCTTGTATCCTTTTTCTACTTGTGTACATACAATGACCCTCCTTGTGTAACCCATAATTTATATTAGTGTGTTGCTTACCTATCTAATCTAATAATTAAAAATGATGTTAAATCCAAATCCAAATATAGTGATGGTAAATTCAACTGAAATAGACATTGGTATAAGGGATTTTCAAACCTTATGATGTCATTTCCTACAAATACAACAAGTTCTAGTTCCACAAAAATAAATAATAATAATGTTGTTCATTCTATCCAAACGAATGACATACCCGTTGTTTACTTTCATGCATGGAACATATAATAAAGGTGGCACAGTGAATGGTTACATGGAGGAAAACATAACATATAGCATGTAGATTATATGGAGGAAAACATAACATGGGGCATGTAAATGTGCCTTGAATTACAACTTCATCATGTACTCATCAGATTTTACATATACTTGTTTATACATGCCTATGTCCTAATTAATAAATGTTGAGAGAATATCTTATGTGTAATAACAACTTGCACTGTGAACTCTTTTCGACTGATTTCCATGCTCATTATAGTGATTGCATTTATTATTTGGCATTGCTAATTGACTAATGAAGTATTTCACCAAACAATTTTTTTTCTTTTTAATATACATATTTCAAAAATGTAAAATGTATATATTGTGTTATAAAAGGAGGATATGAAATATTGTGTTTTATCCCTCCTAGTTGGGTTTAAGGTGAGGTTAATGTGTTGGCTTTCATTTTTTACAAGAATTAAAATGATTTATGTGTATATATGAGCATAGTTATTTCACCATTCGGTAAAATCGATTGCCTTAGACATAGCATTCTTGTTGTTTGATAGCATTGAATGCATTTCAATATGAATTGAATAAATTAACAACCAATTTTGCAATTTTTTCTATGTTTTACATACTCCTAGCCGTCCAATTACAAATGTGGATTTCAAGCAAGTCACATCTATCAAAGTTTTATATAATTCCCTATGAATTCAATAGTTTTCCATAACTTAGTAGACCATATCGGATATTCATCTTCATCCTCAACTATCATGTCTTCCATCGGAAGATTCTAAAATTTCAGAAAAAAATCATGATTATGCAACAATGCATATTCCCGCAACTTGCTCTTCCTATAATAATCTAAAATAATGAATCAACTTTACTAAAAAAAAGAATTCAAATTCATGCATACCTATTTCTTCAACTAGTCTGTCTGGTCCAAAATTGTTATGTATCTCAAAGAGTAGACTTCCTCCATTACGAACTATACCTACAAAGTACTAGGAATACTTGCTCTCAAAATATGAGAGTATAAAATATTCCTTCATTGTCATCAAATTGAAGAATATCTCATGATTTCATTCTTGTAGAGTATCTTTCAGATGCTTTCTTGCTATGACATGATACAAAGATTTGATGCATGCATTGGTCCTATTGCTAGATGAATTCTTTTATGAATACTTAAATTTCTTTCATATTTCGTATGTTGCTATCTATTATTCCAAAATTAATACTTCTACATGATGTAGTATCCAAACTGCAAACCTCATTATGATGGAGCTAAAAGAAGATATCCTTGGGATCTTCAACCTTAGGCTTATTTTCTGTGTCCTTTTCCTTCTTCAATTGTGCGAGCTCAATCCTTTTCCTTTAAGGATTCTTAGGACAGTCTCTCTTGAAGTGTCGATACTCATTACATTCAAATCATTGTATTTTGGATATATTTATCTTTCTTTTTGATGAGGTTCGAAATTCCCAAACTTCCTTTTTCTTCAAGTTCTTTACTTTAGCAAAAAAGGCTTGAGACTTACCATTGGTATCAATGCCGTACTTTGAATTCAATTTAGTCTCTTCTAGGATGCATTGAGACAAAAAAATATGCTTGGAGTGTCTTTCCATGAGTAGATACTAGTCACAAAAGTGTTCCATTTTGGAGGTAGAACATTGAGCACACACGTTGTCAATTTTGCATCTCAAGGAATTTCTACAAGAGCTTGGAGTTGATCCATCAACCGATATGTCTTCACCAAGTATGAGGAGATTTCTTCATCAAAGGATATCCTTTCCTTGTACAAATGAAATCCTCAAAGATACATTTTGTCTTGAAGTGCTTACCGCATATAGCTTAGTCAACCCTGTCATAGATGTCTTTTGCCTTATACAATTTTAAAACAAATGGAGTAAGGGTGATCCTTGAATGATTTAGTAAGGATAAGTTTTGATCCCTTGTTTCATCCTTGAAGTATTTGTTCTAGTATTTGTAGGACATGGTTGATGACATAATTTTATATGAGGATAAGATCTGTCATGTTCTTCCATGCTTGGAATTTGGATGTCCCATAAGGCTTATTTCTTTATTTGTAGAATGAAAACATAGTATTATATTTTTGATAAATAGAGAGAAATATAACACTTACTTGAATTTGGTGATGGATTTATTGTTCACTTCAATTGTAGGCTTGTTTTAAATGGTCCCAATACTATAATGCCAAGATGTAGCTCCTTTTGTCTTATGTTTAGGGTACATTGTAGTTACCACTACATTCTCTCCAACTCAGCATTATTTTGTTCCAATTAATTGTGGATGCCTTCTAAATAATATATATTTAATTCATTTCTTTAAAAATATATTTTTTACTTCTTGAAAAGCTATTAATCTATGAAAATACTCTGCTACCTCGACCCTATGGTTAGGATTACAATAGTTAGTGAAAAACTCTCTAGACTAGGGCTAAAATTTAACTCCAACCTGTGATGTCCTTTTGATTTCTAGGTGACTTATTCCCTAGCTTGAAGTTCTACTTATAAGCCAATGTAGGCCTTCCAAACTTAAGACTACATAACACACCTTTATTGACAAGTGAGACTGAACCTGCGACCTAGGTTACGCACCTTCTCGGCTCACTCTATAGATTTCTAGGCCCCTTCAAATAATTCATAGCCCTCGACCTTGCAGCATAGACTTTCGTATTTGTTAGCTGCTATTCTAGCCTTACACTAGCCCTCCAACACTCCTGAGGTATATCTGACAAAAAAATCAGTCTTGTTCACAGAGGTATTCAAGTGCCCAAACTTTCCTTTGATTCCATGTTCAACCTTCTGCTCTTACTTTTCTTTTCTCATGATTGATTCGACCTTCAAAGCATTCATAAGAAACATATTTTTCTTGACTTGGAAACCATTTTGAGTTAAAACAACAATGATCTTCCAACAACCTATGACCTTGAACTTAGCTCTAATACCATGTTGATAAATTTGTTAGGGAAACAACAATACAAAATTCTCTTATATTGACAAGTTACTTGTGATATTCATTTATATTTTATTCCTTCTTATTATTATTATGTTTTTTAGCGAAAAAGAAATTTCCTAACACCGAAGATCACAAAAAATAAATAAGAACACAAGATATAGGCTTCAAGCGAAGGCAAAACCCCATCCAAGGGGAAAACCCAGAAAAAAATCTCTTCTTTTAGAATCAGTTCAAATGAGACCTCTAGGACTCAAGGCCAAAATAGGACATCCACCAAGAATCAAGCCAAAAATCAAACATTTCTTCTCTGAGATAGAATAGACGCTCTAAGAAAAACGAGGCAAAATATCTTCAAATCAAGGCTAGACTTGCCTTTCGGCCTCCGAAAGAAGCTTTACTACTTTTCCTCTGATTCTCAAACTTTTAGAATATCAAGAAACTGTAATTATTTTTCATGTTTTTGCTGTAATAGAAATAATTTCAGATATTAAACATATTTAGGATTTATTTATCCTTTTTTAGGGTTTTACTTTCCTTCCAAGGCCTTCTCTCATCCTTTCCAATTTTAGATCGAATGTGAGATGTGTGCCTCAAATGTGGTTGAATTTCCTCCTTTTAATAGCCTTTCTATGAGGTTTGAATAGCCCTCTCGAGGCCAACTTCGTCATAGTTGGCCGAATTGTTTTTGGGATTTCTCTAGACTATTCTAGAGACAAAATAATAATTATTTCTGTCGTAAAAGTGCCCAATAGGGTATTTTACAAAATTTTGATCTTTGCCATATGTAAGCCATAAAAACATTACTATAATGCTTCACCTGATTGAAAAAATACTTGAACATGAAACCCATGCTTTACAAAATAATCTTCTTTTACAACTTTTGATACACATATGAGTCAAATGACAATTATGAAGACCAAAACTAGTTACATTTTTCAACATCATCAACATGATCTTGTGTTTATTGTTTGATTGTATATAGTTGTATCACTACTTGTGATTCAAGTGTTACAAATATCTAATTACATATTGTTCTCCAGCAACTTCGATATGAAAAATCAATTTATTTTTTAGACATCAAAAGGTAAGAAAGGAATATTATATAAATCTATCAAAAAATACAAGCTCATGAATTATATCATAATATTAATGAAAGAAAAATATGGAAAAAATCATGATAATGAAAATGTTGTTGATAATTTCAATGAAAAATAGTATGACCTTGTATGACTCCATTTTTGTACCTTCTTTTGTGCTTGAAGCATGCCTCGTGCTGAAGAACAAGTACTTGTTATTGAATATAAAAATTCCCTCATCTTGGATTGTCTTTTCATGAGTAGATAATAGTCACAAAAGTGTTTCATTCTAGAGATAGAGTATTGAGAAAACACGTTGTGAATTTTGCATCTAAAACAATTTATACAAGATCTTGGAGTTGATCCCTCAATTGAGATGTCTTCACTAGGAATGAGAAGATGTCTTAATCAAATAATATCCTTTCCTTATACAAGTAGTTCCTCACATATATCTCTTGTCTTGAAGTACCTACTGAGTATTGCTTAGTCAACCTATCATAGATGTCTTTTGCCTTATCCAATTCTATAACAAATGGAATAAGGTGATCCTTGATTAATTCAATAAGGAATCTTTGATCCCTTGTGTCACCCTTGAATTATTTTTTCCAATATTTGGTATTGATCTTATCTACTTCTGCAGCTTTCGTTAGGACATGGTCCATGACATCATTTTTATGAGGATAAGATCTATCCCATTCTTCCATACTTGGAAGTTGGATGTCTGGTAAAACTTATTTCTTTCTTTACAGAATCAAGACATATTATTCGATTCTTGAGACATAGAGAGAAATACAAAACTTACCTAAATTTGGTTATGCCTTTAAATTTCACTTAAATTATAGGCATGTTTTCAATGGTCCCAAAGCTAAAATGCCAAAATTCTTCTCTTTTTGTATTTTGTTTAGGGTACACTGCAGTTTCCAGTATAGTATTTCTAAATTATATTTATTTTGTTCCAAATAATTGTGGATGCCTTCTCATCAACATAAATTTAATTCACTACTTTAACAATAGATTGTGTACTTGTCTTAAGGCTATTAATCTGTGCAAATACTCTGCAACTTCAGCCCTCCGGTTAGGGCTTACAATAGTCACTACAAAAATCTTGAGACTAGGCTTAAAATTCCACTCCAACCTATGATCTCCTTTTAATTTCCATGTGAATCCTTCCCTAGCTTAAATTTCTGGCTCTAAGCCACTGTAGGCCTTCCAAACATAAGACTACATAACTCACCTTTCTTGACAAGTGAGACATAACCTGCGACCTAGGTTAGGCCTCTTCTGGGATGCATCTAGATGTTTCTAGGCCTTTTCAAATAATCCAAAACCCTCAACTTGGTAGCACAGAGTTTTGGATTTTTTAGCTTCTATTCTAAACCTTATACTAGCCCTCAAACCGTCTTGAGGTAGAGCTTAAAAAAAAAATCGGGCTTGTTCATAGAGGTATTTGAGCGCCCAAACTTTCCTTTTATCCCACACTCAACCTTATACTATTAATTTTATTTCCTTTCATTGATTCAACCTTCAAATAATTCATAGACAACCTCCTTTTCTTGACTTGGAAACCATTTTGACTTAAAACAACAATGATCTTCCAACTTCCTATGACCTTGATCTTATCTCTAAAACCATGTTGATAAATTTATTAGGGAAAAAGAATACAAACTTATATTATCTTTAGAAATTAATTGTGATATTCATTTATCTTTTCTTCTTTGTTATTATTATTATTATTATTATTTTATCATCAAATAATTTTCCAAACACTAAATGTATAAGCTCCAAGCTATGGTAAAACCCCTCGAAGGGAAAAACCTAGATAAAACTTCTCTTCTTATAGAATCAATTCAAATGAGACTTCTAGGACTCAAGAAAAAAATAGGACATCCACCAAGAATGAAGCCATCAATAGAACAGGTCTTCTCCAAGACAAAATATATTATCTAGGAAAACAAAGAAAAATATATTCAAATCAAGTCTAGACTAGCCTTTCAGTGTCAAAAATAAGCTTTGCTACTTCTCATGCAATTCTCGGACTTGTAGAGTACGAAGAAACCGAATTACTTCACACCAATGAGGTATGAGAAAAATAATTTCATAGATGTAACATCGTTAGGGTTTATTTCTCCTTTGTGAGGGTTTTCCTTGCCTTCCAAGGCCTTCTCATGTCCTTTCCAATTACAGATCGAAAGTTATATGTTTGCATCAAATGTGGTTGAAGTTCCTCTATTAAATATCCTTTCTAAGAAGTTTGAATAGCCCTCTCTAGGACGACTTCATCATATCTTGCTGAATAGGTCCTGGGAGTTCTCTAGACTATTCTAGAGACAAAATAATAATTATTATTTTGATACAAGTGCCCAATAGGTTCTTTTACAAAATTTGAATCTTTGACTTATGTAAGTCCTACCAGCATTAATATAATTTTTGACCCAATTCACAAAATACTTGAACATGAAACCCATGCTTTACAAAATAGTATTATTTTTTCTTCTTTTGATACACATATGAGCCAAATGACAATTAAGAAGACTGAATCTAGTTATATTTTCCAACATCCTCAACATGATCTTGTGATTCTTGTTTAATTGTGTATATTTTGTATAATTACTTGTTATTCAAGTGTTTAAAAATATCGGATTACATATTGTTCTCCACTCAGTTCGATATAAAAACTCACTTTTTTTCAAGAGGCAAAGGGGAAGAAAGGAAGATGATAGAGATCTATCAAACGAGATAATATCATGAATTATATCATAATATTAATGACAGGAAAATATGGACAAAATTCATGATAATGAAAATGTTGTTGATAATTTTGAATTAAAAACAATATGAGCTTGTATCTCACTATTTTTGTACCTTCTCTTGTGTTTGAAGCATGCTTCTTGCTAAAAAAAAAGTATTTATTCTTGCATATCAGAAGTCCTAGGCTAAGAGAGTGCTCTGGATGACGAATGTAGGAAGTATTGGAAAAGAAAGACCAGCCTTAAAAATATGGAAGAACCATTGTTTACATATTGGATGCACCCCATAAATGTTAATTGCATCAATAGTTGCTTTGGCTCCATGTAACATAAGTTGCAAGAAAATAAAGCCATTCTATGATTCAAATCAATGCCCTTTATTACATATCCACATCCTACATGTTCAATGAGATATCGAAGTATTTTTTTGTCTATTATTTCTTTACTAGGCATATATTTCAAAGTGAGCATCGCGAACATGCACACTATGCACCTTCGTGGTCGACAACCACTCATTTCATTCGAACCGGCAAGTCCTATACTATGGGAAAGCAAGATGTGGGGTGCATAGTGTATGGTTGGCCCAAGATCTTCCATGATGGACTTGGAAATTGGAAGTGGTTTAGTAATTTTCTGCTATACTTTTTTTGGATGTTTTAAATACATTCTTCCTCTAAGTTTCTGATAAGGATGGAGATTGGTGACTTCATGTTATCGATGCATGAAGGGATTTTTTGTGCTTGGAGTAGATTTGGGTATTTCACCATGAGAAAAACAAACCAAAATCATCATGAGCATACAAACTCCCTTGACATGTGAACTCTTGGGTTGAGGGAGTGGATATGTAGGTGTGGGAGTCCTTAAGGTGACACATTACCTTGGATATGCATTGTCCCTAAGGAGACACATGACCTTGGAGATGCATTGGAGGTTAGGACCTTTGGAGGATTGTTGAACCTTGGGGAGTAGTGCTCATGCCATCGAGACCTTCCTTTTTAATCGTTGTCACCTTTGATCCTGAAACATGTCACTTAGAGTAGAGTGCTTCAAATGGGTGCACCTACTTGTGTCTTGCAACTTTTCTTGTAGTGGACTAGGTATATTTGTTATTGTAAAGCCCTTTCAACTCTCATATAAATAAAGGATGGAGTGAGTTGTTATTATAGTCGATCATTCACTTCTGCATATTTCTTTTCATACTTGGGTTAGGGATCTAAAAATAATGCTACTCTCTCTCTCTCTCTCTCTCTCTCTCTCTCTCTCTCTCTCCCTCTTTTTCAACATTCTTTGTACCTTATGTGATTTTGTATTAAGATGCCAGAATTTCTTGGAAAATTCACCCAAAAAATTCATATATATATATAAAGAATAAATGAAACCCATGAACACAATCACAACCTATTATATAATTCATCATGCTTTCAAAAACCCTAGATAGGGAGAACCAAGAGAAACCCCAACTCCACCAAATATTCTCCAATAATATGAAATCACCATGAGAAAAACCTCCATGTTAGAGTATCTTTGGTGGAGCCATTGTAAACCATAAGTTATTTTTTAATTGTGTTATTTCAGATTTGAATTCGATCTTACCACAACCTTCCATACCTTCTCACTCCCATAAATTATGTTATTTCAAAGACTTGAGTTCCAGATTTTCATAAATACAATGTCCTCAATAAGATAGTTTCACAATTCTATATTCATAGTTAGATCATATTCCAAGAATAAATACATTTGTTGTATTTATCAACAATTGTTTCATGAAGATAAATCATGTCACAAGCGGCAATTGAACTTGGTTGGAAAGGATATTAATTTATCCCCTAAATTGGTTGAGATAGACCAGGAAACATGTGTTTAGTCATACTCAGTCACTAAGGATTTTTGATAATTTATCTCATTATTGGACTCAAATTTTCTCAATTAGAAACAAAAAATGCTTGTTAAAATCCTTCGATACAAAGTTCCATTTATACTTTTATGACCATTTACAATTATCATCAGTCACTATTAGTGACTTACTTGTAATTCTAAGCACTATCATAATTTCACATCAAAATAATTACTATTCTCATGAAAAATGATTCCTATCTCACTATATACAAACAAGGAAAATTGTTGGGTTCCAACAGGTTCGTAGTTTAGATTTTAACTATTTTTATAAAATTCTTATGCCTTCCACATGAAGAAGAGGAGCAACAATATGACATACATACTACACTTTTTGGCACAATGCTTTGTGATATTTCATTCAACTTGGACTTGTATTTATCCATGATCGAATTGACTTTTTCCTCAATCACACATCATAATATTTTTATTTCTAAATTTAGGATATTCTCATTATACATTTTTCTTACATCTACGACACTCCAATTTTCCAATTGGGCATAGTTGAAGATTTTTGTAAATACCATATTACTTATGCATGCAATATTCTCATGAACACACAAATACCACTTTATATTTTTTTTCTCTATTTAATTACATGAGCTGGACTAGTCATCAAATGGTTAACCTCAAAAAATGTGAATTGAATCAAAGCTAGAAAAAAGCTGGATCAAAAAATTTGTTGTCCAAAAATACATAAATGATTCAAATTTAGGAATATATATATATATATATATATATATATATATATATATTAATGTGAATCCATATGAGTCACAACGATTATAAAAAAATATTTCCATTTAACTTGAGCTTTCCTGGGCATAGATTTGGAGGTTCCCCAACATGAAATTCCTAATGAGTATGTTTTCCATAAGCCTATCCCTACACCATATCATAGTTAAAATCTAAAGTCTTTGGCACCCTTAAACATGGAAATAGTCTAAGAATACAATACCATACTAATATCATATTTTTTCTAAGAGAGATCAACATGCATTTACATCCCCATTTTTTCTTCAGAGTGAAAGTGGTTATGTGTCTCATAACCCTGTTTGAAGGAGAAATGTACATATCATAGAATAGAGGCAAGATTAAAATTCTTTTTTCTATAGATAGAAGTATTGTTATGACATTTTTTCACACAACACCACTAAATATGTAACATATTGTGTGCATCCTTAGATATATTGAGACTCGTAAGCTAAATATTTAAATAAGTGCATGTATGAAACTTATATATTATAAAAATAACCATCAATATTTTTCTTCCAACATTTTGTGTCAAATTCACAATAGCATGCTAAAAGGTGTCATTTCAATGTCTTGAAATTAGGATATATAAATGTGAGATATATACTCTAAATATTTGGGTTATATACTTTTCAAAAATGAGCTTTTTTAGGTTACATCTTAATTGTTTAAACTTTGAACTTTGAAGAAATTCCTGAATGGACTTCGTAAATACTCGACATATAGTGGAAAGGAAGTGGTATGATCAATTGTGTTATTTCAAATATCACCAGGGACTTGGTGCAATGCCTCAACCTAGCGACGACCCCCCACCCATCCCCACACTAATTGGGGTGTGTGCAAAAAGAGTTCCCTCACCTTATGTTCTCACAAGACTATGTTGTGAACTTTTCCACTAGTCCTTTCTATGACACAGTGGTTTGCGATGTTTCTTTAGTGGATTGTGTCGATCTCTTACTTCGTATCCCTTTCCAACAACAATTCCATGCTATCTATAATTATAAACTTCCATATTTTTAGGAAATACAATGTCCTCAATAAATACTTATATGTATAGAATATATACTTATGTTTAGGATAATATTTGTGTTGGATTTGTTCCTTTATGTTTTACTATAATCCTAATGTTGACAATCTTTAGCTGAATTTTTTCATCAAATGCTAATATAATATGCAAAACAAAAATGATTGTCAAAATATGGAAAAAAATATGTTTCTCCTTATTTCTTTTTTTTATTATTCATGACAAGGTAATCATGTTGTAGGAATGAGTTATCCTACAGTTTTGTTTTCAATTTGTGGATTTTATTTTTCCTCCCATTTTTTACAAGGACGTAGATTTGTATTTCCTTGTTCATGGTTTTTGCATGTATCTTATCGAGCCCCAAATGTTGGTAATGGAGCATATCTTCTGAAGTTGTCATGGACACAGAATCTATTAGAATTTAATGTTACAATACCACTTCTACTTGGTACCGAAAAAATTTTTTAATGGTTTGTGCATAAAGAATAGTTATATAGAGACAAGGTTGATAGGTAAACCTCATGTCTTAGATTTAAGTAATTTATTTGTTTTTTTCCCGAGATTTATCAGATCAATTATTTCAATAATCCAATATGCATGTCCTTTATTTCTCACATGATGTCCGTTACTTGACATGGTTGATATAACATTCAATTCTAGGCCACTTTTATTTCAAGTCATAGATTATATTGATTAAAAGGATTTTCATATTTTGATTGGTTTATTAGGAGCTTGATTTCAAAAAAGATTCTAAATCCCGTGTGGATGTAATTTTTTTCGTGGTGAGCTCTTTGCACCAATAAGGTCGATGAGTCCACGAACACAACTATACATCAAGAACATCTTTCGACCTTTGTTGTGTATATGTTATTCTATATATCATTAATGTATGGTTACTGATTGATTTAAAACACAGGATGGGAAGGTCATGTCGATTCTCTTGACAAAACATAATCAAATGGAGTGGTAGAATTGTGTTTTAAAGGGTGAACTAGAAATCAGTACTTGGAAGGTTGAACCTGACAATATAAATCTATCTGATTTGGATCTAGAGACACAACAAACAATGAAAAAAATGATGGTATTGATGATTCTTCCCCACAAATCGGCTCTAAATTTTACACCACTTCCCTAATTTTAGTTATTTGCAATGGAAATAGTGGACAACTTTGATATTTTTATGAATAACGACTCTCACCATTGTCCTATTCTTTTCCTATGAATGATATTAATTTTCAAACTCCAACTAGTTTTTTGTGGAACTAATTAAATCTTTGATGACAAGAATATAGTTTTCAAAGCTCTTTTCTAAATCTATTTTCTTGAGAAAAAAATTATTTTTACTTTATGAAATATAATTGGTACTATGTGACATATCATATGACATAACTTCTTGGACAAATAGATAGAAGTGTTGTACAATGTAGTTTTTTTTCAATCTAAATTAACAAGATTTCCAAATACAAATTTTATTAATTAAGAACATCTTTTAGACTTCTTAGCTAAGTTATGATTATATATTGATAGGGAATTTTATGTATGTTGATGTTGTGTTGTCTCTTTGGTTTATATCCGGTAGGAATGGTTAATAAGGAACATGTTCTTGAGATGCAGGCACACATATTATTCTACAATAGATAGGGTTCTCCATGGTTTTCAGGCATAGAAATGAAAACACAGATGTTAATGGGGTCTCCAAAGTCAATGTTCGATGCATTTAATAACAATGATTATTTTTATTCCTTGTCAGATAAATAATGTTAGAAATAAAATTTAAATAAATAGAAGAAAATCAAGAATGAAGGTGAATTTATTGCTTCCTGTCCAAGTGAAGTCACCAAACACCTTAGCACGGTAATGTGTTCAAGTCTAAAAATATTTCCTCTCCTACGATATATATGCATAGTATTCTCATTTCTCCAAGTTTTTTCAGCTCAAAAAAATTGTGTTGTAATAGCAATTTTCTCTTCAAGTTCATCAATTGCTGGAAAAAAATACTACAAAAAATTCTTCTGTGAAAGAGAAAATGTTCTCAAAAAAATCAGATTTAGGTATTTTCAAAACACAAACAGATGATAAAACACCAACACACCTAGAGAAATTGATGACCGAGGGAGAGTAGGACATGCCAAAGTCTTCAAATAAATTAAAACAACGGGGGATAAAATAAATCCAAGGAAAAGCGATTCTCTCAATCTTCTAAATTCAAATACGATATGTTCAAAAGGTACCACCAATTCTATTAATAAAGTATTGAGTAATATGCCTAGTAGTCATCGTTCGTGCCTTATGGAGCATGTTTAACCTAATCATAATAGTTTCCAAAATACAGTGTAAGAAAACACTCCACACAACGAAAAGAAAAAGAATTCACCAAGCAAGGAGCATTTTGTGGGTAAATGGGAAAATAAGGTTATGGGGATTAAGACCTCTACAACAAGGGAAAATTTTGGTCTTAAATCTAGATAAAAACATAACTGTTGGATCCTCTAAGCATTCTGGTTCATCCACACTTAAGGAGGAATTAAAATATCTAACCTAGATGCCGATCCATACACATTTTGACTAAAAATTAAACAAACACCCCAATATACATGCAAGAAAGGTTAAGCGTGACTAAACAACATAGTAGACTTGTCATCTTTTTCTTCTCTGACACAATGAGAAAGGCACCATCCCCATGCATGCAAATATGCAGTAGATCAAAATGAGTCAAGGTTTAGTTTTCAACTCCACATTTAATATTCATTAAATACATGTTTCATGTATTTTTGTAGTTCAAACTTATGAAATATATTCATAGATTTTTTCTCGACAAAAGTGATTGTGAAATACTGCAAAATATGGATGTTTGGACATGGAAGGTAGTGGAGTGTGTTGTTGAAAAAAACAAAAATTTACATTCTTGTTGGTAATTTTTATTTGTGATTTAGTATAAACTCATTTTCTTCATTATAATTAAGTCCATTTTGTACTGGCAGATAATTGAACACATTCTTTTTTTCCAATGTTTGGCAGTATTAAAGTGAACTAATTAATGTTTTATTGCTTGGTGATCACTGATGAAAAGAGATACACTTACTATGATGACTTCAAATTTTTTATTTGTTTTCTGTTGCCATGTTTTGATTTCATACTTGTGAAATTACAAATCGCATGTCGCTTTGTGTGAAGGGGAGATATATATAAATATGTGGATTTTGTTTCCTTGTGGTTCCTTGGAGATCCATGTTACATTTTCACAAAAGTTTAGATGTCATTCGGATATCTAAAATTTCTAATTTTTAATTTGAATATTTACGTCATAATGGAAATACAAAGGTCCCAATTATAAAATGTCACCCAACAACAACAAAAATTATATTCTTATTTCATTCAACCCGTAACATATTTCCTTTTTTCTTAATCAATGATCTTCTTCCATTTATGACATTTCCGTTGCAATATTTGGTCCATTTGCGAGTTGTAGGTCATTTGAGCCTCTTATACATAAATACCATTCCCTACACCCATTTTTTTAAAAGTCTAATTCTTTAAAGGGTGTTAGCTCAATGGAAGAGCACCTGCTTTACAAGGAGGTGGTTGGTGGTCTGATTCCATCATGCCCTAATATACATATGGAATGATGATGATTATTTTTTGGTGATGGAGGATCTTTTGACCATCACCAATGTTCTTATGGTGACATTTTTTACCGTCACCAAAATATGAAATAGTGACGGTCAACTAACGCCACCATATATATGCATCAATAGTGGTGACCATGAAAGGTTTGTCAAAATAAGTCATTTTCATTGATATGAAGTGGTGAGGGTCAATGTTTCATTGTAGTCATTATTCGTGACATACCTTTAAGTCACCAATGAGCTTATCATGACATTTTTTGACCCTCACGAAATATGAAATGGTCATGGTCAACAAACATCGCCATATATATGCACCAATAGTGACGGACATAAAAGGTCCATCAAAATAAATTGTTGTTGTTCATATGAAATGGTGACAATTACTATCCCTCATTATAATCAATATTCCCAAGGGACCTTCAATGTCACCACAACACATTATTTTGGTGACATGACCATTTGGTGACGTTCAGGTTTTTGGTGACTCCTGCCTATTTTTCATCACCATTGCTCATATGAAATCATTACGGTCAATATTTGTTCAGCTTTTTGGTGATGAAGGCTCTTTTGACCATCACCAATGAGCTTATGGTGACATTTTTCACCCCTTGCCAATGTCCTTTTTTTATTTGTAGTAATGATGTTTTACCCACCATTCAACTTGAAATACATGTCCCATGACCTTGGTATTATAAATTTTTTACATAGCTTTTTAACCAAGGGATGGTACAAAAATAACGTAAATAACCTTTCTTACTTAATATTTATATGTAATATCCATCAAATTGAAGGCGAAACAAAACATATGCAGAACACAAATAAAAAATCCACCCAACGAGAAATATGGATATTTGTCCATAATTTAATGTATGCCTACCAAATCAATTTTTGATAAGTGATTCATTTCCCAAATGTAGGGATCAACTATGGATTATTCCTATAAGCTAGACCATAATACAACTAAAGAGAATAAATCTCATATGTGACTCTAATATCACTTAGCCTAACATGTTAATCTCAAAACTTGTTGGATCTTGCCACTGTTGAAAACCTAAGCTCCATTATTCAACCATCAATTAACATGGAAAATTCATCTCCTTCATATCATAAGGAATTTATTCCCTTTCTTTCCCCATAATCCCTTACAATCTCCTTTTATTTAGTGTATATAGAAATATTCCAACGCTAATGCTTTCCAACTTAAAAGACATATTAGTGAACAATTAAAATAAACTGATGATTAGAAATAACATGGTGTATGTTTCATAATTATTTATTCCATTGTTATTGATGTTACAACCATTTATTTTTCTTGTTAAAACCATCCCATTTTCTCTCATTTCACAATACAACTCCCCAACTCCGTAGAAGATCTAATTAGCTATAATTCCATGAGGACATCTTCTCAATTGCAAGAACACTGGTCATCTATTCAGATAATATCCTTCATGAAAAAATGGAGAAGAAACATTTGGGCCGTGAAATAGAGAAATCCCATGGAAGGGAAGTGCTCTCAATCGATCAAAGGCATGCAACAATGGGTTTTCCCCAATACTTTACATAAGATAGTGCACCGTTCCAAGGGAGGACACATAAAAAACTAAAGGAATACCAAGGGAAAATAATTATGAGAATATTTATAATGATCAATGTGCAAGTTCATTCCTATGAGAGGAATTTCCCTAATTCAAATCACACATACACCTGTTTCGACCTTCCTCTCTAATGATCTAGAAGCTTTTTTATTACTTGTCAAAAAATGTTTTAAGTTGATATTGAATTAATAAATATTTCTTATTATTCATTCTTTTACATACATAAAAATACCATTGAAGACATAACAACTGCACTATAATTGTAACCCGTGCTATAATTACAACGTAAGGAATTCTTGTTTGAAAAAAAATTCCCTAGTTGCCACTGTGTACATCTATGCAACGTCAAATTGAATGTTAAAATATTGAAGATTTTTGTGTTATCATATTAGTAGTTAGAAAAAACAGTTAATATACATTAACAGTTAAGCAAAAAAGTACACAAACCACTTCCTGTCAGATCCTTGAAATTCTAAGGCTCTTGCATCCTATGGCATTTTTCCTGAACAAGAAGAAGTTGACTAGTGAGACGATGCAGACACCAAGAAAAAATATATGACTTGACGGGAATTTTGAGCCTGCTCGCGCATCCTATGGAATTTTTACTAAACAATAATAACTTGATCAGTCAGAAGAGGCAAACATCAAGAAAAAAAATTATGGCTTGATAGACATTTAAAAGCAGCTGGTGCATGGTGAAAATCAGAAGGCTTGAAGGCAATTCCATCTCATAATAGCAAATAAGGTCTACCTAGAATCTTATCAACATTTGCACAAATTTGTGTCGGGAGGTTGCTACACATTTAACAAAACTTATGGAATGAGTCCCTAGGAATATCTCGGCTACAATACCCAAGCCAACAAGATTTTGTGTTAGACCATGGCCATTAAAACTAGAACTACATGGCATGGGTTTAAGAGTGTGAACACATTGGTAGATGTTGGATGAGGTATGGGATCTTCTTTATCCATTATTGTGAAAGAAAATTGACATATTCATGGAATTAATCTTGATCTCCCCCATGTCCTCGCAACTACTCCTCCCATAACATGTGATATTTATAATGTTGGTCAGCATCAATATAAATTTGTTGATCTAATAGGATAGAAATTCCATGATTATATATAGAAGGTTGTAATTGAGATTGAGTTAGTGTTGCCAGGGTGGGGCATATGGAGGGAAATATGTTCACACACATACCTTCTATCGATGCATTCAAGATGAAGGTTATGATTTAATCCATGGATTTTCATTTGTATAAGAAATTCACTTATCATATTATTATCTGTACTACCTCTTCAATGCTAGAATTATTATATTATCATTATTATAGTGGATTATTCATGACTCGGAGGATGAGAAGTGCATGAAATTGCAGACAAGAAGCTATGAGGAAACGATAGTGAATGGAAATGTGTTAATTGTGGATGCCGTTGTTGGGGGAGTGAAAGAAAGTGAAAGTATGTCAAGGATATTGAGTTTGTTATATTATATAGGAATGATGGTTTATAAAATGGGTGGGAAGGAGAGAACAAAGAAAGAATTCAAAGGGTTGTTCCTAAAGAAAGGCTTCAAAAGGTACACCATCATCAAGTTTATTTTCCTTAAATCAAGTGGCCTTTCCTTCAAACACTAATTGTGTTGTCCAAATCTTAATAATATCTTGTGTTCCATTGGTCAACTAGCAACCTTGCAATTTGAAATCAATATTTATGTTTGTAGGCTGAGAGTATGTTTTTTTTCGGTATTTTGTATCAACTAGTGGTGTATTTATGTTTGTATACGAATAATATGCATTTCATTAGTATTTCTATAGGAGGAAGGGTGGGGTAATAATGGGTATTCTATGTCGAGATAGATAGTATGTCTTCTCTGGGTATTTTGTGTTGGGAAATAATATGCATTATTATGTAGATATTTTTTAGTAGTGATGAATAGGATATGCGATTTAGTGTTTAATGTGCACTAACATATAATTTTTCATTACTAATTAGTTATAATTTTATCATAAAGTTAGCCAATCTACTAATAATAATACTGTTGTTAACATCTGAATTTTATTTTTCATTTCTTTGTTTTCCTGTGATGAATTTAGAAAACGGGAAGTTCGTGGTTAAATATTTTTCATTTTAGTAGATTTTCCTACAAAGAATAGAGTTTATACATAATACAGTTAGTATATATGGTGATAGAGCTATATTAATCTCAACTCAAATAATTTCTACCTTCGTTTCTTGTTTCTTGGATTTCTTGCTGCAGTTTCATAAGTTATATCTCATGGTAAATTTTTCTTCCCATTCATGATGAATTTTTCCCACATACAAAGTCCATACTCCGAAGAACAAGAATCTTAGGTTACAAAGTCGATGCTACGAAGAACAAGAATCTTAGGTAATTGCATGTAATTGTACATTGTGAAGAATAAAGAGTCGTTAGCTCTATAGAGTGCTATCTAGAGATAATCTCAAATAAAATTGTATAGTGTTCTCTCTCTATATATATAATCTCAACTAAACTAACGTTACCTTTGTTTCTATGTTTTCATTTAAACGGATTTTTACAAAATACATAGTCCATCCTACGAAGAATAGAGGTTATACCTTGTCAGATAAATAATGTCACAAACAAAATTTAAATAAATAGAAGAAAATCAAGAATAAAGGTGAATTTAATGCTTCCTGTCCAAGTGAACTAAGCAGAACACCTCAGTAGGATAAGGTATTCAAGTCTAGAAATATTTCCTCTCCTATAATAGATATGCATAGTATTCTCGTTTCTCGGTGTTTTTTAGCTCAAAAAATTGTGTTGTAATACTAAATTTCTCTTCAAGTTCATTAGTTGTTGGAAAAAATACTACAAAAAATTCTTCCGTGAGAGAGAAAATGTTCTCCGAAAAATCAGATTTAGGTATTTTCAAAACACAAATCGATGATAAAACACCAACACACTTAGAGAAATTGATGACCGAGGGAGACGAGGACATGCCAAAGTCTTCAAAGAAATTAAAAAATCGGGGGATAAAAGAAATCCAAGGAAAAGCGATTCTCTCAATATTCTAAATTCAAATATGATATGTTCAGAACGTACCCACAATTCTATTAATAAAGTATTGAGTAATATCCCTAGTAATCATCGTTCCTACCTTACGTAGCATGTTTAACATAATACTAATAGTTTCCAAAATACAGTAAAAGAGAGTACTCCACACAGCAGAAAGAAAAATAATTCACCAAGCAAGGAGCATTTTGTGGGTAAATGGGAAAAGAAGGTTATGGGGATTAAGACCTCTACAACAAGGGAAAAATTTGGTCCTAAAGCTAGAGAAAACATAACTGTTGGATCCTCTAAGCATTCTCGTTCATCCACACTTAAGGAGGAATTAAAATATCTACCCTAGATGCCGATCCATACACCTTTTGACTAAAAAATAAACAAGCACCCAAATATACATGCAAGACAAGTTAAGCACGACTAAACAACAAATTAGATTTGTCATCTTTTACTTCTCTGACACAATGAGACAGGCACCATCCCCTGGATGCAAATATGCAGAGATCAAAATGAGTCAAGGTTTAGTTTTCAGCTCCACATTTAATATTCATTAAATCCATTTTTCATGTGTTTTCTAGTTCAAACTTACGAAATATATTCATAGATTTTTCTGGCAAAAGTGATTGTTAAATACTGCAAAATATGGATGTTTGGACATGGAAGTTCGTGGTTAAATATTTTTCATTTCAGTGGATTTTCCTACGAAGAGTAGAGTTTATACATAATCCAGCTAGCATATATGGTGATAGAGCTATATTAATATCTACTCAAATAACGTCTACCTTTGTTTCTTGTTTCTTGGATTTCTTGCGGCGTTTTCAGAAGTAATGTCTCATGGTAAATTTTTCCTCCCATTCATGATGATTTTTTTCCCACATACAAAGTCCATGCTACGAAGAACAAGAATCTTAGGTAATTGCATCTAATTGTACGTTCTGAAGAATAAAGAGTCGTTAGCACTGTAGAGTGCTCTCTGGAGATAGTCTCAAATAAAATTGTATAGCGTTCTCTCTCTATATATATAATCTCAACTAAAATGACGTTTAGCTTTGTTTCTATGTTTTCATTTAAATGGATTTTTACCATGGACTATAATAATAGAGGTTATATATAATCAAGCCGACATATGGCTATGAGCACGCTCTCTATATATATAATCTCAAATAAAATAATGTCTATGTTTGTTTGTTGTTTCTTGGTTTTCCTGGAATTCTCTTAGAAACATTCAAGTTCCATGGTTAAATTTGCTTCCCATTCTTGATTATTTTTCCCACCTACATAGTGTATGCTACGAAGAATAAGATCTTTAGGTAATTGCATCTAATCTTAAGATGTGATTTAGTTGAGTTACAGAATAAAGTCGTTTAAAGGATATTCTGAGGATGGAAGGATATTTTGGAGCTGTCGATTATATTAATATTAATAATCCTCCTCCCCCAAGATAATTTTCTAGTGGTCATCATCATCGAACGAAGTCGCATTACAGAGGAGTTGTTCCTCAGAGTAACGGTAAATGGGGAGTTGAGATTTGAGTAGGAAAAAATGATATTTCATGGGGAACATTTCATAGTTAATATAACGCTGAAAGAGCATCTAACAGGTCCATCCTCAAATACAAAAAACCGCATAAGCGAGGCTGCATGCAGATCTCAGTAAGGAGAAAATTGAAGAGGAAATCAAAGTTCTAGCTAAGTACACCAAGGAGAATATAGAGGAAATCATAAAACATCATTGATATGTCGAGAAGCTACGGAGGTTTAATCGTGATGATGGTCATGGTGGTGATATAAAGAGGGACACAAAAATTATGTTCAGTAAAGAGTTGACCCACACAGATTTAGGCCAAAAATTGGCTATTCTGAAACAACACACAAGTTGTTATTTTACTATGGATGAGGAGGAGAATAGAAAAATTATATTTGTATTGAAGGAAAATTAGGAAAAGTCGTGGGATTTCGGTTACACTAAGAACCAGAGATAAGTGACATTCTTCTCTTTGAGAGATGCCACCCATGAACTATACTCCGGTCATTTGTGAGGAGGAGGAATATCATGTCGAATCAGTCGAGCCTTAAGGTGAAACCATTCATGGCTGATCAATGCAGACTCAAGGTGATACCAGTAAAGGCTAATCAGTCCAAAGTGAAGGTGAGATCATTCATGGCGAGTCAGTGCAGCCCGAAGGTGAAACCGGTCATGTCCAATGAGCGCAGTGTCAAGGTGAAACTAGTGATGTCCTATCAATATAGCTTCAATGTTGAACCAGTCATGGACAATCAGTTTAGCCTCATGTCCAATCAGTCCAACCTCAGATTGAAACCAGTCATGGACAACCATTGCAGCTTCAAGGTGAAGCCAGTCGTCGACAATCAGTCCAACCCCAGCTAGAAACTAGTCATGGATAATAAGTCCAACATCAAGGTGAATCAAGTCATGTCAAATCATTGAAGCCTCAAGGTGAAACTAGATCAGTGCAGCCTCAAAGTGAAACCATTAATGGCCAATTAGTTCAGCCTCAAGGTGAATCCAGTAATGTCTAATCAGTGCAGCCTCAAGTTGAAAGTGACAACTGTAGTGGTGAAAGGCACAAAAAGATGGGGATTTCTGAACTGAGCCAATAAAATTATAAAATTTCTATTATGCTATTTGGGAAAGAGATTACAGGTTGAAATGTCCAATCAGTATAACGTTAAGTTGAAAGTAACATATTGGGGAAATGCACAACAAAACGGAGCTTCCATTTTTTGAAGTTTTAGGTACCGGAATCCGGTGAAACATTTTGAGATAAAATTTTGGTTTTTGTTATTCAAACTGGTTTTTTGACTCTATATATGGATTCAGCACCCTCAAAAATCTCTAGGACACTTCGATTATGAAAATTTAGCAATCAAACTTCTCTTTTCAATAAATTCCTGTCAGAATTTAGTGAAAGTACACTGTAAAAATCACCATAAAAACCTTCAAAAAAATCGCACTAATCAATCAAATGATAAAAATATGTGTATGCTATTTGATAAATAAATTAAACCAAATCGAAAAAGGGAAGAGAAAAGATGGAAAATGGGATTATCTTACGAGTCTTAGGGTTAGTTTCCTTGGGAATTTTGATTTAAGGTACTATACATCGCAGTTTTTCGTTTCGGTTTATTGTTATGGAAAATGTATTTACAGTTGAGATTTTTTAAGTCTAAATGTTTTGGTCTAAGATAATTGTATATGATTTTGAATGAAAAAACAAATGGTTAAAGTTGTTTTTGTATTGGTATATTATTATGGATTGTTTATATAGATAAGTGCTTTGTTATATAAGTTTTATTTTTTTGGTCCTTGTTTTTTATTGGTTTAAGTACTAACAATTTTAAAAATATTTCTTTTCTTTTAATATATTTTTTTATTTAGATGTTAATTTTAACATATTCATATAAACTATTATACAACAAAATTAATTAATTAATTTCATTATATGTGATTTCCAATATATATATATATATCGTTTTTTTATTTTTTGTATAAATATTTAAATTTAAGTTTCTTTACATTTTTTCATTTTATTTAAGTGAATGATATTAATGCCACTCATTTTTAAAATATTTTTATAAATAAGAGATAAATATAGAGACATTGTATTTTTTAATATAATAGAACATATTGTAATCCACACCATGCACCATGAGAAGGGTGCAACAGGTATTATTGAAACCAACCATAGAGACATTGTGTATAATTATTATTTTAGGTGTTTAAGTGAATAGATACATTGTGTATTACTATTATAACACAATTATTTTAGGTGTGAAGGTGTATAATTTTTTATGTTTTTTTATGGTTTAAGAGCTTCAACCTTTTTTAATTTTTATATTTTTTTTATGAATATAATAAAATAGTAAAAAATATTAAAGGATTTAATTAGAGAGATTTTTTAAACAATTTATTTATGGACTTAAAATTTTAAAAAAATATTATAATTGACTCATTTGTGATATTTAAGAAATAGTTACATCTACTAGTGCAACCACATTTAATAATGTGGTTGATATACACTTATATATACCACATCAATAATTATTAAATGTATAATGTAAATGTGTCTTACTATTTATGATTATTAATAATTTTTTAAATAATCACCACCATCTATATATATGGTTACCATTTATTATTAATAATAATTTTATATCGAGACAATCTTTGTGACAATGCAATATTTGAAAATGGTTGATCATAGTCAACCATGATTGATTTTCATATCAATCCATTGAGTTTATAAATATAAGGGTTCACATTCCTAGGGTATAATATTATATAAACCATAAAATAAACATGGTTGACCATAGCTTACCACATGGTCAATTTTTGTATTGAGAATATCTTTCTCACAATGTGACATTGGACCATGATTGATTTTACTATTGAGACAATATTTGTCACAGTGTGACATTTCACCATGGTTGACCATGGTCGTTCATGAGTATAAACAGAAGGGATTTATATCAAACCCTAGGATTAAGATTATAAACATTATGAATGATATTATACCCTAGGAATATGAACCGTTATATTAATAAACCTAACTGATTGATATTATAAATCCAAGAAAATAATGAACCCAAGAGAGTAGTATTAAACCCAAGGGATAAATATTATAAACTCTAGGAATATGAACCTCCCTCTCGGGTCATGCTATATTTTTTCTTATGATGGATATATGTTATCATGCTATTAATAAATTAAAACAATATATCATTATATTTTGTTTCATTGGCATCGGAGTCAATATAGAGTATACTACATTAACATATTATGTTACTTCATTGGTATTAGATTCCAATGTATCACTTATTATAGAAGTTAAATACAAAATATAGGGATGCTACATAACAACATAACATTTTTCTCCAGATTGTCTTCTAGAATGCCTAGACATGTCATCTAAACATCACACGCTATATATTGCAAATCACAATGAAATTAAAAAGCATGTGTGCAAGAAAAAACATCGTTCAAAACATACATGGAAAATATAGAAAGCATAACTCTAGTATTCTCGGGGCATGATGAAAGACTTTGTAGGATATGTGAAAAGGAGAGAAATTCTTGTTGATGGAGCACAAAGTCTTATACTAGCATTGAAGAATAGTTTTCTTGGCTTTCCATAAACCATTTTGGAAATCAACAAGATCCAATAAAAATTCCTCAAGAGGTTCCTCATTTCAAGTGATTTTCCCAACACTCGGACTATCTCACAATGGAATGTCTAATCATCTCCCCATTTTTCTTGGATCATGTGTCGATTCAAATAAACATGCACACCCACCTTGTTTCAACCACCCTTAGTTTTCTAAACAAGATTTTAAGAATATGGTCAAGGACACATGGTCACACATACATCCCTCATGATTTAACTCCTATATGGATCAATTTGCAAAAAACATTTCCATACTAAAACAAGTCGTCAAAGGATGGTCTCAACTTCATACAAAACTTTAATTAACCTATTTAGATTAAGTGGAACATAACATAAAATATTTGTATCTTAAATTAAATGGGGTGTTCCTGAATGTTGTACTCACGACTCTTAAATAAATTGAACAAGAGAGATATGATATACCTAACAAAGAAGATAATTTCTGACAACATAAAAGTAGATATGTTTGGATTAGTGAGGGAGACAAAAATACTAAGCTTTTATATTGCATAGAATAAGGTATTATTTACGAAAAAAACATTAATAAGATGTATTTTAAAATTTAATTGTTGTGAATGTTACACACATGACAATACTCCCCATCAAGATAAAATAATTTACAAATTTGTTGGAAAAGGGAGAACTATTTGTTAGAAAGAAGCAAATATCTAGTAAAATTTTTCATAAATCAAAAATCAATGAGAGGTCATCATAAAATAAAATAAATAAACTAACCCTAGTTAAGATAAATTTGAAATAAGAATAAAAAAAAAATCTTATGTGAAAATAAAATTTTTAGGGTACTCAATTTTTTTAATTAATTTTTTTTTGGTAGTTTTGAGTTGTTGAAGCTATAGGTGATCGGTGGTTTATTGGATTGTGTGAATAAACAATATATTCAACCATTTATTGGGTTATTCACCATGTAAATTGTTGCAATGGTCTATTGGAATTTTCAATAAAAATTTATGATATGTACAAGGATTTGTAGTACAAGTTACAATGTGGCCACCAAGAGATGTAAACCTTGTAATGTCGAGAGGGAAATGAAAAATACTAAAATAGTTTGTTGTTAGTGTCAATGTAATTAAAAAATGATTCTTTTTAATTTCAGAGATGATGTTTTGAGAGGGAACATTGGAGATATTAAATATCATTTGCTGCACTGCACTAGAATTTCCCATCAAAGTTTCATATTTTACACCAAAAGTTGTGAAGTTGTGATGCAAATTTTGATTTTGAAATATAGTCATCATATAGTTAATGAATTAATAGTATTTTGTTTAGCTTATGTCATCTACTACTTGTATTTTTTCAAAATCTATCAAATATTTGTTATTGGAACTTGAAAGACTGTCTTTGAAAATTAAGAGGCCATGTATGTTGAAAATATTGTAGAATCTATCAATTTGGAATAATGTATGCGATGTATGTCTATATTATAGATTTGAATGACATTTTGTTTACTAATTTTTATCTTCAATCATATTTTATATGGCACGATTCTTCTGGAATTTATGCCTTATGGTGTTTCCTTTGCAACATTAGGTGAAATTTATAGTTGTAACCCATTAGAGAGTGCCAACCCATTGGGAGGTGCCATACATTTTAAATACCCAATTTATAGCCTTAAAACTATGAAATGAAACTATTTACAATAAATTAACATTCTTTACACTTTAAAATTATTAAACCCAAATTACAAAGCATAACTTTTATCATATAAATTACATTGTTTAAATAATGTCTAGTTTAATATATTGTATTTATAAATATAGAAGAAAAAATATTATTTATCATGAATTTTAGAATGCATATATTTCAATTTATCAGAAATATTTTACACATATTATTAAACCTAAACCATACTAATTTGCATGTTCCATCTATTTTTTTAGCGATGCCACAAACCTTTATGAGTGCAATAAAGTTATGTATCCCATGAAATTCACATATACAATACCTTGTTCATATACCATTTATTTTCTTAGGATTCACCTCTTTTACCATATAGGTGAAATGAAGTTATTTCAGGAGAAACAAGAAAATTGAGTTCTATTATTTTGATTGGAAAACTAAAAAGCTGTTCAATTTTATTATTCTATTTTCACATGTTAGTTTTTTATATAAGATATAAATGACCCATGAGTGTGAAGCTCCATTGAAATCTCCCTTGCAATTTGGTCCTTTAATATTCATCCTTAAATTCTTAGGCTTAAGGCTTAAGTGTGCACAAGGAAGGATTGCAATAAAGATGGTTCTTTTTCCTCACATGTTCCAAAATCCGTTATGAATGAATATTTTGGACGTGTAACATATTAAAATGTTTATCTTAAAATATTGTTTAGAAAAATTTCTCACCTCTTTTATTTTTTTTCCATAATCTTATTTGAAACTAATCGTATATGAAATATTAAATTTTTTAATATAAAAAGGGTTAAATTTTAATTCACCTTTCAAATTTAAGATTTAAAAAATGGTTCGGCTAGTAATAAGTGCAAATATTTTGTATAACTGGGATGGAAAAATAGAAACAAGGAATTCATGGAATTGAGGCTTACAGCACGACTTACTTCAAGGCCTGCTCCTGGTTAAGGAAATGCATGTTCCTAATATCACTATTATGAAGGATTCAATTATAATCACCTAATACCTACAAAAAGGAAACATAGCCAAAGTATCAACAGCTAAAGCTCATACTATAAATAATAATATGATTACTAGATGATTTTCCGCAAAAAATGTTTTACCATTTCTTAAGAAAATAGAACATAGATGTTGATGATGAGGCTAATAAGGAATTCCTTATCAATGTAGTCCAATTAGAATTCAATCATATATAGGGCATTAATATCCCACCTCTTCTTACACACAAAAACTCCATGATATTGAAGCATTATCAAACACACTTGCATCTCCAAAGATACTTTATACATGGAATCATATAATTAATTTTGGATGAGACTAGTCATTAGTCATGGAAGCAGCAGTTTCAAGGACACGTCTAGGCTCATCCACTCATCCTCCTAGCATGATAATAATACATTATGTTGGTGGTGACCTAATCTCAATGGAATTCCTCCAACTCCATTGGTAATTAACATCAGGGTAGTGGAAATTATGTTTCTCTATGGTAACATTAATAGAGACGCATATGAGTATTTTGATGATATGTATAATTGCATGGAGGAGAGATGCTTTTGAGATGATATAAGTTTCTAATTTCGTAACCTTTGGGTTCAGATTTAAGTCAATGGTTTCAGAAATTGGTGATTCCCTGTAATCATTCTACAAATATTTCCACAACATGAATTCCTCGGTTGCATCACTACAACGTCTAGAAAAATATTTTTTAAGGATGTTTTGTTGGCTTGGTGTGCCGAGTTGTATCAGTGACAAGATTTCCTTTCACAAACTATAATATATAAGCAAGTTACAAATTGGCGCACCTAGGCTCCTAGTCTGTAGGATCTCTACAATGTTTCGACATGTTTGTTATTCCCTTAATAATTTTCCCATGAAATTTAGACTAAAATTTAATCATTGAGTCTCATAGGATTTTCCTATTACATGAAAACTCATATTATTTCTTATTTAGTAGTGGTCTCTTAACTTTGCTAGATCTATGGATTCCTACATAGGAATTCGCCCATATGAACATTTAGTTTGCTTTGGTATATTTTTTTGTTGACCATGTGCTACTACTCTGTGGGCCAACAATGGATGATATTTTCTACACCACTTGGTTAAAATATTTTGAGGATTTTCTTGCTATTCATTCCCAACTAGACTTAAATGAGCCTAAGTAAGGTGAAAGAGCCTAGTGATAGTGCTAATAAAATTTGCAACAATTGCATCCAGTACATGCAGAGTTTGTAACTTTATATTTTAGTGAAAATTATGAAATTACAAAACCAAATGAGAACCATTATTTAGCTTGTGTAGTATATCTATGATTTAAAGTCTGTATTGGCTAGCCAATATGATGAGATAGGTGCTTTATGTCAACAATTTGAAGTACTGTAAGAATAGATCACTCTCAAAAACTCCCAAAAATATAAATGAAGTTTTAACAACTACTATTTAGGAAGCACCCTTCCTTACTTCAACTAGGTTCTAGATAAGGAAATTCACCCCATGTTATGATGTATTCTGAATTAAAATTATATATTTTTCTTGATTTTTTTTGTAAATATTTTCATCTTGGAGTGTCTTTTCATGAGTAGATACTAGTCACAAAAGTGTTTCATTCTAGAGATAGAGTATTGAGAAAACACGTTGTGAATCTTGCATCTAAAACAATTTATACAGGATCTTGGAGTTGATCCCTCAACTAAGATGTCTTCACTAGGAATAAGGAGATTTCTTAATCAAATAATATCCTTTCCTTATACAAGCAGGTCCTCATAGATATCTCTTGTCTTGAAGTACCTACTACATATTGCTTATTCAACCTATCATAGATGTCTTTTGCCTTATCCAATTCTATAACAAATGGAATAAGGTGATCCTTGATTGATTCAATAAGGAATCTTTGATCCCTTGTTTCACCCTTGAATTATTTTTTCCAATCTTTAGTATTGATCTTATCTACTTCTGCAACTGTCGTTAGGACATGGTCCATGACTTCATTTTTTATGAGGATAAGATCTATCTCGTTCTTCCATACTTGGAAGTTGGATGTCTGATAAAACTTATTTCTTTCTTTGCAGAATGAAGACATATTATTAGATGCTTGAGACATAGAGAGAAATACAAAACTTACTTGAATTTGGTGATGCCTTTAAATTTCACTTAAATTATAGGCATGTTTTCAATGGTCCCAAAGCTAAAATGCCAAAATTATTCTCTTTTTGTATTTTGTTTCGGGTACACTGCAATTTCCAGTATAGTCTTTCTAAATTATATTTATTTTGTTCCAAATAATTGTGGATGCCTTCTCATCAACATAAATTTAATTCAATAATTTAAAAATAGATTGTGTACTTGTCTTAAGGCTATTAATCTGTGCAAATACTCTGCAACTTCAGCCCTCCGGTTAGGGCTTACAATAGTCACTACAAAATTCTTGAGACTAGGCTTAAAATTCCACTCCAACCTATGATCTCCTTTTAATTTCCATGTTAATCCTTCCCTAGCTTAAATTTTTGGCTCTAAGCCACTGTAGGCCTTCCAAACATAAGACTGCATAACTCACCTTTCTTGACAAGTGAGACATAACCTGCGACCTAGGTTAGGCCTCTTCTCAGGATGCATCTAGATGTTTCTAGGCCTTTTCAAATAATCCATAACCCTCGACTTGGTAGCACAGAGTTTTGGATTTTTTAGCTTCTATTATAAACCTTATACTAGCCCTCAAACCGTCTTGAGGTAGAGCTAAAAAAAAATCGGGCTTGTTCGTAGAGGTATTTGAGCGCCCAAACTTTCCTTTTATCCCACACTCAACCTTCTACTATTAATTTTATTTCCTTTCATTGATTCAACCTTCAAATAATTCATAGACAACCTCCTTTTCTTGACTTGGAAACCCTTTTGACTTAAAACAACAATGATCTTCCAACTTCCTATGACCTTGATCTTAGCTCTAATACCATGTTGATAAATTTATTATGGAAAAGGAATACAAACTTATATTATCTTTAGAAATTAATTTTGATATTCATTTATCTTTTCTTCTTTGTTATTATTATTATTATTATTATTTTATCATCAAATAATTTTCCAAACACTGAATGTATAAGCTCCAAGCTATGGTAAAACCCCTCGAAGGGAAAAACCTATAAAAAAATTCTCTTCTTATAGAATCAATTGAAATGAGACTTCTAGGACTCAAGACAAAAATAGGACATCCACCAAGAATGAAGCCATCAATAGAACAGGTCTTCTCCAAGACAAAATATATTATCTAGGAAAACAAAGAAAAATATATTCAAATCAAGTCTAGACTAGCCTTTCAGTGTCAAAAAGAAGCTTTGCTACTTCTCATGCAATTCTCGGACTTGTAGAGTAAGAAGAAACCGAATTACTTCACAACAGTGAGGTATGAGAAAAATAATTTCATAGATGTAACATCATTAGGGTTTCTTGCTCCTTTGTGAGGGTTTCCCTTGCCTTCCAAGGACTTCTCACGTCCTTTCCAATTACAAATCGAATGTCATATGTTTGCATCAAATGTGGTTGAATTTCCTCTATTAAATATCCTTTCTAAGAAGTTTGAATAGCCTTCTCTAGGACGACTTCATCATATCTTGCTGAATAGGTACTGGGAGTTCTCTAAACTATTCTAGAGACAAAATAATTATTATTATTTTGATACAAGTGCCCAATAGGTTCTTTCGCAAAATTTTAATCTTTGACTTATGTAAGTCCTACCAGCATTAATATAATTTTTGACCCAATTCACAAAATACTTGAACATGAAACCCATGCTTTGCAAAATAGTATTATTTTTCTTCTTTTGATACACATATGAGCCAAATGACAATTAAGAAGACTGAATCTAGTTATATTTTCCAACATCCTCAACATGATCTTGTGATTCTTGTTTAATTGCATATATTTGTATAATTACTTGTTATTCAAGTGTTTAAAATATCGGATTACATACTGTTCTCCACTCAGTTCGATATAAAAACTCATTTTTTTTCAAGAGGAAAAGGGGAAGAAAGGAAGATGATAGAGATCTATCAAATATCATGAATTATATCATAAGATTAATGACAGGAAAATATGGACAAAATTCATGATAATGAAAATGTTGTTGATAATTTTGAATTAAAAACAATATGAGCTTGTATCTCACCATCTTTGTACCTGCTCCTATGTTTGAAGCGTGCTTCTTTCTAAAAAAAAGAGTATTTATTCTTGCATATCAAAAGTCCTAGGCTAAGAGAGTTCTCTCGATGATGAATGTAGGAAGTATGGGAAAAGAAAGACCAGCCTTAAAAATATGGAAGAACCATTGTTTACATATTGGATGCACCCGATAAATGTTAATTGCATCAATAGTTTCTTTGGCTCCATGTAACATAATTTTCAAGAAAATAAAGCCATTCTATGATTCAAATCAATGCCCTTTATTACATATCCACATCCTACATGTTCAATGACATATCGAAGTATTTTTTTGTCTATTATTTCTTTACTAGGCATATATTTCAGTGAGCATTGCGAACATGCACACTATGCACCTTTAGGGCTGACAACCACTCATTTCATTCGAACTGGCAAGTCCTATACTATGGTAAAGCAAGATGTGGGGTGCATAGTGTATGGTTGGCCCAAGATCTTCCATGATGGACTTGGAAATTGGAAGTGGTTTAGTATTTTCTGCTATACATTTTTGGATGTTTTAAATACATTCTTCCTCTAAGTTTCTGATAAGGATGGAGATTGCTGACTTCATGTTATCGATGCATGAAGGGAGTTTGTGTGCTTGGAGTAGATTTGGGTATTTCACCATGAGAAAAAGAAACCAAAATCATCATGAGCATACAAAATCCCTTGACATGTGAACTCTTGGGTTGAGGGAGTGGATATGTAGGTGTGGGAGTCCTTAAGGTGACAAATTACCTTGGATATGCATTGTCCCTAAGGAGACACATGACCTTGGAGATGCATTGGAGGTTAGGACCTTTGGAGGATTTTTGAAACTTGGGGAGTAGTGCTCATGCCATCGAGACCTTCCTTTTTAATCGTTGTCACCTTTGATCCTGAAACATGTCACTTAGAGTAGAGTGCTTCAAATGGGTGCACCTACTTGTGTCTTGCAACTTTTCTTGTAGTGGACTAGGTCTATTTGTTATTGTAAAGCCCCTTCAACTCTCATATAAATAAAGGATGGAATGAGTTGTTATTATAGTCAATCATACACTTCTGCATATTTCTTTTCATACTTTGGTTAGGGATCTAGAAATAATGCTACTCTCTCTCTCTCTCTCTCTCTCTCTCTCTCTCTCTCTCTCTCTCTCTCTCTCCCTCTTTTTCAACATTCTTTGTACCTTATGTGATTTTGTATTAAGATGCCAGGATTTCTTGGAACATTCACCTGAAAAATTCATATATATATATATATATATATTTATATATATATATATATATATAAAGAATAAATGAAACCCATGAACACAATCACAACCTATCATATAATTCACCATGCTTTCAAAAACCCTAGATAGGGAGAACCAAGAGAAACCCCAACTCCACCAAATATTCTCAAATAATATGAAATCACCATGAAAAAAACCTCCATGTTAGATTGTCTTTGGTGGAGCCATTGTAAACCATAAGTTATTTTTTAATTGGGTTATTTCAGATTTGAATTCGATCTTACCACAACCTTCCATACCTTCTCACTCCCATAAATTATGTTATTTCAAAGACTTGAGTTCCAGATTTTCATAAATACAATGTCCTCGATACGAGAGTTTAACAATTCTATATTCATAGTTAGATCATATTCCAGGAATAAATACATTCGTTTTATTTATCAACAATTGTCTCATGAAGATAAAGCATGTCACAAGCGGCAATTGAACTTGGTAGGAAAGGATATTAATTTATCCCCTCAATTGGTTGAGATAGAACAGGAAACATTTGTTTAGTCATACTCAGTCACTAAAGATTTTTGATAATTTATCTCATTACTGGACTCAAATTTTCTCAATTAGAAACAAAAAATGATTGTTAAAATCCTTCGATACAAAGTTCCATTTATACTTTTATGACCATTTACAATTATCATTAGTCACTATTAGCGACTTACTTGTCATTCTAAGCACTATCATAATTTCACATCAAAATAATTACTATTCTCATGAAAAATGATTCCTATCTCACTATATACAAACAAGGAAAATTGTTGAGTTCCAACAGGTTCGTAGTTTAGATTTTAACTATTTTTATAAAATTCTTATGCCTTCCACATGAAGAACAGGAGCAACAATATGACATACATACTACATTTTTTGGCACAATGCTTTGTGATATTTCACTAAACTTGGACTTGTATTTATCCATGATCGAATTGACTTTTTGCTCAATCACACATCATAATATTTGTATTTCTAAATTTAGGATATTCTGTTACACATTTTCTTACATCTACGACACTTGAATTTTCCAATTGGGCATAGTTGAAGATTTTTGTAAATACCATATTACTTATGCATGCAATATTCTCATGAACACACAAATACCACTTTATATTTTTTTTCTCTATTTAATTACATGAGCTGAACTAGTCATCAAATGGTTAACCTCAAAAATGTGAATTGAATCAAAGCTAGAAAAAAACTGGATCAAAAAATTTGTTGTCCAAAAATACATAAATGATTCAAATTTAGGAAAATATATATATATATATATATATATATATATATATATATATTAATGTGAATCCATATGAGTGAAAACGATTATAAAAAAATATTTCCATTTAACTTGAGCTTTCCTGGGCATAGATTTGGAGGTTCCCCAACATGAATTCCTAATGAGTATGTTTTCTATAAGCCTATCCTGCACCATATCATAGTTAAAATCTAAATTCTTTGGCACCCTTAAACATGGAAATAGTCTAAGAATACAATACCATACTAATATCATATTTTTTCTAAGAGAGATCAACATGCATTTACATCCCCATTTTTTCTTTAGAGTGAAATTGGTTATGTGTCTCATAACCATGTTCGAAGGAGAAATGTACATATCATAGAATAGAGGCAATGTTTTTTCTATAGATAGAAGTATTGTTATGACATTTTTCACACAACACCACTAAATATGTAACGTATTGTGTGCATCCTTATATATATTGAGACTGCAAGCTAAATATTTGAATAAGTGCATGTATGAAACTTATATGTTATAAAAATAACCATCAATATTTTTCTTCAAACATTTTGTGTCAAATTCACAATAGCATGCTAAAAGGTGTCATTTCAATGTCTTGAAATTAGGATATATAAATGTGAGATGTATACTCTAAATCTTTGGGTTATATACCTTTCAAAAATGAGCTTTTTTAGGTTACATCTTAATTGTTTAAAATTTGAACTTTGAAGAAATTCCTGAATGGAATTCGTAAATACTCGACAAATAGTGGAAAGGAAGTGGTATGATCAATTGTGTTATTTCAAATATCACCAGGGACTTGGTGCAGTGCCTCAACCTAGTGACGACCCCCCACCCATCCCCCCACTAATTGGGGTGTGTGCAAAAAGAGTTCCCTCACCTTATGGTCTCACAAGACTATGTTGTGAACTTTTCCACTAGTCCTTTCTATGACACAGTGGTTTGCGATGTTTCTTTAGTGGACTGTGTCGATCTCTTACTTCGTATCCCTTTCCAATAACAATTCCATGCTATCTATAATTATAAACTTCCATATTTTAGGAAATACAATGTCCTCAATAAATACTTATATGTATAGAATATATACTTATGTTTAGGATAATATTTGTGTTGGATTTGTTCCTTTATGTTTTACTATAATCCTAATGTTGACAATCTTTAGCTGAATTTTTTCATCAAATGCTAATATAATATGCAAAACAAAATGATTGTCAAAATATGGAAAAAAATATGTTTCTCCTTATTTATTTTTTTTATTATTCATGACAAGGTAATCATGTTGTAGGAATGAGTTATCCTACAGTTTGTTTCAATTTGTGGATTTTATTTTCCTCCCATTTTTTACAAGGACGTAGATTTGATTTCCTTGTTCATGGTTTTTGCATGTATCTTATCGAGCCCCAAATGTTGGTAATGGAGCAGATCTTCAGAGGTTGTCATGGAGACAGACTATATTATAATTTAATGTTACAATACCACTTCTACTTGGTACCAGAAAAATTTTAATGGTTTGTGCATAAAGAATAGTTATATAGAGACAGGGTTCATAGGTAAACCTCATGTCTTAGATTTAAGTAATTTATTTGTTTTTTCTGAGATTTATTAGATAAATTATTTCAATAATCCAATATGAATTTCCTTTATTTCTCACATGATGTCCGTTACTTGACATGGTTGATATAACATTCAATTCTAGGCCACTTTTATTTCAAGTCATAGATTATATTGATTAAAAGGATTTTCATATTTTGATTGGTTTATTAGGAGCTTGATTTCAAAAAAGATTCTAAATCTCCTGTGAATGCAATTTTTTCAGGGTGAGCTCTTTGCACCAATAAGGTCAGATGAGTCCACGAACACAACTATACACCAAGAACATCTTCGGCCTTTGTTGTGTATATGCTATTTTATATATCATTAATGTATGGTTACTGATTGATTTAAAACACAGGATGGGAAGGTCATGTCGATTCTCTTGACAAAACATAATCAAATGGAGTGGTAGAATTGTGTTTTAAAGGGTGAGCTAGAAATCCGTACTTGGAAGGTTGAACCTGAGAATATAAATCTATCTGATTTGGATCTAGAGACACGACAAACAATGAAAAAAATGATGGTATTGACGATTCTTCCCCACAAATCGGCTCTAAATGTTAGACCACTTCCCGAATTTTAGTTATTTGCAATGGAAATAGTGGACAACTTTGATATTTTTATGAATAATGACTCTCACCATTGTCCTTTTCTTTTCCTATGAATGATATTAATTTTCAAACTCCAACTAGTTTTCTGTGGAACTAATTAAATCTTTGATGACAAGAATATAGTTTTCAAAGCTTTTTTCCAAATCTATTTTCTTGAGAAAAAAATTATTTTTACTTTATGCAATATAATTGCTACTATGTGACATATCATATGACATAACTGCTTGGATAAATAGATAGAAGTGTTGTACAACGTAGTTTTTTTCAATCTAAATTAACAAGATTTCCAAATACAAATTTTATTAATTAAGAACATCTTTTAGACTTCTTAGCTAAGTTATGATTATATATTGATAGGGAATTTTATGCATGCTGATGTTGTGTTGTCTCTTTGGTTTATATCAGGTAGGAATGGTTAATAAGGAACATGTTCTTGAGATGCAGGCACACATATTATTCTACAATAGATAGGGTTCTCCATGGCTTTCAGGCATAGAAATGAAAACAGAGATGTTAATGGGTGATCCAGATTTATGTAGGAACGCAACAGAATAAAAATATAACCATAAACACAGAGATGCAGTGGAATTAACACTTCATTTCATTAATATCAAAGAACTGAAATTTTCTTACAGACAGAATGGAAATAAAACTAGCTAGGGCACTGGTAGCTATCTCTGAGAAGAGATGTGGCGGCTACAGGCCTCTGAACTGAGTTACAATGAGGCTCGAGGGCCTATTTATTATTGAGAAATAATGGAGAACCCTAAACATCCCAAAAACCTAACCCTAGGAGATGAAGCGCCACAACTATGGGCCCCGTTTGGGTAAATTGGTGTTTCAACTTCCCAGGGACGTAACTTTGGCATCCTATCTCCGTTTGACGCACATGATACATCATTAGAAAGCTCTATCCGAGGACTACAACTGTCGGGATGAATTGGATGATCCAATTCGCTGGTAAAAGCATACCCAAAAAACGTCGTTTAGGGCCTCAAAACGGCTCCAGAAGTTCAGGACCTGAAAAACTGCTAAAAATAGTAAGTTATGCTGAAACTGAAAAACTGAAAGAGACAATGGTGGGGGCCCAAGTGGAATAGGCGGGTGGCCACCAATATCCACCTGGATCATTCCTCCCCCTTAGGAAGCAATGGTCCCCATTGCGTTAAGTTCCTCCATGAGATGAGGAAATTTCTGCTGAACTTGGTCCCTGGTGAACCACTTTCCTTGGTGCAGGAGTTGGCCAGCTTTGACAACCCGATACAGTTGGATCCTTTGTTGGCGAGTGTTCTTAATTTTCATGTCCATGATACAATCTGTGGTGGCCTGTTCCATGCAGTCTGGGTTTAACTCTGTTGGTGTGAGTTGTTCTGCAATGTCCGAAGTGTCCAGTAGAGGTGGGAAGTAAGGACGAAGGCGATCCACATTGAAGACAGGGTGCAGACCAAGGAATGGTGGAATACTAAGCTCAAAAGCATTGTTCCCTACAGCCTTGGTGATGGTGTACGGCCCATATCGGAGCGGGCGAAGCTTGCGGTGAGGTCCAGTGAGGCGCTCCTTTTGCAAATGCAGCCATACTTTGTCGCCCACCTGGAAGTTGTGTGGCACCCGGTGTTGATCATGGCGCTGCTTGTACTTCGCATTGGCTCTGTCCAATATATCATGAACCTGTTGGCGGATGTGTTGAATGCGCTCGATGAAGCTACTTGCTTTGTCAACTTCGGACTGGACATGAGCTGAATCGGCCTGAGCAGCTGCAAACGGCATGGCTATGTCAATGGGACATAGTGGTTGGAATCCCAAGCCCACCTGAAAGGGGCTATGGCCAATTGAACTATGGAGAGCCCGGTTATAACTGTGTTGTACATAGGGGAGGCTCTCGTCCCATGTGCGTGGATGCTTTGAGTTGTACATGCGCAAAATGTGTACAATCATTCTGTTGACGACCTCTATCTGGCCATCTGTTTGGGGATGGAAAGCTGTGGACTTGGTGAGCTTTGTGTCCAACATTGACCAGAGGCTGGACCAAAATGTGCTGAGGAACCTGCTATCTTGATCTGATATGATAGACTGTGGGATCCCAAAGTGTACCCATACTCGTTCAAAGAAGAGTTTAGCAGTAGCTTTTGTTGTGATATTCTTCTTACAGGCCGCCATAATGGCCATCTTCAAGAACTTGTCAACGACCACGAAAACACAGTCATTGCCATTCTTAGTAGAGGGTAGGCCCGACATGTAATCCATGGAGATGGATTCCCAAGGTCGACTAGGGGTAGGTAGTGGAGTATATAGGCCTTGCTTCTTGATGGTCGGTTTGGCAATGGCACAAGCAGTGCAGGATCTGATGTGCTTCTCGACATCCTTTCGAAGGTTCGGCCAATAGAAATACTTTTGTAGTATTGCTCTTGTTTTCTCGACCCCGAAATGCCCAGCGACTCGACTGTAGTGTGCTTCCCATATCATCTTGGCACGCTCGCTTGAAGGAACACAAAGGTGTCCCAGGTGACATAAAAGTGCATCTTGGAGGTGAAAATTTGGAACTTGCATGCCCCCCAAGAGTGCCTTGTAAGTGTGGCCGAATTCTGGGTCACTCTCATAGAGAAGCGGCCAATCATAAGTCTCGTGCCCACAAGAGTTGAGCACAATGGTGAGCGCCACGATCGGTGGTCGGCTGAGGCAGTCTGCAACATTATTGGTGCTACCCTTCTTGTACTTGATGTTCAAATGAAACTGTTGCAGATATGTGGACCACTTCTGATGGCGATCATTCTGCAACTTCCCTTCTGTCTGTATGAACTGCAGGGGTCGGTGGTCTGTGTGGATGATTGTTTCCTTCCCCAAAATGTAATGCTTCCATTGTTGACAGGCTTGCACAATGGAATACATTTCCTTATCATAGGTGGGATACTTGCGAACTGTCTCAGACAATGTCTCACTGTGATATGCCACTGGATGTCCCTGTTGAGTAAGAACTGCCCCAATAGCATAGTCAAAGGCATCTGTCTCGATCTCAAATGGCTGCTGCAAGTCTGGTAAGGTGAGCACTAGGGTAGAACAGAGGCGATTTTTCAATTCTTTGAACGCCTTCTGTTGAGGTTCCGACCAAAAGAATTTTTCTCTTGCTCCTCCTTTGGTGACTTGAATCAAGGGCCAAGTGATATGAGAGAATCCCAACACGAATCTGCAGTAGAAATTAGCAAGACCCAGAAAGCTGCGAAGCTCTGTTATAGAGGTCAGGGCTGGCCAATCCTGAATGACTTGGATCTTGGCTGGATCCACATGCACCCCCCTTTCATCAATAATGTATCCCAAATATTGAACCTGGGTCATGCCAAACATGCACTTCTCCAGATTGGCACACAGCTTGTGTTGCCGCAGTGTTTGGAGGACTTGTCGGATGTGATGAAGGTGCTCTTCCCAAGTCTTGCTGAATATCAAAATGTCATCCAAGTAAAACAATATGAATGAGTTGGTGAATGGCTGCAAGATGTCATCCATCATCCTCATGAAGGTTGCGGGAGCATTCGTCAACCCGAAAGGCATGACCAGCCATTCAGAAAGGCCTTCCTTGGCTTTGAAGGCAGTCTTCCACACATCAGAGGGTTCAATTGGTACCTGGTGATACCCAGACTTCAAGTCGATCTTACTAAAATATTTTGCACCTTGGAGTTGGTTCAGAAGGTCATCAATCCGTGGGATTGGGTACCTATTCCGGACAGTGATCTTGTTCAGCGCCCAATAGTCAATACAGAGTCTCCACATCCCATCCTTCTTCTGTACCAACACGATTGGACTCCCACAGGGTGATGCACTTGGTCTGATGTGACCTTTCTGTAACAGCTCCTGAATCTGTCTCTTGATTTCATCATTTTCCAGAACAGAGCGCCGATAGATCGGTCCATTGGGTAGCGGTGCACCTGGGGTCAGATCAATCAGGTGCTTGACCTGACAGTGCAGAGGAACCCCTGTGGGCGAGGTGAAGATGTCCCCGTACTCCTCCACAATCTTATCCATTTGTTGTTTTCGTGCAGAGGGGCCCTGTCTGGAGGTCATGGCCACAGTCTTCTTCTTACCCTGGGGGCGGATCATCAAGAAAATGAATCTCCTGGTTTGGGAAATGAGCTTACTGCATTGTTTTGTAGTAACCAAAGAGATAGTCGTAGGAGGTGGTACCTCTGGTATCCTGTACAACTTATTTCCCAAACTAATAATAATAGCACGAGGTCGAGACTCATATACAGCATGACGCTTCCATAAGTATGGTTGTCCTAATAATACATTAGAAACATCAATAGGAGCAATGTCACATAATACCTCATCCGCGAAGGGCTTGATGCTATAGGGAAGGCGGCACTGCTGGCTAACGCGGAGATCCCATCCTTGGTGAAGCCACCCGATGGTGTATGGATGTGGGTGAGCTGTGGTCGGCAAGCCCAACCGCTTCACGGCGTCTGCTGAAATGAGGTTCTTTTGGCTCCCATTGTCGACAATGAACTGTACGGGGGAGCCCTTTACCCACATCTGGGAGTGGAAGAGGCGTTCCTCCTCCTCTCGATCTTCCGGTTCCTCCTTCTGGACCTTTGTAGTAGCAACAGTGGCATTGGGCTCCGCATCAATAATTTGTTTCCCTTTTTCATTCCCCTTTTCAGGTTCTGATTCGGAGTTGGAGCATGCATCTAACTCAAAAGCCCTCATCTCGGCCACTAGCGACTGCTTGGCACGACACTCACTTGTGTTGTGAGTGGAGCTCTTATGGAACTCACACCACTTTCCCGTGTCCTTCTTTGGCTTTGCGGTGTTGTTCTTTTCTTGTGGCTTTGACAGGTTGTCTTTAGCCGCCATGCCTTGGCTCTGTCCTTTGTTCTGCAGTTTGGAAGCACCTTTCCCTTGCTTTTGATTCGCGGATCCAAAGTCTCGCTTCTTCTGTTTGAATTTCTGCTCAATCTTGGCAGCATACCGGTATGTCGTACCAAGCAAGGAGATGTCGAGGAACTCCATTTCCTCCTGAATGTATCTGTGCAGACAACTGCGATACTTTAGCACCAAATGTTTCTCTGAATCTTTGATACCCAACTTTGTGCGCATGGTATGGAACAGATTCGTCAGCTCATGCACATCTTGATCCCTTTGTTGTCGCAGCGTGGTCCATTGTATATACTTGTCCTCATAGCTCCCCACAGGATAGTACTACTCCTTGACGGCGTCTCGAAAAGAATTCCAAGTTGGTACAGCCGAGAACAGAGAGGGTTCTGTCTGGTCCTTGTTCTCACAGTAGGTTTCCCACCAATCCTTAACATGGGGGGTGGCTTTGAGGAGTGCAAAAATAATCTTCTCCTGGTCTGAAAAGTCATGAATAGAGAAATATCCTTCTAATAGATTCAACCATCTATCTACGGCATCTACGTCTATTTGACCCTCAAATATGGGAATGTCAAAATTTACTTGTACCTTAAAAGGAGTCACCACTCCAGAGTGGCTACTGGATGCAGATGTGCTGCCGGTGGGCAGCCGTTGAAGGATCTGAACAAAGTTATCCATCATCACGTTCCTTTGTTTTTAAAGGGCCTCCTCGAGCAATATTTTGATAGGATCTCCTGCTCCCTCATCTTTCTTTTCGTCCCCCATGGGATTTCGTCGAGGTTTGCGAGGCTGATCTTGCAAAGGTTCCACCAGATCAAGCCCTAGCTCCTTATACCCCAACCTCGTTGGGGACATGCAAAGAAGGATCGAGAAAAAGTAGACCCCTCTGATACCACTGATCCAGATTTATGTAGGAACGCAACAGAATAAACATATAACCATAAACACAGAGATGCAGCGGAATTAACACTTCATTTCATTAATATCAAAGAACTGAAATTTTCTTATAGACAGAATGGAAATAAAACTAGCTAGGGCACTGGTAGCTATCTCTGAGAAGAGATGTGGCGGATACAGGCCTCTGAACTGAGTTACAATGAGGCTCGAGGGCCTATTTATTATTGAGAAACAATGGAGAACCCTAAACATCCCAAAAACCTTACCCTAGGAGATGAAGCGCCACAACTATGGGCACCGTTTGGGTAAATTGGTGTTTCAACTTCCCAGGGACGTAACTTTGGCAACCTATCTCCATTTGATGCACGTGATAAATCATTAGAAAGCTCTATCCGAGGACTAAAACTGTCGGGACGAATTGGATGATCCAATTCGCTGGTAAAAGCATACCCAAAAAAAGTCATTTAGGGCCTCAAAACAGTTCTGGAAGTTCAGGACCCGAAAAACTGCTAAAAATAGTAAGTTATGCCGAAACTGAAAAACTGAAAGAGACAATGGTGGGGGCCCAAGTGGAATAGGTGGGTGGCCACCAATATCCACCTGGATCAATGGGGTCTCCAAAGTCAATGTTCGATGCATTTAATAACAATGATGACTTTTATTCCTTGTCAGATAAATAATGTTAGAAATAAAATTTAAATAAATAGAAGAAAATCAAGAATGAAGGTGAATTTATTGCTTCATGTCCAAGTGAAGTCACCAAACACCTTAGCACGGTAATGTGTTCAATTCTAAAAATATTTCCTCTCCTACAGTATATATGCATAGTATTCTAATTTCTCCAAGTTTTTCAGCTCAAAAAATTGTGTTGTAATAGCAATTTTCTCTTCAAGTTCATCAGCCTTTGGAAAAACATACTACAAAAAATTCTTCTGTGAAAGAGAAAATGTTCTCGAAAAAATCAGATTTAGGTATTTTCAAAACAAAAACAGATGATAAAACACCAAAACACCTAGAGAAATTGATGACCGAGGGAGATTAGGACATGCTAAAGTCTTCAAAGAAATTAAAACAGTGGGGGATAAAATAAATCCAAGGAAAAGCGATTCTCTCAATCTTCTAAATTAAAATACGATATGTTCAAAAGGTACCGCCAATTCTATTAATAAAGTATTGAGTAATATGCGTAGTAGTCATTGTTAATGCCTTATGTAGCATGTTTAACCTGATCATAATAGTTTCCAAAATACAGTGTAAGAAAACACTCCACACAACAGAAAGAAAAAGAATTCACCAAGCAAGGAGCATTTTGTGGGTAAATGGGAAAATAAGGTTATGGGGATTAAGACATCTACAACAAGGGAAAATTTTGGTCTTAAAGCTAGATAAAAACATAACTGTTGGATCCTCTAAGCATTCTGGTTCATCCACACTTATGAAATATATTCATATATTTTTCTGACAAAAGTGATTGCGAAATACTACAAAATATGGATGTTTGGACATGGAAGGTAGTGGAGTGTGTTGTTGAAAAAAAAAATTTACATTCTTGTTGGTCATTTTTATTTGTGATTTAGTATAAACTCATTTTCTTCATTATAATTAATTCAATTTTGTACTGGCAGATAATTGAACACATTCTTTTTTTCCATTGTTTGGTAGTATTAAAGTGAACTAATTAATGTTTTATAGTTTGGTGATCATTGATGAAAAGAGATACACTTACTATGATGATTTTAAATTTTTTATTTGTTGTTTATTGCCATGTTTTGATTGCATACTTGTGAAATTACAAATCGCATGTCACTTTGTGTGAAGGGGAGATATATATAAATATGTGGATTTTGTTTCCTTGTGGTTCCCTAGAGATCCATGTTACATTTTCACAAAAGTTTAGATGTCATTCGGATATCTAAATTTTCTAATTTTTAATTTGAATATTTACGTCATAATGGAAATACAAAGGTCCCAGTTATAAAATGTCACCCAACAACAACAAAAATTATATGCTTATTTCATTCAACCTGTAACATATTTCCTTTTTCTTAATCAATGATCTTCTTCCATTTATGACATTTCTATTGCAATATTTGGTCCATTTGCGAGTTGTAGGTCATTTGAGCCTCTTATACATAAATACCATTCCCTACACCCATTTTTTAAAAGTCTAATTCTTTAAAGGGTGTTAGCTCAATGGAAGAGCACCTGCTTTATAAGGAGGTGGTCGGTGGTCTGATTCCATCATGCCCTAATATACATATGGAATGATGATGATTATTTTTTGGTGATGGAGGATCTTTTGACCATCACCAATGTTCTTATGGTGACATTTTTTACTGTCACCAAAATATGAAATAGTGATAGTCAACTAACACCACCATATGTATGCATCAATAGTGGTGACCATCAAAGGTTTGTCAAAATAAGTCATTTTCATTGATATGAAGTGGTGAGGGTCAATGTTTCATTGTATTCATTATTCGTGACATACCTTTAAGTCACCAATGAGCTTATCATCACATTTTTTGACCCTCATGAAATATGAAATGGTCATGGTCAACAAACATCGCCATATATATGCACCAATAGTGATAGACATAAAAGGTCCATCACAATAAATTGTTGTTGTTCATATGAAATGGTAACAATTAATATCCCTCATTATAATCAATATTCCCAAGGGACCTTCAATGTCACCACAACACATTATTTTGGTGACATGACCTTTGGTGACGTTCAGGTTTTTGGTGACTCGGTCTATTTTTCATCACCATTTCTCATATGAAATCATTACAGTCAATATTTGTTCAGTTTTTGGTGATGAAGGCTCTTTCGACCATCACCAATGAGATTATAGTGACATTTTTCACCCCTTGCCAATGTCCTTTTTTTATTGTAGTAATGATGTTTTACCCACCATTCAACTTGAAATACATGTCCCATGACCTTGGTATTATAAATTTTTACATAGCCTTTTAACCAAGGGATGGTTGTTTCGGGGATTTAACACCCTAGAGGTTGGTTGGGATTCAACCTCCACAGAGCAGGGGCGTACTACTTAGCAGAGACTCACACGATCATGCACAGTCATAAAAACGAAATCGAGTAGAATGAGAGGTTTACCCGTTGGTCCTACGTTTGAAGTAGATCCACGTGGAGTTCAAACTCCCTGCAACCGTCCTTCCTCTTTCACCTGAAATACAAGAAGAAACCGGCACAAAGGACAAGTTGTACAGTATATTTCTACTCTATATGTTAGCGAGATTCATATAAAACATTAAATAAATCATCATAAATGCTTGTATAACAAATATTCTTCACACATTAAAGCATACACTGACACGTTTTACTTCGGGAACAGCATGATACTTATGTATTATAAAAATAGTACGTACAAAAGTAAGTGGAGAGATCACCTGATCCTTCCAAGGCCTTCGCAGACCGTCGTCCGGATCCGTCCAGCCCTTGCCTCGCTAAGACTCCTTTCAAATGAGTGCATACGAGATAACATATAAAGGGATGTGTATCTCAAGGAAACAAGGGTTTCCTGAAATGAACTGGGAAAGTGCAGGAGGCACGGGGAATCAGAATTGGATAGGGAACCAACAGAGTATAATAATAATAATTCTCTCTCCCCCTTAGGCCATACATATGAGGTCTTTTTATAGTCCCTCCAAGTAGTTTCAGCAGTTGGAAACAGTTGGCCACGGGCTGGGGTAGTTGAACTACCTGAGTAACCATCAACCCAGCGAGAAATTAGGGATTTTTATATATTTTTTAATCATTAAAATGGCATACGCGGAAAAGTCTAGCTGTACTCGCGTATACACGCGGAAAAACACGGGCATAGTAGCGTATGAAGGATTTTCCACTGTTTTTAAGTGAATTTGTCCAAGTCTGTAGGAATGGGTGCCCATAAAGCCATGTAGCAATCATGAATCATGTCAGAGTGAGAAATGATGCTATAACAGATGCCCCCTAATATATGAGGTCAGAAGGGGTACATGATGGCCGAAATGTATTATGCACATAGAAAGAACTTCGCAAGGACAAGAGAGGACTTCACCAGATTTCAGCCTGCCAAAACCAATGAAAGAAATCAGAGAGTCAACACATGCTAAGGCGGGCATACCCATGCTCAGTCAAAAATACATCATATATATAGAAAGTACTGAATAGATCCAACATGTATACAAGTATAACTGAACTGAAAGTACATAGTGAATCATCTGAGCAGGGCCCGGAAAGACAAGTCTGTGTCAATGTCCAAGTATCACATATAGAAAGCTGAGCAAAGATAGTGCAACTGGATATCTGATCAAGTAACTGAATCTCCAAGTACCGGATCATAAGAGGCGGATCAGACGGTACAATCTCCACGCCTTCCGAGGGATCAACATATATAAGATCTTCTTTATGTGGCCCATAACATAAAAAAATTGGACGGTAACAACTGTTCGAAGAAGCATCAGCAGTGAGCCAGAAATGTTGATGCAACCCGAGGTCTTCACCGATCTTCATGGCACAATTCTACACAATGGGAAAAAATGAGTTGAAGTCGACCATGTGAGAAACTGTTTGATTACCGGTCAATAATGTATACCGTTAACAAACGCGAGACAACCCACCAATAATGATAATGAGTGTCAAGGTGCCCCAGTAAAATATAAAAAGTGAGAATGAATGATTTGAATTCGAACACTTGAGAGAATCTATCAATCAGGAGGCAATAATGAATCCTCACTGTCGACAGCGAAGAGTCTGCCACTAATGACTGCAAACCCTAAGGTACTGACAAAAAAACAATCTAGACCTTATTCCGAGAGCAATGAGTCGGAGTCAATGGGAAAATATATGTTGGAAGGAAGGCATTGAGGCATCGCACATCAGTCCAGCGCGAGTGTAACCCGCAGGCCAAGATTTGGAAGGAATCAGACGAAGTAGAGTGACGGAACCAACCCGAAGTACATTTCTGACATGCACAAGATGAGGCTAGCACATGGAAGAAACCCTACGAACCAACCAATAACCCTCTGAACCAACCAATAATGAAAGCTGACACAGAGGCGAGAAATCCACCGATAGGGTCAAATGGAAATCCAGGTACTGCACGAATCCCAAGTGTGATAATGTGTGCCGACGTCGAACACAGGGGAAACCACTCAGTCAAAGACCCATGATGATGATCAAATGCTGAGCACGAGGTCACCTATCAATGATGGAAATAGGCCCAAGGTGCGGCTCTAGGTTTGCTCTCAAAGCAATGTGTCGTAGTCGATAAGAGACAAACCCGCCGGCAAGAAGTCAATGGGGACCTTCTCAAACTAGCACGAGCAGAAGACCAAAACATCTGATGTGATAGAACATGATACTGACAAGACCGGGAAGGCCGACTAAATAATGAGTCAAGAGACACCGCAGAATGGCCGACTCAGGCTAGACTTCCCTTGAACAAAAGCACGACTTTGTGATGACCATGGCAGTAAAAAGTGACACTGTATAAGTCTGTCCTGCAGGAGGCAAAACAAACTCTCCATATGATTGGAAGAGATAACCAACCGGGGGAGAACTGACAAGTGAAACATGGTAAAGTCTGAACCTAGGTCAAAACTAGAACCATCCCAAATGGAGGAAATATATATAAGTATATGTGCTTTGTTCAAGGGCGACAAACTGACTCTGTACTGCCATCAAAACAACGAAGATACATCCCGTTCCCGCTCTTTTTGTTATATTTGATTTTTTTGCCTTTTTCATATAATAAGCCTGAAAAAGAATAAAAGAATGCTATGGTACAATGGATAGAACGAGTATCAAAAATCAGATGCACTAGTTCCTGGGATTGGAGCAATCCTATGCTCAATGCAAGGTGGCGGAAACTGGTAAGCGATACTCAAAGGAATGTTCCATCCATGGGTAAAAGGGTGTCAAGTCGCGATAGCTAAGTGCATGCAATGGTTAACTTGTACAGATAGACAAGGTCAAAATTTGGCTTAAACATCGAGTCCAAATGAAGCCGGCTAAAGGCCAGGATAAACAAGTAGCCAATATGCAATGCAGCAATACAACTTAACGACACCAGGGAGCCTCTAGGGTATAAGCCAGAAAAATGATAAGTGATGAAGGAGAAGAATGAAGCTTCAACACGAAAGACATGGCGGGACTAAAGAGGACTCCCGAGCCTACATAAAAAGCAGCATGGGCAACAAGTGGTAGCGAGGAACTAACTAGGAAGCCCATGTAAAGGAAGGCTCTACCATCAAGTCATGATTAAAAATCGGCGAGTGAAATGGGTGTAATACTCATGACCTGATGGGATCGACCCTAAGGCAAGTGATCAGTATGGAGGCTAGAATGCAAGATGCAACGGAAAGTGATTCCCTAACCTATATGCCAGTGAAGATCATATACCTGCCGTGAAGAGTCGGAAATCATGGATCAAAAACCGGGAAAAATCTCAAAATTGTCAAAATGTACCTGAAAACATACCAAACTGGGCACTTCCAAGCAATCGAGTTATACAACATAAGATAGATCGAAAAAATAAGCATAAGGAAATTTTTGCGAAAATTTTCAATTTTTAGCCATAAATACACAAATTACCTCTCAATTGGTTCATTATTGCATAGCTGATTTGGAAAAAGAGCTCTGGAGCTAAAACTTGTTTCGTCAAATCAGGAACAACCGACCGTCGGAATTCAGCGAAACTTCAGGTAGGCTCCTTAATCATCCTATTTATTCATTTTGTCCGTTTGAAAATTAAAATTAAGTGATTTTTTTCTTAGAAACCCTTGCTAAAAATTGCGTACCTGCGCATACGCGGGTTTAATGAAGGAAACCCGCGTATACACGCGACTGTGTACAGGGAAAACCGCGTATGCGCAGGGCCGTAACCAAAAAAGCGTGGCTAATGCAAATTTTATTGAAATTTCTCAGGATGACCATCTCATGGAGGGAACGTGAGCATAGTGCAGTAGACCAAGACGTCATGCAGGACCGCGCAGCTCAAAACATCCTCCGAAATTGCGGATTATTGAAATTCTTTAAAATGCCCAATATGAAAAGTAATGTGCGATTGCTTGAAATGCTCGTAAATTACAGGGAACCAGATCAGGATTGCTTCATAATTGATCAAATGCCACTACGCATAGAAGTGGAGAATATATATTTCATCACTGGACTCTCCAGGAGGGGAGACCCAGTAGACCTTCACGGAAAACCCCTGGGAGGGTTAACTGTGGAAGATTATGTCCACTTATATTGCGTAGATAATTCCAAGAAGGTTGGAACGCAGATTGCAATTAGAGATATCAGGGATTTGCACATGAAGATCCTCCTTTTCACCATCGGTAGAGTGGCAGGATCTGCCTCACTACATCAGGCGTCCAGGACGCAAATGAGTATAGCTATAGAGTGTTTGATTCACGTCTACGATTGGTGCACAGCCCTGCTACAGAACATGAAACAACAGCTGACCTCTATTCGCCAGGTAAAAACTAAACACTTTGGCTATGGTACCATTTTGACAACATTCTTCTTCGAGAGGGTTCCAGCTTTGAGACCCAGAGTCATCTCGACTATCAGCAGCCCGCGGGACCCAAGAATTGCCCGTTGGGCAGACATGATGAAGAGACTGGGGGGTAGTGAGGTACCCCGGACCACATGGGACGATGAGTTCTTCCTGTGGTGGGGAGAACAGATCATCGCAGTGGACGACTATCCCTATGCTGGGATGGACTTCCGAGGAGATCCAGATCTAGTACTTCCACCCGGCGCAGCATGGGGAGCAGTCGGTAAGTTTTTTGCAAAAATTTTTGACTTATATGATTTTTTGGATTTTTTCAAATATGTATGAAAAAATGAAAACAAACATGTTTTTGATTGGATTCATAATGACTGACAATTAAAAATGATCATGTTTCAGATGTTGGACCAGTTCGTCCTGAGGGCCTACCGCGCCACAAGCGCCGCAGGGGTGAGGCGGAGACAGTGGATTCCGACAGGACTCTCCAGGCCGTGCAGAGAAACTTGGAGGGACTGACCCGCCAAATCCCTATGGCTGCCGTGGAGGACTTGCCGGAAGCCGTCCAGAGACGGGTTGTAGGAGTACCCCGGGACTGGGTTAGACTATTTCGCCGTGTGGCCACTGCAGTTATGTTCTATAGGAACACGACTTCTGGGCAGGGTCCTCAGGAGTAGACAGATTTTATATATTAGATGACTGTATATTCTTTTTTGAGACTGAACATGATGGGGCATAAGCCCAAGTTTTGTACGAGATTATGGATCCAAATTTTGTAAAGTTTTTTGACACTCCGATGATATATATACAGCGATATTTGAAGTGATGTGATAAATGTATCAAATGTATGATGTTTTTTATGATTAAAATTTATTGTATTGAATGATTAATATGCCAATATAAAGCTTGATTAGCTAATGAGTCAGAAAACCAATTGTCAGCTCGAGGAATATGAATGAATGTTAAAAATTGAAATGACCTTTGTAACAAACGTACCCTCAAGAACAATCGTAATAAAATTGGATCTCATACCCGATAAGTGTTGTTCAACTGCGACACCACCAGCTGGGAGTCCAAGAAAACTACCAACGAATCAACACCCAAGGATATTGCCTCCGAGAGTAGATGGATGACTGCAGTGTATTCTGCTACGTTATTGGAAGCAGGACCAATGCAGACCCCTCTTGATACCAACAGCTGACCGGAAGGATAATGAAGCACCCAAGCCGCGGGAGCTAAGTTCCGGGTGTGTCTACTAGCACCATCGGCGAAACCATAATGACTCATGACATCAACACAACCTGCCAAAGCAGATCAAAAACATCACCATCTCATCAAAAATCGAAAATCAAACAGATATGTACAAAGAAAAAAACTACTATATACAAAGCAAAATGCCAGGCCAAAGCCTAGGCATAATACTTCTTCAAATAGAGCCCATTTCGGGGCTCCGACAACTCGTTCCCTTCAAAGTCAACCAAGGTATAAGCTCCTTTCTTAAGGACCTTTTTGACGATATAGGGGCCATACCACATCGACTTAAACTTTCCTGCCCCCAAGGCATCTTTTTCTTGGGCATAGACCAAAACAAGGTCACCTTCGGAAAAGACCCTAGGCTTAACCGCCTTATCGTACTGAACTTTGACTCGGTTTTTATGCGCTTCGTTCAACGTGGCGGAATCTCGACGCTGCTCATCAATATGTTCCAGATGAATAAGTCGCTCTGCCAGACTAGAAGTGTCAGGAAGAAGCTCAACAACTAATTTAAGGGAAGGAATCTCGCATTCAATGGGAAATACGGATTCCACCCCGTGGACTAACTGAAACGGAGTAAATCCAGTTGCAGTTTTAACTGACGTCCTGTATGCCCAGAGTGCAGGATATAGCATAATGTGCCAGTTGGATCTATGTTTATCAATTGTCCGTTGAAGAATTGTCTTCAAGGATTTGTTAACGACTTCCACTTGCCCATTGGCCCGAGGATAATATGGAGATGAATGCTCCTGCCGGAAACCCAATTTAAGAGCCAACTCAGCCATCATACTGTTCTGAAAGTGACTGCCATGGTCAGTGACAATCTCTCTAGGTATACCGAAACGAGCGATGACTTGGTTGAAGAAGAAAAGAGTTGCAGTCTCACCATCGTTCCCAAAAGTAGGCATAGCTTCGACCCACTTCGTAAAGTAGTCTACTGCTACGATAATGTACTTGTGACCTTTTGTCGAAGGCGGGTTACAAGTAGTATAATCCATACCCCACTTTGTAAAGGGTCCGACAGTAATGACTGGAAAAAGCGGAGCTGGATGAGCGCGCATTTTTCGAGTATACACTTGACAAGGATGACACTTCTTGACCGATTCAATACAGTCTTTGAAAATCGAGGGCCAGAAGTAGCCAGCACGCAAAATCTTTTGGGCTGTAGCAAGCCCTGATAAATGACCCCACAAGCTCCACCGTGAGAATCATTGAGCACAGCCTCAGCTTCTTCGAAAGTTAAGCAGCGTCTTAGGATTGAATCAACCCCTCGACGGTACAAAGCATCACCAATAATCAGATAACTTTTAGCTAAGTGACGCAGCTTACGACGCTCATCTTTCGAAAAATAAGAGGGAAACTTCGCAGTCTGGAGATACACGATGATATCCCCATACCAAGGATCTTGTGGAGAGATCAAAAACAAGTGTTCGTCCGAAAAGGACTCATCATAGATCATCTCCTCTCCACAAGGCAACTCGGAGATCAATTCCGCAAAGACTAATGACTTCTTGGATTTGGCAGACATGAACTCTAGATCGAATTCCTATAATATCACAATCCATCTATTATATTTGCCCCCAATCACTCGCCTGCTGAGGACAAACTGAAATGGATTGGCAGCTGCCAAGACATAAGTTTTGTGAAGAATAATATAATGCCGGAGTCGCTGCACAGCATGAACTGCTGCTAAGGCTAATTTTTCTATCGGGGTGTATCGCAGTTCAGGTCCTACCAGTCCTCGACTAAGGTAGTAAATAACATGCTCGGCCAGAGCATCATCCTCCTGAACCAGAACCATACCAATGGTAGATTCTGCTGTAGCCAGATACAAAAGAAAATCTCTGCTATAATCGGGTGGACTCAGTAAAGGAGCAGAGGTCAATGCCTTTTTCAAGGCATCGAATGAGCGTTGAGCGTAGTCGTCCCAAAGAAAAGGAACTCCTTTCTTCAACAGTCTCATATATCCCTTTGTAATCTCAAGATAGTTGACGATAAACCTCCGAAGAAAATTAGACTTCCCTTGGAGACTTTGAAGCTGACGGATTGAAGACGGGGGAGGCAACCGAAGTATTGCCTCAACCTTGAAGGGATCTACCCTTATCCCTTCCCTAGACACGATAAATCCCAACAGCCGACCGGATGTAACCGCAAAAATGCACTTGTTCAGATTCAATCGAATTTTATAAAAACGACATCTTTCAAATATTTGTCGGAGGTGACCAGGATGATCCATCCTCTTTCGAGAATGAGCAGCTAGATCATCTAAGTATGCCTCAATAATCTTCTTGATGTCGTGGAAGGCGTAAGACATGGCCCGCTGAAAGGTAGCCCCAGCGTTTTTAAGACCAAAAGGCATTTTCTTATATGCAAACGTACCCCAGGGACAAATAAATGTGGTCTTATGTTGATCTTCTGGACGGATAGTAATTTGATTATAACCAGAAAAACCGTCCATGAAGGAGAAAATCTCGTTACCGGCACACTCGTCAATAATCTGATCAATGAAAGGTGTGGGGTAATTATCCTTAGGACACGCCTTATTCAGGTCTCTGAAATCGATGCACACTCGAATCGTTCCTTGCTTTTTATCTACCGGAACGGGGTTTGAAACCCATTCAATCAGAGGAACTGGGAAAATGAATCCCGCCTTAAGCAGCTTTTCAACTTCAGCTTTGATAGCTGCTGCCTTCCTAGGATTAACCGGACGAAGTTTTTGCCTGACCGGCTTAGCGTTTTCATACGTCTTGATCTCATGCCGGACGATAGATGGGTCTATGCCAGGCATTTCCTCATAAGACCAAGCAAAAACATCCCTATACTCTTTGAAGAGCTCGGTATAGATTTGAACCCTTTCATGGGAGCATTCGAAACAATGAAAACGTTTCCGACAATGTTGGGACTCGGAAATGTTCACCGGGATAGTAGGAGAAATCACAGCCATGTTCCCTTCAGCCTAAACCTGTGTTGGTGCTAAAGGGTTCAGGACTGGGCGAACAGGACCAGGAGACTGAGGACTTGGAAAACTCGTTCGACTTCGCTCAAGTCGTAGTAGGGGCAAGACCGATGATGCAAATCATCCCACTCGGGCTCATCCATACCATCATCGTCTTCCAAGAGATGGCCTCTTCGCATGGAAGAGTGGTATCTGGGCGCAATCCCTGCGTAAGAAGAACCCTGAATGCGGGCCGCAGCCACATCACCATCCAACTCTCTTCCCGTGAAAGAGGAGCTCGGGCCGATCACAGTTGTCACCGTCAGACCGACATGCAATCTCTACCGCAAAATCGGGGAATTCCATTCTTCCCCGTACTCTGCCCTTCCTCCAATGTGCAAGGGCTTGGGGAAGGTAAGGTCCAAGGGTCCGAAAAATAGTGAGTTCGAAAGAACTCTCTTCGAAGAGGAGCCTTGGAGGATGAAATAGCATTAATATGAACCTTAGGAGGAGGAAGATCGAAAGAACCCATCAGGGAAGAATACATTCCAACTCCTAGATTCTCAACAGGCGCCTTAGTATTATCCAACTTAGGAACAGATGAGTCAGAAGGTGCATCCAGGTCTACAAGAGGACAGTCCAGTTGATCCACTGTGAGAATCCTCCCTTCGTGGGGGAAACATACTATTCGAAATAATGAAGATGCAATAGCATCCATTTCATAAATCCAGTTCCTCCCCAACAGAAGGTTGTAGTCCAAGGCTGCATCTACTACCTCAACCTCTATGTTAACGGTTTTGCCCCCAACACAGATGGGCAAAGCCGGGACAATACCATGGGGTCTGTGAGAATGACCATCGAATGCAGTAAGAACAGTGCTAGATGGAACAGCTTTGGGAGATCCAAGTGTCTTCCAACATGCGAGAGACATTACGCAAGTAGAAGCACCCTCATCGACCACCGTTCGAAAGATATTGGTCTTTCGATACGACGATTTAATGTGAAATGCCATGTGATGAGGAAGTCTCTTCTTAAAATTATTCATATCAAAAGTAATCAGAAGAGAATTTTTCGGATCAATAGCCCCAATGGCAGTGAGCAAAGCACTGCGCTGAGCCGGACAAGACCGGAGTACCTCTAAAGCTGACATAGCACAAGGACTCTGCGCCAGATCTTCTACAATCGAGTAGTTCTGGGCAGCCCTCACGTTCGGATTAATCGTTGACCGCTTAGAAGATGCTTTTGGCATCCGAGGCATAGACTCAACAGTTGGCTTCGTGATGTGAAGCGGCTCAGTAGCATCAGGAACTTCCTTAGCTTTTGAAGATTCCTCTCCGCCATAATCACGGGATCTCGTAGCGACATCCACGTGAGCACTCATCATAAAGATATTCGATGGAATTTCCCCTTCCTGAGGACCTCCAGAGGAAGCCCCAGGATTTTGATTCGCGCCAGCAATTAATTGCTACCCTTGGGGAAAAGGGTTTGTTAGCACAGCCTGGGAACTAGAAGAACCCTGCTGAGATAACAGGCGCTGAGCATCCTGAATTTTCGGGCAAAGGTGTGTGAGATGGTCTCCAGTACAAAGCTTGCATGGAAACTTCACTTTCTTTTTCTCCTTTTGACCCTCACCAACACACTCGTTGGTTTTATTTGCATTGCCCTTCCCATTCTTGCCCTTCTTCTTGTTATTACGTCCCTTCTTCTTCCCATCGGATTGTTGATTTCCTTTGGGTTCGGAAGATTGGACAGCATTTATGGACAAAGATTGGGAAGGTGATGAATCAGCAGGCACAACCTGACCAGAAGGAGCAGATTGTAAAGACAACTGCTGCAATTTAGAAAGCAGGCTGGCTGCACTACTATTGACCGATCCGACAAGCCCGTCACCATGCGAACCAGGTTTGGGTTTCGATAAATCCAACTTGGAGCGAGGAGCATTGGGCAAATACTTATAAAGTACCCCAGACTGAGAATAAACATCACTCCTAATCATAATTCAAAGATGGCCCTCCGCTCTCGAAAATACCCCGTATAGGACACATCTCAATGTCCGACCGCAGTAGATTTCAAAAACCACTCGAGAAGGAACTCACCTGGAATATGGGCTTTGATAAGCCTCTTCCTTCTCCTCCATTCCTGAATGTGATCAGAAATGTGAGTTGCCTCATCCTGCTTAAAATTAGCCAGGAGTTCGGTCCCAGCCTCATATCTGACAGGCAACTGAAAATGGTTTAGAAATGTGACAGCTAGTTCCCCAAATGTGGCGAAACTGCCCCCAGTGAGCTCGATATACCATTTGGCAGCATTTCCAGTTAGGGTGCGTTGAAATAATCTCAACCTGATCGAGTCATCGATCAGGGAGTTCGAAGAGCACCATAAGTGGAAAGTGGTGATGTGGTCCGCCTGATCCTCTCCATTCTTACCTTCAAATTTTGGAATGTCTGAAGGAAGTTTGGTCGGGACCGGAGGCCACCCCGGACTATAACGAATCGGGTCATTAGTCAACTTCGACAAATCTGGCAAGTTTAACGTTGCCAGAAAAGGTAAGCGAGGCGGAGCCTGAGGATTCCATCCTTGATGGGATGGATTTCCAACATTCTGAAAAGAATAGCCTGGATTTGATGAGGCACCAGGCTGCCAGAAAGGACTCGTAGAAAACGGAGAAGAACCTCCTCCCCACGCTGAGTTACCAAAACCCAGACTAGTTCCCCCCGCTGAAGTATTGACTGAAGAGGAAAGCCCCTGGTAGGGGTTCCACGCATTAGACAGAGGAGAAAAATACTGATAAGCACTCGATGCAGGGAAAGAAGCATTCCCTTGATGACTCGCGATGAACTGATTCCCTGCCCCCGACGTTGCAAACATAGGATTCCACCCCATAAAAGCAGTCGAACTTGGCCCCTGAGCCCAAGGATTGAAACTTTGGGTCTGGGACGTAAAAGGAAACGATCCTAAAGAAGGATTGGGACTAGGAATATGCCCAGTCCCAAAGGGGAAACCCTGAAACGAAGCTGATCCACTAGCCATGTTAGACATGGGTGTAGATCCAGCTGCACCGGCGGTAAAGGAAAAAGAGGGATTTCCAGCAATGGACATCCCTGAACAGAAGGGACCAGAATGAGAAGCATATGCTTGGGTGAACCCAGAGCCAAACATAGCAGTGCTAGAAGCAATCGAAGATAAAGCAAGAGTGCCCCCTGCCTCGACAGAAGCAGGGGTCTGAATGCCTGCAGCACTCACGGTAGAAGCCGCGTTCCCAGTCGTGGCCATCGAAAGATAAGAATGATATGGAAGATCCGGCGGTCTCTCAGACTCCGGTTCGATGTACTGAAGAACAAACGGATGATCAGGAGGAAGAGGAGATGGACCTGTAGCAGGAGGCTCAGGGACGTCTTCGACTTGAAAATCTTCTTCCCGAGGAAACAACACTCGCGAGGTGAGCGGAACGCTCCTCTCGGAACCGACACCGGAATCAGCAACGAAACCTTCAGACCTTGGTGGAGGATCTCTCTCCACAGCGTCAGAATCCACAGGGTGGTAACCACCCACTAAATCGCTCCTACGCCTTCTCGAAGAAGGCTCTGCACTCTCGGGAGATAACCCCCGGATTCTCCTCGAACGTCGAGGCGCTTGATCAGCCACTTTTATAGATTTATTATATTAGACTCAAAAAAGTGAAAAGCTAGGAAAGCTAGGAGCAAAGAGCACTCACTAAAATAAAAATCCCTGAGAAACAGCAAGCAAACAGCCTCCAAGTATTTCCGCTCCGGGTGATGAGGACCGGACACCAAAATACAGGAAAGCGAAGTATAGGGCCTTCCGAAAGCAGTCTGGGATGATTAGGGCCCAGAACAACTAGCGAAGGTATCAGGAACAGTTACGCCGACCTCCTAACGACAGCCTTTGCCGGCTCAAGCACCCAAGCTTCGCAAGGGCACCCCCCAGAAGTACTGCTGAAAGTGATGCGACGTCTGCCTCAGGTACCACGGGTATTCCCCCCCGCAGTCACCTGTGTGGAACCTAGGAGTGGCAACTATGGACACCAATCCGTATCAGAAGCTGGGCGGAACGGTCTTGAGGTCAGATTCAGCTAATCGGAGGGGGGTATCCCTCTTCTCAACCTTCACTTCCCCTCGCGCTTGACTCTCGGATGAGAGCTTTCCCAGTCCACCTCACGGAGTTGGATTTCGCTCAATTAATCAACTTCTATGTTTGTTTGAGCGGCCTTGGAGAGTTAACTCTCCACTCACCTATTCCAAGGCCCTACAACCTAGCTAGTTGGTGATCGACACTTAGTAAAACTTGCTAGTTGATTTTAGATTAAATTGCTTATTTTAAGGGCTGTTGTATTAAGTCACAAGGATATGGAGATGAAACCAATGGTGTTTTGACGCAAAAGAAATTAATAAAAACTTAACTACATGCACATGCAGTTCTTTGTCTTTCGATGAAAAGTAATCTCTATACAGGTTCTACGATACTAAAAATTGTATTTTTCTTTTCGAATTGCAAACTCACACTCACAAAAACTAAGAAGCTAACTAAATGATTCAATGCACCTAATGCAAATCACTACAAGCATGTAAATCCTAAGATGCAAAAATCTCTTAAAACAAAGTGAAATTTCCCAAAAAGCTCCTTCAGTTTTAACTCATCTTTTGTTGTCCAGAAAGCCAATTCTTGAAAACAAGAGCTCTTAATATAAGACACCAAAAACACTTAACAACAACAAGAAGAAATCAAATGACAACTTCTCCTCAAAATCAAGCCAAAAACTAGAAGCAAGAAACTTCACAAAAGCTCCAAAAGATATGGCCAAACGAAAATGAAAATGCAACAACAAAAACAAAAACAAGAGACAATGTTTTTTGAGTTTTTGAAATGCAAAAAACAAAAAGAAAAACAAATGTTTTTTGGGCTTTTTAGTTTTATAAAGCAAGAGCTCAAAAAGACCAAGCACAACTATCAAAATCCAAGCCAAAACGAGACCGAATTTCAAGCACAAACTTCAAGAATGCTCCCAAACCTTATAAGGCTAACAATAGCAAGATCAATAAGAGCAAGAGAAGACCAAAAACTCAGCCAATCAGCCTAGACAAATAGTGCAAACTCGCTGCAACAAAAGACTCCAAAGAAGCAAGAAAAGTTCTTCGAAAATTGCAACAAAACCCTAGCCTATGGAACTCAAGAAAACCAATCGAAAACAAAGAAAAAATTGCAATGCAAAGCACAACACAAAGATAGGAGCGAGTCAGTGAGCAGAAGCTCTCTGTTCTGATAAAGCAGAACAGCCAAGAATGCTCAGAAAGCGATCTTGGAACTCAATCCAGAAGTGCCAGCACCAAAACAAAACTTTTGCCAAAAGACTAGTTTCCACTCAAACGAAAGAGAGAAAAGACATGAAACCACTTCCTTCACACTCCAGTAAGTACAGAGACTCTGCAGACACAGACCTCCACAGCCAGAAAGGACCAAAAATTCCAGAATCCTAAAAATTCAAAATCTGCCTAGGTATACGCGGCTTCACAGTTGTGCAACCAGCGTGTATACGCGTCTGTTATAAGGGAAACTCGCGTATACGCGGTTTCCTTTAGACAAACTCGCGTGTATACGCGACTGTGTGCAAAAGAAGAAGCGTATGCAAAGGTAAATATTGAAAAAAAACAAAAGAGAAAGCCTGGAAAAGATACCAAGACTTCAGACTGACTGCAAGAAAACAAACTGGACTGCAAAAGACAGAAAAAACTGTTGGAAACCTACCAAACAGCTGAAACAACCCAACAGGAGAATCACAAGAATGTGATCCCCAGCGAAGTCGCGAGTTCTGTTTCAGGGAATTAACACCCTAGAGGTTGGTTGGGATACAACCTCCACAGAGCAGGGGCGTACTACTTAACAGAGACTCACACAACCATGCACGTTCAGAAAAACTAAATAGAGCAGAATGAGAGATTTACCCGTTGGTCCTACATTTGAAGTAGATCCACGTGGAGTCCAAACTCCCTGCAACCGTCCTTCCTCCTTAACCTGAAATACAAGAAGAAACCAGCACAAAGGACAAGTTGTACAACATATATCTACTCTATATGTTAGTGAGATTCATATAAAACATTAAATAAATCATAATGAATGCTTGTATAACAAATATTCTCATACATAAAAGCATACACTAACACGTTTATTTCGGGAACAAGATGATACTTCTGTATTATAAATAGTACGTACAAAAGTAATCAAGTGGAGAGATCACCTGATCCTTCCAAGGCCTTCGCAGACCGTCGTCCGGATCCGTCCAGCCCTTGCCTCGCTAAGACTCCTTCCAAACTGCTGCATACGAGATAACATATAAAGGGATGTGTATCTCAAGGAAACAAGGGTTTCCTGTAATGAACTGGGAAAGTGCAGGAGGCACGGGGAATCAGACTTGGATAGGGAATACCAACAGAGTATAATATCAATAATTCTCTCTCCCTTAGGCCATACACATGAGGGCTTTTTATAGTCCCTCCAAGTAGTTTCAACAGTTGGAAACAGTTGGCCATGGGCTGGGGCGGTTGAACTACCTGAGTAACCATCGACCCAGCGCGAAATTAGGGTATAAAGGGATGTGTATCTCAAGGAAACAAGGGTTTCCTATAATGAACTGGGAAAGTGCAGGAGGCACAGGGAATCAGACTTGGATAGGGAATACCAACAGAGTATAATATCAATAATTCTCTCTCTCCCTTGGGCCATACACATGAGGGGTTTTTATACTCCCTCCAAGTAGTTTCAACAGTTGGAAACAGTTGGCCACGTGCTGGGGTGGTTGAACTACCTGAGTAACCATCAACCCAGCCTGAAAATAGGGAATAATTATATATTTTTAATCATTTTTAATGGCATACGCGGAAAAGTGCAGCTGGACTCGCGTATACACGCAGAAAAGTATGGGCATAGTCGCGTGTGGGGATTTTTACATTGTTTTTAAGTGAATTTGTCCAAGTCTATAGGAATGGGTGCCCAAAGCCATATAAGCAATCATGAATCATATGAAGGTGAGAAATGATGCTATAACACCATGCCTAGCTATAACGACACTACATGTATGCAGAAACTAGACATGGTTTATAGAAAAAATCAGTTTATGGAAAAACAGTTGTTCTTGAAAACCCTAGTTTCTGTTTTTTGTGGTTTATTGTTTTGTTAATATTGAGCATGTTAAAATTTCATTACATGTTAAACATACCTACAATTATTAATCCTAGAGAACTGAAAACTGTAACGATCTCTCAAAATTGCTCCTACTGTTAGATCAAAAAACATACCTGTTTACTGAAAAGTAGTGACAGAAAACTATTAAGAATTTTCAGCCCTCAGAAAATCATCTCTGTTATGCTCTTGAAATGGAGATTTTAGCTGTCTCTCAAAATTTCTTCTACTGTTAGATCAAAAAACACACCTGTTAACTGAAAAGTAGTGGCAGCAAACTATTACGAATTTTCAGCCCTCAAAAAATCATCTTTGTTTTTCTCATGAAATGGAGATTTTACTTGTCACTCTATATGTTAGTAATTTTATGATGTGAGGTCCTTAATTTGATTTTAATGCATGCCTTGCCTGGCTATAACTGCACTTTGTGTCTAGGAACTAGAAATGGTTCTCAAAAGCTTGCTCTTTGAAATCCAGTTGTTTATTATTTAGTCAATATGGAGTTTTAAACTATCAACTCTAGAGGGATGAAAAATTCAAATATCTCTCAAAATTACTTCTATTAATAGATCTGAAAACACATTTTCTAACTAAAAAGTATTGACCACAAACTAATAAGAATCTGCAGAGCTCAGGAAATCTGCAAAAATATTACATTTACACATAATTACCAAAGTTTTTAATTGGACTCAGTGAAACACGATGCATTTTCCCAGAGTGAGTAGGGTGAGATTATTGATCCAAACCATAGTGAATTAGCAGAATTAAGCTTCTATTCAAATTTCATGAGGAGAGGGAAAAACAAAGAAATGAAGGCGAACTTCCCTTGAATAAACTTCCCTGTGGTGTGTCTGTATTAACCTGTCATATTCCAACCCGTTTTGTTCGGAGCATGATATAATAGCATGCCAGTAGGATGTAGTATTGGGTTTTGAGGTTTCCAACCATCAATTTTTTTTAAAATAATGGCATATAAAAAGTATTTTTATCGTCATATTTTTAAATGAATTTTTTTAACAAAAATTGAAGCATGCAATATGAAGAATATTTGTGCATTAATCTTTGGTAACTGGATATTTGATATGCATTTAAATTTGTTTTCCTATAGGCACTGGAAAATGATTTTCCAGCGCCTACAAGAAAAAAATTTGTTTGCATATCAAATATCAAGTTACCAGAATCCTCTATGTAGGGTTTTTGATAGTGGAGATGGAGATGAGTATATGTTATACTTGTTGAGTTTCTCCCAACCCTCTATTCAGGGCTTCTGTTAGGTGGTGAATTTATATGAATGCACGAGATTTTCATGTACTTTTCATGCTTGTTTTGATAGTGTGTAACCTGGTCTTTATCTATTCAAAAATCTTGGAGTGCCCTCATCTTGTCTTTCTGTCTTTAAGGATTGGTTAGTGGTTCTTGCCAAATATTTCTAATTTTTATTTAAATGTAATTGGATTTTGGTAACTGGATATTTGATATACATTTAAATTATTTTTCCTGTAGGCACTAGAAAATGATTTTCCAGCGCCTACAGGGAAAAAAAATATATGCATATAAAAAGGAAGACTATTGGAACTATTGGGACAAATGTTTCTCAATAGCAAAAGGAAGACTATAGATAGTGTGAGGTAGTATCAAATAGGAAGACACATTTGGTAACTGGATAATTGATAGTTTCTTGCTCAAGGATGTTGGTCCAAGAACTCTGAAATGTCTTAAAAATTTTATGTTTCTCATCCCATTTCTTATAAATCCAAATAATCTCTACACAACCATCATAACGTTTTATAGGGTTCTTAGTTTTTTTCTAGTTTGAAAGTCTGACATGTCTTAAAATTTTGATGGTCCTCATTCCATTTCTCATAAATTCAAACAAATTTGGACAAAATCACCATAATATCTTTATATTTTGCTTACATTTTCCAAGTGCAAAACTCTGACATGTATTGTGCAGAGTGCAACATGGTGTATGGTTTGAGAGTACAGAGTAAGGAGCTAGCAGTATCCATGTCAGTGTTTTGGTGTCTATTTAAACATTAATGTGATGGGTTTGTATAGTTATGAAGAGTGAACCATGACCATGGAAGTTCCCTGGAAATAAGTGCAATTACATTAAATCCATACAATTTTGATGGCTTCAATTCTTTGTCTCACATAGTGATCATGACATGCTTATCTGGTGTTTAGTCCTCAAATTGCCGATGTGGAGCTCTGATCATGGTGTTCACCTTAGTGAAATCTATGGGAACATTTCTCTCTTTATGAGCAGGGATGGAATTGACAAGCAAGCTATTTGTGAAAAAGGTGATTTTCTTGTTCAATATAGTCAAAAAAATTAGCATCCCATCCACATTCTATGTTAAAATGATTAAAATGAAAATCAGCCTTCCATGTTAAAATAATTAAAATGAAAATTAGAGTTGATAAAATTGTCTCTGTAGCACAACATTTTTTAAGCTGGGGTTCTTTTCTTCCCACTTTGCACATATGAAAATATAGGATTTTCTCATTTCTACAGCCAAGAGATGGCCCATGGAATGTGTTGCACCAGAAAAGTCAAACATTGTAAACTTCAATGGGACAGTTCGATCACATGGGAGCATGTGGGCAGACAGAAATTTCAAAGGTTTGTCAGCAAAATAATTCACTTATTCAGATAGGTTAAGTGCCAAGCACATGGCCAGTACAAAAACTACCTAGATTATGGTAGAGGGTTTACTTGTCCAATAGGGAAAGAGCTTCTGACTTAGTTCAAACTAAGTTGAATAGGATTTATGCTCATAACCAATTATTTCTTATTTCTTTGATAGTATACATGCATTGTGCACATTATCAAAATATATATGTTTAGGTTATTTGCATCTAGTGTCTACTTTGAAGATTAGACATTCTGCAACCTTCCCATATTCCTTTCCTTCAAGTTGAATATGCCTGACATTGATTCAAGGAACATTGTCAAATGATTGCATGCTATAGGTGTAGAATAGGGGGAAATAAAAATGCTTACAGAGATAGAAACATTCTTAGAAGAAGACTTACATGACGTTTATCTACAAAAGGGTGTTGTTAAGGAGGAAAATTGCACATGAGTTGAACAGAACAGAAAACGGAACATCTCATCTCAGTTCTAAGAACAGAACAAAGGAACACCTGAAATGAATGGTTGGAATGGGTAGAATGAAAAGCTTGGAATGGCTAGAATGAAATGGAAGAACAGATGAAATGATAAATGCAATCATCCTCTAAATTTTGATTGTGCACCATTCCAAGTATCTCATGCTTTTCTTTTCCAAACAAACCTGTCTTTTCCAAACCCTGATTGGAAATTTTAACAAACCTAATTTTGATTGTATTCAAGGAAGTGAGGTGCTCTGCAACTTTGGTAAAGTTAGGAAGTGAGTTCGTGTGTGGAAGGTGCCTAAATTTTATAGATTGAATCTGATATAAATGCCTACCTGTTGTAGGTTTTTTAAGTGTGGACAATGGTGGAAAAGTGGACATTTCGTATCGAAGTTTCCTGTCGTCCAAATCCTGGAGAAGCCACAGTTAAATATGTTCTTTATAATCCGACGTGAAATCATGTCGTGCATAGAAACATAGATCTACACTGGAGGACAAATAATAATGAAGCCTACTATATTGCCCTTGTTGAGGGCTTAAAAGAGGCAAAAAACAATGTTGTCAATGATATTGCAGTTTACATGAACATGCAACTCATCTGCAATCATCTCAATGGCATCTTTGAAGTTCGAAAAGCTAATTTAAAACCCCTATACAAAGAATCAATAATGTGGAGCTCTCAATTTAAATCTTTCAGCATACAATGTCTTGCATACATTCATAGGTTGTCCACTGATATACTGGTGGCAGGAATGTCAAGTGTAGATGCAGGTGTCAGAGATGACACCGGATCACAGGTTATTGCAAGTGAAGTCATCAATCATCATCATGATAACTCTCAAATATGTGAATGTGTTATTCTTATCATTTTCCTTGGGGCTATGATCGCATGGTTCTTTCACTAGAGAATAACCCATTGTAATTTTTGGATGCTTCGCGATATAATAGATGAATCTATTTTAGGGTATAATTATTTTTTGTTGTGTTATTTTGCCATGTATCATGAACCTTTTCAACCCCCAATTGATTATTTTTGTTCAAAGGACAAATATTTTCTACTAGGCATTATATTATGCAATGTTGTCATAATGACCATGCAAGTAGTACACCATTATTTATGTGCATAAATATTTGTTTTTGTTTTTACTTCCTTGGGATCTAATACATGATAGATTAACATGGATATTTTTCAAAATAGTAAAAATAAAACTTAAAAACAAATTTGACACTCTATAGTAGGAATGATTATACACCCTACTACTTAATTGGGAAATAATACACCATGGTGACAATATAAGTTTTATGCATTAAGAAAAATCGAATTACTCAAGTAATCAATTATTGGACTAAAATCTCCAAGTACTCAATTATTGGACTGTTGAAACACTTCAGTTATATAGAAAATATGAAGTACATGTACATATTTGTAGCTTATCAGAAGCTGGAATAATTTTAAGCTCTCCTAACATTAGCTAGGAAAACCAATATAACCCTAACAACAAATTCATCCACGCTAGGAATCACATGTAACCAAATTTGGCCACTCCACCATGAATCCTCACCAACATAGCATCACAACTGGAATGGCATTCATCGCATGAATTTCGGTATGTTGGACAATAAACAAAAAGCTGCAGTTTCTATCATAACTTTTTTCTAAAGCCAATTTGTGTGTTGTCTCCAAGTTCTGTGATGTCAGTGACCCAATCATCTTCGGATATAGGGGGACCCATTGAATAAGTTGTTGTGTCTATAACATGACAATGCATTTTTAATCAGAGAAAATAATAAGATGTGAAGTAATAAATGCATTAGAATACAAAGTAGATCAATTTAAAGTCTCGTCCTAAGCACCTTGAATCATCTAATAAAAATAGTTATCGTGTGTCTTTGTACATCCTTCATCTGAAATCACATTAATTGGATGCTCCAGCCCTACAAACATTCCAGCACTACATTAACAACATGAACAACAACCAGTGCTAAAATTTAAGAGAAAAGGCAATGCAACAAACATGAAAATTCACCAATTTTCGTGATGTCAGTGCCCCAATCTTGTTCTGGTCGAGGGGGACCCATTGACGAACCAAATATGTTTTTAATATGACAACATAGTTTCCATCAAAGAAAAAAATAACATTTCAAGTAATAGATGCATCATAAGACATAGTAGATCAATCAATAATCTCGTCAAATGTACCTTGACTCATGTGATCAAAAGGTTGATGGTGGGTTTGTGTACATTCGTCATCTGTAAACACATTAATTGGATGTTGCAGCCCTACAAACATTCCAGTGATACATTAACAACATGAACAACAATCAGTGCTAAAAGTTAGGAGCAAAGACAATGCAAACAAACATGGAAATTCACCAACTTCCATGATGTCAGTGGCCCAATCTTGTTCTAGTCGAGGGGGACCCAATGACAAACCAGTTGTGTTTATAAGATGACAACACAGTTTCCATCAAAGAAAAAAATAACATGTCAAGTAATAGATGCTCAAAAACCAAAGAGGGAAGCAGGGATGAAAAACAAATTATGTATCCTAGCCTCGTTTTTCTAGATTTCATTTTATGCAAAATAATATTTGTGTACATATTGTCTTTCGTGCCACAAGTACATGACCAATCAGACTGTCTAATCCTGATTTGGTCATTTTTCAATTTCATGTTTTAGATTAGAGAATAAAATCATGTCAAATAGCTTAACCTTGACAGTCGATCTAGCATAGGTAGAGAAATGAAGGAGTTCATCATCTTAATCTGAACTCTCGGTGGATATAAGTGTAGAATTAGATAGTGTCACTTTTCAAAAATACTATGTCAAAGGGTTGCTATTCCAAATGCACCCAAAGGAAGAAAAAATGTTAGGAAAGATAGTGGGGTAGGTAGAAATATCATTGATGCTAATCATGCTGTCAATTTTCAGAAATAGCATCAAGGAAGAAAGATATTTGCACCAATGGATAAAGGCACTGGTCTTCAAAGAACCAAGATCTGCAATTCTAGACACCTTCTGAAAAGGAACTGCCCTCCCCAAATGGAGCCACTGTTAGTCATCAGTATTTTTCACCTATTTTTGATGACTAGATTCCTAGCTGAGTTTTCTAGCAGCCGATCTCAAATTTGTCAAATTTTCCAGCTAGAAAACACCCATAAAAAAAAATTTCCCTTCTACCTTTTCAATCAGCCCATGACGAGATAAAACCTCATTGTCAAGCCCTATCTAGCCTCAGCCATACTAGCTTGTCCATCAGCTCTAAAGAAAACAATCCAAATCTGTCCAAGAAGTCTCCCCTTAAGTTAGGTAGTTGTGCTTTAAGCATTTCTCCCTTGGAAAACTATCCTAAAGCTAAAGAACCTCTATCTACTATCATCCAATCCTAACAGACCTTCCTATTCTGCAAATAAAGTTTGGTTACACCCTTAAGTCGTGCCACTGACAAGCCTTGAAGTCTCAGCAATGCATGTGCCATAGGTCAAACTGATATTAGGTAGTTTTACAGTGTTTCAATGGATCTTTCAAGAGCATAAGTGTACCAGCATTCCAGAAGACAGTATTTAACTCAACATGAGAAGACAGTTTCTTCTCATGTGGTTTTGAGCCTGGGATGCAGCTACAGGGTAGAAAGTTGTTTCATTAAGCTCCTGCAATCACAGTCAAAGGTTAGTAAATTATGAATGACAAGAAATTCTTTGCAGATAATAGCCAAATTGCTTGTGATGTCTAAAGAGGCGCAAAGGTATTTGGAAAGCAGAATTACATGTCCCAGAGAAATTCCCATCATGAATTATTGACAGTTTGTCATCTTCATTTGCTCAAGTATGAATAGGCAGTGAAAGGAAAGATACCATTGTTTTAAAAGCTGATGAAATGGCATAACTGAGAAAACCTCCTCTGTACATGAGCGGAGGGTTCAAAAATTGAGAAACCCTCCTTCATTTTACAAGCAGAGGGTTTGGCACTATGATAAGGGCCTCCTTCATCTATAAGCAGAGGGCCAGGGATAGAGTTTGATTTTAAGGTTTTCACTGATTGAAAGGAAAATTTTAAGAGCAGTGGGAGACAATTGAAGGTTTCCGAATAGAAAATGGTGTTAAAAGCAGAGGCAAAGCAGTGGTGCTTTTAAAAGTTGTTTACATAATTTTCACTGTTATTGAAATACAATGTGAAGCTACTGGGGTGATTATCAATGAAGAAATATTGTTAAGAAAATTGCCAAAGAAGTCAAACAGTCTTGGTCTCAAACTGACTTCTGCCATCAAGTACAAAGAAAACTAGTAACAGTTTATTCATAAACCTTTTTCACTTGGTCAAAACAGGAGTTGAAAATAACCCAGGCATTTGTCAAAAATGGGCCCCCTTCATTACAAGTAGAAGGTTCACCATTATGTAAAGATGAAGAGCATTCATTTTCAGTATGGCTTAGATTTCAAAGGGACTGTTGTCAAAATGTTAAAATGAATGAGAAATTCATTATCCTTGCAGACTTTCTTCACAAAGGAACAAAGGGACAGTTTTCCAATTTTACATCTTAAACTTCAGCTCACCATCCCCTGCTATATCTCCATAAAGTTTAATACTATATTACCTTGTCAATCTAAGGTTAGTTAGTTGCCTTGATGAAGGAGACCTTTTGTAAAAGAATTTTTCACTTACAATTTCAAATGAGTTTTTTCACCCACAGTCAAAGGAGAGGCTCAAAGAGCACTTAACAGTTCAATCAGCTTCACAGTGGGCATGATCATTTTCAAAACATCAGGAGCAAAGACTGTCAAAATAAGTTTCAAAGTGGTGACTTACCTTCTTGCAAGACTGTCAAAGAAAGCCTCGCATATCATTGATGTGTCTTTCAACAGGGTTTCTTTTTCAATGAGAAATTAGTGAAGAGGCAGTAGAAGAGTATTGCCTTAATGAGAAAAACATTGAGAGATGTTGGCCTTCAAAATGGTTTTCTCACTATGAAAAGGGGTCACATGTATAAATATCTCCAAAAACAGTCATCCACAGCACTTTAGAGAGGCCTGGTCGAAATATTGGGTTTATTTTATTTTGAAGATTATAAATGATAAAGTCAGGCTTCATTTGTTGTTTTACAACCAATACCTTTTTCAAAGGTTTTCAAAACCCTCACCAAGAAAATATCAAAGGGACATTGACTTTTTCGCTTTCAAAAGGGAGTTAGAGACCGTTGCAGGGCCTATTGGCAATTCAAAAACGAGAGCAACTCATCTCCCTGGCCGCTCTCTGACCGAAACGAGAAATTTCAAGTGAAGTTGCAAATTTTTGGAGGTTTAAGACTGTGCGGCGCGCCTGGAAAAGCGCGCGGCGCGTTCAGGAGAAAATTTACAAAGGGTTTGTATTGTGGTGCGGCGCACCTGTAGGCGCCAGTCACAACCGCCCGAAGGCTGACCCAACACCACTATTGCTGCGTGGCGTTTATCCTTTTGAACCTGTCGCGCCTGTTTGAAAAATCAAAACGCCTCCAAAAGGGTCTTGAAGCTATTCAACTCTTCAAAAAAAGGCCACAAACCATCTTCGAGGTATTTTTATTTGCCTCCTTGCTACATTCAAATTTCTAAAGGGGTGATTGTTGCCATGTTTTCAAGACTAAATGGTCATTAAAAAATTTAGGTCTTGGTAGGAAAATCGAGGTGATTTGTTAAATATATTGACAAAGATTGTTACAGTGGGAGGCTAGTGGAGTGTTCATATTAGTTTCAACAGGCCTAAAGCTACCCTCAAAACAGTGATAAACCATAACACTACTTGCAAGTCAAAGAAATCATAGTGTTAGAGGTTTTTTAAAATTGGTCAAGGTGTCCTAGCTATGATAAGACAAAAACTAACCTCTGTCAGCAAAGTCTAAAGTGACAACAGTGTTATAAGGTAGAGGTAGTGTTTGAAAGGAAAACACAGTGTTTGAAAGGTGACATCAGTGAGCCTATTTTGAAAACAATGGTCTTAGTCCGAATGCTTTGTCACTTAAAAAAATATCTCCTTTGAATGAGTGAAACAATGAAACTAGTGCTGCCTCCTTTGTCCCATAAAACAAAGTGTGGTGAGAGATTCTTTAAACTCATTTGAAGGTATTTTTTGTCTACCTGGGCATAAGAAACAAGTGATCCTAAGGTGAAACAGTGAGCCTAATTTAACAAGTGATCATGTATGAATGCTTTGTCACTTTCAAAAGTCCTCTCTGTGTGGTAAAAAGCAAAACTAGTGTTGCCTCCTTTGATCATGAAACAAAGTATGTTATGAAAATCTTTTAAATCAATTTGAAAGTGTTCTTGTCTACCTATTCATGTGAAACGGTGAAATACAAGAGGAGTGTTTTTTATTGGGAGGGGTGTTTTGTTTTTTACAAGGTTGTCTTGCTTATACCAAAACACAAAGGATCCTTGTAACCTTACCCAAACATAGTAACAATTTGACTGTGTGCTTGTTATTTTAATAACTATTTGTTGTTTGGCACAAAAGGGGCGTGGGTGGCTTGTTAGTGATAGGCAGGACAGAGGTGTGTGCTTGAGAAAAACTTTCCAATGGCCATTTGAGACAGCTTGGTGTTGCAGAGAACATTCAAAACAAGATGCCTCCCAGGCAAGACAATAGGAGTGGCCTGCACAAGAGATTTGAGCCTGTTTCCACTGAAGAAGTGAATTCCCACCCATCAGTCTTGTTCAATTTCCATGAGGTTGGGTGTCTAGATTTTTGCCAAAGAGTGCAAGAGGTGAAGAGCTATTCCCCTTTAACACACCTTTGTGCTTTGAGGTTTCGATAGAAGAATTTTCAGCTAGCAGGCCTAGATTTCAAATTCTCTCCAAGGTCCATCTCCAAGGCCACTAAAATCCCTTATGTCGGGGAGAAGTGGTTTAAGCAAAGCCACCTCGACTCAGAAGAATACAAGCCCTTTATGAAGCCTGAGCATAGAGATTCATGTCCATCCATTTTCCCCTTCTCATATCTTTTGACTAGCTATGCCCCCCTCATGAAGATCATCATGAAATATTTTACTTTTGAGGGAAGATTCTCCCGAGTCTATTCCTATCACATTTGATTGCTCATGCATTTCACGAGGGCCAAATTGCTAAATCTCCCTTTCTTCCTACATAGAAGCATTGAGAATATGGCCTCCACTGTTCAAAAAAAATCCTCCTTCACAGCAGACAGCCTGCCTCTTCCATCACTCCCTCATCAAAGTCATCATTCTTCATCGGCTTGAGAAGAGGGAGGTCTCTTAGGATACTTTCATCACCCATCTGGATTTCTCCACTGTCCCTCCAGTTCATACATCTCCTACACCTCCTACTCATCATCCTTCGCCTTCTTCCAGCAAACCTATTCCCAAGAAGCTCAAGTTTACCATAGAATAAACAAAAGAGCATGATGAGGAAGAAGAGCATGATGAGGGAGAAGAGAATGAGCAAGAAGAGGAAAGTGATGATGAGCAGCAGCATGATGAAACAAGACAGCAAGGGGATGATGAAGAAGGACATGATGATGAGCAGCATCACAGTGACGCAGAACAGCAAGGGGAAGAAGGGCATGATGATGAGTAGCATCATAGTGAGGCAGAATAGTAGACTCTTGAAGATGATGAAGGGAAGAAGCATGAAGATGTGCAGCATAGTGAGGGTGAGTAGTCTCATGATGAATAGGGGCAGCCACAACATGATGAACAGCAGCCTCATAATGATGAACAACGGCCTCATAAAAAAGAGCAGCAGCCTCATGAAGAAGAAGGGTAGCATGATAAACAGGTGCAACACAGTGAGGAGGACAACCCTCAAAAGGAAATACAAAAGGACAGCCAAGGCACCCATGAAGAAATCCAAGACAGTGGCAAAAATGAGGAGCAAAGTGACAAGGGTAAAGAGCCCATGGAGCATGTGCTAGCTGCCTCTCCTAGGCAAGGGGCCATGCTCTCTTCTCTGAAAGTGGCCAAGCCCCAGACATCAAGGAAAAGTGTGCCTAGAGTTGTAACTCCAAATGTGACTAGGGCCCTCCGAAGCAAGGGAAAACCTCCCAAAAATCCCATGCTCGAATTGCCCAAGAGGAAGAAGACTAAAAAAGCCACCCAAAGCAAAGGGAAGGACAAGAAAGAAAGAAGTCATGAACAGGAAAGGGAATTTGACATCATCCAAATCCAAAGTGATGATAGTGATAATGAAGCCCGGATCCTAGAAAATCTCTTGATCCATAAAGAAATCCAAATTGATGCTTTCAGGACTGATCTTGATAGGGCTAGGAACTTCAATCACTTTTTGCAAGTTCAAAACAAGCAGATGAGTGTCCATATGGTTGTATATGAGACACGGGCCATCAAATACAAAAAGGAGGCCTCCAAAGCACACGTGAGATTGGAAGAACTCATGGGTGAGTTCGATGAAAGCGAAGGCGAAGATCAACCCAGGCGAAAGAGGCCAAGAACCATGGGGCTCAAAAAGGCCCTTGAGAAACAAAAGGAAGAAGAAGATGCCCTTCTCCAATCTACCCCTCTCACTGCATTGTTCGAACAAGAGATAGAGAAAAATCGGGAAGCATGGCTTGAGAGATTTAATGATCACTTGGAGAAGAAATTAGAGAAGGCAAATAGGGACTTGGACCTTCAACGGAGGATGACCGGGAATTATAAAAAGCTCAATCAGTTTGCCCGGCGGAAATTGAAGGTTGCTCAGGAAAAACTCAAGGAGGCTAAAGGGAAGCGCCTGGCACCGAAATTGAGGAAAGGAACCTCAAGGCTCCAAATTTTGGCCTCTGCTTCACAACATGTTCCTGAAAGCCCTTGAGGGTCATGCTCGCCAAGTTTGGGCGAAATTCGACATGTTTTGGTTTTTTGTCATTTTTGGGTTTTTGGCCAAAATGCATGGGCATCGCCATTAAAGTTTGGGGCATCATCAAAGGATGAAAATGGTATCATTGGATGCCATAATTTCAGGGGCACATACTCAGCGATTTTCAGAACAATTGAAGATAATTTTCTCCCCCAAAATGGCGAAAAACACTCGCTTTTCCTACACTTTGCCCCGTTTATCAGCAAGGCCTATTTTCTGGTTTTTTACACACAGGTCTATTTTTGGAGGACTTCCAGTGGTCATTTGGTAGCAAAATAAACATTTTCAGAAAGTAGACACTCAGATATTTCCAACGAGCCATCATGAGCCTCGTTTCGACATTAGGAAGGCCTCCAAAATTTGCCGGCAAGTCAGGGGAACTTTTGCTGATGTATTTTTTGAGTATTTTTGTAAAAATTGAACCTTTCAAAAGTGACTTTTATTCATGTGCGTTTAGCTATTTTTGTACATGATAAGTTATGAAAAGTCAATATATTTCCCTTTTTTAGCATTTTTGAGATATTTTATTAGATATTTTGTGCCTTGGGCTTTGCAAAGCCTCAAGGACAAAATCATATATTTTGGATAGGCCAATGAGATTGCAAGTTGAACTAAGAGGTTTTCCTCACTTTGGCCTATATATTCCAAAGGATTTCATTGTAAACAAGGTTGAAATTGATGAATAGAAGCAATATATGGTCATATAAGCTTTGGAAGAAATACTTGTCTCATGCTTTTGGATAGTCTCTTGGATGTTCTTGGATGATGAAAGAGGATTGTTGTTGGATTCCATGACTTGGTAGAATGGTATAGTGTCTCTCTCTCTGTTTTGTTTCCTAGTTTTCATTCATAAATCCATGTTCTTGCTTGCTATAAGACAGTAGAGAAAAAATTTGAGACATGCCCTTGGAGGCACCTCAAATTTCATGTTTCTTTATAGCTTCCATGTTTTCTTCATTCTTAGTCACATTAAAGAATTCTTGATTGCTCTTTAATAACTTAAGAATATTGTTTTCTTGTTTCATTCATGGTTTTATGCATGCTAAGTATGATTTACGGTATGCCCTTCTTACTCATGGCTAGCCATAGCTCCATCTATGAAACTTCTCTTTGACTGATTAGATTGTCATTTGTTGAACCAAGGAGGTCTTGTTCTGATCTTGCCCTTTGCCTAAGACTATGCAATCTTGTTTTCAAAGTGCCCAATAGCTTAAATTATTGTGTTTAGGCATTTCAACTTAGTGATTTGAGTTGTTTTTCTATCTTAAATGTGTTTCCCCAAAGTCTGGTAGCCATTTCCTAAAGTTAGAGAGTTATATATCTCTATGCATGGCTTGAATATTTATTTCTCTGCATCAGTTAGTTTACAATTACATTTGTCATGATTAATGGTTTTCCCTACCATGTTTATGTCAGCTATTAAACTATTTGTGCTTTAAATCCTTTGTTATTCACCAACTTGATGTCCATCTCACTCCATATTGCCCAAAGATCCATTTTACCTCAAATCAAATCGGCCCTTCAACAACCTTGTATCACCATCTGAAATCTTTCTTGACCTTTTCGACCCCATAGCCTAGTTGATTTAACATATTTTTACCTATCTTATGTCTTTGATCAGTTCATCCCTCATAACCTAAAAACCAAAACCAAAAACCTACTTCATAACTAGCCTAAAATCATAACACAATAAGAAAATACACAGATATCCCTTACACAGATAGAGAGAGCCCTCTCTGAGTCCAAGAAGGCTAGGTCCTTGGGCTCCAAAGACTGGTTTGATGTTACACTGTCATTTGGCTTGCCAATCAGCCAAATCACGGGACACTAACATAATGGCGATCACAGTGGGACTTTGAGTCAAAACATCCTAGGTATCCCTTAGGAACTCTTAAAATCTCAGTCAAACTTAGAAGAGTAGAATCCGGTTGTCTCACCATCCTATCAAAATGATGACTCGGTTGTAGGACACTCTTAAAAACCTTAGGAATACATAAAGAACTTAGAAAAAACCCCAAAAACTTCCTTAGATTGGTTTTTGACAGTATTGGTGGTGGACCATACACATATACCTCAAAACAATTAAAAATCCACCTGGCGACTCCACTAGCCTCCAGTAGGCCTTACTACTTTACTAAACTCTAGGCTACTATCCGATTAAGCCACCTCATCACCACACTAACATAATGGCGATCACTGTGGGACTCTGAGTGATAAACAAACTTAGTTTCCCTAAACATTCCAACAACCTTAAGAATACTATCTGATTGACTTATCCCACCGCTCACTAACATAATGGCGATCACGGTGGGACTTTGAGTCAAAACATCCTAGGTATCCCTTAGGAACTCTCAAAATATCAGTCAAACTTAGAAGAGTAGAATCTGGTTGTCTCACCATCCTATCAAAATGATGACTCAGCTATAGGATGCTCTTACAAACCTTATTACTACATAAAGAACTCAGAAAAAACCCCAAAAACTTCCTTAGATTGGTTTTTGACAGTACTGGTGGTGGACCATAGCTACATCCTTACAAGAAAAACCAAGTTCCACCTGGTGACTCCACTAGCTTCCAGTAGGCCTAAAACTCCATAAAAAAACCAAAAATTCATAAACCATACCTTTCTGTTAACTCATCCTTCCAAAATCTTAAAACTAATGGTGCAAACTTTGTAATCAGTGAAAAACTAAGTATAACTTAGCGATTCACAAGACTTCACCTAAACATAGAAGATAAATAGAAGTAATCTTGCAAAAATAACCATTAGCTTGTCCATATAGCCTAGCAAACTATTGAAACCAAGTGAATCACTATTATTTGCAAGTTTTCATCTCAAATTTTGCTATAAAACTTTTTCCCAAAAGCATCTTTGATAGTGTTGGTGGTGGACCATAGTTCTCATAGAAATCCACTTGGCGACTCCACTAGTCCATATTTTTATTTTGACCATCCTTCACATTAGTAAAACCCTAGAGAGGCCATCCATCTGAAACAATCCCAAATACCATCCTCTCTAAACTCTAGACTCGAAATCTAGCTTCACGAAGAATCAACACCAGATCTCATCCAGACCCAAATCCCCCTATCATAGTAGATGACCCAGAGAAGATTATGTGGCAAGCTTCCAAAACTGGAAATTTAGCTACCGATAGGTCCATCCATAAAGCAAGATCGGTACTTGAACATCTCACAGCCTTAGAGGATTCCCCCTTTGACTTAAAATCAGCAAAAACCCTTTTTAGAAGCAAGTCACAAAGTAAGATAGACTTTGACGATCTTGAGCCCCTAGATCTGCCACAGAGTCCTAGTAGATAAGCCTCGCCTACTACACCTCTTGAATTTCATCTTCTCCATCACTTTGGCTCCTACCATCCCAGATTTGCTCAAAATCAGATCACTAGTCCAAGTACATCCGCCACACCCATCCAAACCACTACGGTTCAAACCACCTCAGCTCATCCCACAAGCCCTCATTTTGTACATCATCCATTAGCTCCCATCATGGTAGCCTGGTATGCACCCTTGGTGTTTCCTGTGTTTGACCAAACCAGAATACTCTATTGAGAATCACACATGAAATACATGATCAGCAACCAAGAGAGTCCAGATAACATCCCGATGTATTCCTTTCATTCCGATCTGAACTCTTTCATTTTACACATTGATGAGGACATTAAAGAACAGTCAGAAGGATTTGAAACAAACTTAGACCCACCACATCAGCTGTCCCAAGTTCTCTATGATGAACTGGACACTCAAAACTATCATGATCGTGAACAACTATGTCTTGATGAAAGAGAGTTTGTTCCTTTTGAAACAGGGATGGAGAAAGAAGCACAAACCATTATGTACTATCAAGAAAATTGCTCAAACCTTAGGCACACATCAGCAGTAACATCAGGAAAAATTTTCAGAACAGAGGCATTAGAATACTTACATATCACAAACCTCTTTGGAACTCAAGAGCAGGGAAGCTTAATGTTCTTACCATACCTTAAGGATTTACCATCACATAACTCTACCATTTCAAACGAAACCTTGACTGTAGCCATAACAGCTCAAAATCCAAAAAAAAATGCCCGATAAACTTCTTATGAGGGGATATGATGACTGCAGCCCAAATATACCTGAGTTACTTGAACTGGCTAACATTTTGTCACTCCACCAAAGACTTAGAACTGCTAGAATTGGAAATATTATTCAAAATACTACTTCATACCGAGAAAATAGTGAGAAACACTATGCCATTGACATCACTCCAAGAAAAAAATTCAACAAAAGAAAATACAAAAATCTGAACCAAACAGTAATAATCAAAGATAAAATAGTTGGTCATATGATCTGTTTTGATTTTAGAAACACTGATACACACCCTTGTGACAGAAATTTTATCCTTCCTGCCCAAGACCATGATATACCGAAGATAAGTGCTTTTAATCATATTTCTTTGCAAGATGATGTTTCAGGTTATATCCAAATGATTCCTTTGCAAAGTAGACAGCTCAAAGAATTTTTCCAGTATGCTGGAAGAAGTTCCAGTTTCAAGCCTAGAATTGCAAAACCGTCGGATATCAAAAATATGCTCCTAAAAGCCATGTTTCCAGTTCTGAATTTCTGCACTTTGATGTACCTTGATGATGTCATCATATACTTCAAAAATGACAAAGAATATCGCATTATTTGAAAAAGATGTACAGCAAAGGAAGGAGTGGAAATCAGAGGTATAAAGAGGTACAACGGGAAGATACGGGGTTGTTCAGAGATTCATGCATGAATCCTTATGTCATGCTTGAAAGAGAGAATTGTCCAAATTTTTCTTTTCAAGAACTGAGTGGACCAAGAGTGGTAGAAGATCCTTATGAGGATAAGATGCTTAAGTTTTGCCATTTCCAAGATTTATGAGTCAAAACCTTTTCAATCATTGTATATACCATTGTTTGAAAAATAGATAAAAAACAGAAAATTCAAAAACAATAGAAAAGTAGAAAAAGAGGGTGGTTTGAAAAATAGAAAGAAGGCCCCATGTTCAAAAAATAGTCATTCGTAAAGCGTGCAAGTCTAAATGCCGCTACTAGTGCTCAAATGTCTTGTTCAGTTATCTAGCCTAATCATAGCTGAACATGTTTTAAATTTATTTGTTGATAAGTTAGTGAGTGGAAAAGATGGTCAACATTGTGTAAGCTTGACTTATCAAAGAGAGTAGATTAGGAAAAGATACTGGTTCCACATGCTCAAAACAGAACCAAAGAGGGAAGCGGGGATGAAAAAAAAATTGTATCCTAGCCTCGTTTTTCTAGATTTCATTTTATGCAAAATAATATTTGTGTACAGCTTGTCTTTCATGCCACAAGTACATGACCAATCAGACTGTCTAATCCTTATTTGGTCATTTTTCAATTTCATGTTTTAGATTAGAGAATAAAATCATGTCAAACAACTTAACCTTGACAGTCAATCTAGCATAGGTAGACAAATGAAGGAGTTCGTCAGCTCAATCTAAACTCCCGACGGATATAAGTGTAGAATTAGATAGTGTCACTTTTCAAAAATACTATGTCAAAGGGTTGCTAGTCCAAATGCACCCAAAGGAAGAAAAAATGTTAGGAAAGATAGTGGGGTAGGTAGAAATATCATTGATGCTAATCATGTTGTCAATTTTCAGAAATAGCATCAAGGAAGAAAGATATTTGCGCCAATGGATAAAGGCACTGGTCTTCAAAGAACCAAGATCTGCAATTCTGGACACCTCCTAAAAAGGAGATTCCCTCCCCAAATGGAGCCACTGTTAGTCATCATTATTTTTCACCTACTTTTGATGACTAGATTCCTAGCTGAGTTTTCTAGCAGCCGATCTCAAATTTGTCAAATTTTCCAGCTGGAAAACACACATAAAACATTTTTTCCCTCCTACCTTTTTAATAAGCCCATGATGAGATAAAACCTCATTGTCAAGCCCTATCTAGCCTCAGCCATACTAGCTTGTCCATCAGATCTAAAGAAAACAATCCAAATCTGTCCAAGAATTCTCTCCTTAAGTTAGGTAGTGGTGCTTTAGGCATTTATCTCTTTGCAAACTATCCTAAAGCCAAAGAACCTCTATCTACTATCAGCTAGTCCTAACAGACCTTCCTATTTTGAAAATAAAGTTTGGTTACACCCTTAATTCGTGCCACTGACAAGCCTTGAAGTCTCAGCAATGCATGTGCCATAGGTCAAACTGATATTAGGTAGTTTTACAGTGTTTCAATGGATCTTTCAAGAGCAGAAGTGTACCAGTATTCCAGAAGACAATATTTAACTCAACATGAGAAGACGGCTGCTTCTCATGTGGTTTTGAGCCTAGGATGCAGCTACAGAGAAAAAAGTTGTTTCATTAAGCTCCTGCAATCACAGTCAAAGGTTAGTAAATTATGAATGACAAGAAATGCTTTGCAGATACTAGCCAAATTTCTTGTGATGTCTAAAGAGGCGCAAAGGTATTTGGAAAGCAGAATTACATGTCCCAGAGAAATGCCCATCATGAATTATTGACAGTTTGTCATCTTCATTTGCTCAAGTATGAATAGGCAGTGAAAGGAAAGATACCACTGTTTTAAAAGTTGATGAAATGGCATAACTGAGAAAACCTCCTCCGTACATGAGCAGAGGGTTCAAAAACTGAGAAAACCTCCTTCATTTTACAAGCAGAGGGTTTGGCACTGTGATAAGGGCCTCCTTCATCTATAAGCAGAGGGCCAGGGATAGAGTTTGATTTTAAGGTTTTCACTGATTGAAAGGCAAACTTTAAGAGCAGTGGGAGACAATTGAAGGTTTCCAAATAGAAAATGGTGTTAAAAGAAGAGGCAAAGCAATGGTGCTTTTAAAAGTTGTTTACATAAGTTTCATTGTTATTGAAATACAATGTGAAGCTACTGGGGTGATTATCAATGAAGAAATATTGTTAAGAAAATGGCCAAAGAAGTCAAACAGTTTTGGTCTCAAACTGACTTCTGCCATCAAGTACAAAGAAAACCACTAACAGTGTATTCACAAACCTTTTTTACTTGGTTAAAACAGGAGTTGAAAATAACCCAGGAATTTGTCAAAAATGGACCCCCTTCATTACAAGTAGAAGGTTCACCATTATGTAAAGATGAAGAGCATTCATTTTCAATATGGCTTAGATTTCAAAGGGACTGCTATCAAAATGGTAAAATGAATGAGAAATTCATTATCCTTGCAGACTTCCTTCACAAAGGAACAAAGGGACAGTTTTCCAATTTTACATATTAAACTTCAGCTCACCATCCCTTGCTATATCTCCATAAATTTGAAGACTGGATTACCTTGTCAATCTAAGGTTAGTTAGTTGCCTTGATGATGGAGACCTTTTGTAACAGAATTTCTCACTTACAATTTCAAATGAGGTTTTTCACCCACAGTCAAAGGAGAGGCTCAAAGAGCACCTAACAATTCAATCAGCTTCACATTGGGCATGATCATTTTCAAAACATCAGGAGCAGAGACTGTCAAAATAAGTTTCAAAGTGGTGATTTGCCTCCTTGCAAGAATTTCAAAGAAATCCTCGCATATCATTGATGTGTCTTTCAACAGGGTTTCTTTTTCAATGAGAAATTAGTGAAGAGGCAGTAGAAGAGTATTCCCTTAATGAGAAAAACACTGAGAGATGTTGGCCTTCAAAATGGTTTTCTCACTGTGAAAATGGGTCACATGTATAAAGATCTCAAAAAACAGACATCCACAGCACTTTAGAGAGGCCTGGTCGAAATATTGGGTTTATTTTATTTTGAATATTATAAATGATAAAGTCAGGCTTCATTTGTTATTTTACAACCAATACCTTTTTCAAAGGTTTTCAAAACCCTCACCAAGAAAATATCAAAGGGACATTGACTTTTTGGCTTTCAAAAGGGAGTTAGAGATTGTTGCAGGGCCTATTGACAATTCAAAAACAAGAGCAACTCATCTCCCTAGCTGCTTTCTGACCGAAACGAGAAATTTCAAGCGAAGTTGCAAATTTTTTGAGGTTTAATACTGCGCAGCACGCCTGGAAAAGCGCGTGGCACGTTCAGGAGAAAATTTACAAAGGGTTTGTATTGTAGCATGGCGCGCCTGTAGGCACCAGTCACAACCGCCCGAAGGCCGACCCAACACCCCTGTTGCTGCGCGGCACTTATCCTTTTGAACGTGCCGCGCCTGTTTGAAAAATCAAAATGCCTCCAAAAGGGTCTTGAAGCTGTTCAAATCTTCAAAAAAATGCCACAAACCATCTTCAAGGTATTTTTATTTTCCTCCTTGCTACATTCAAATTTCTAAAGGGGTGATTGTTGCCACGTTTTCAAGACTAAATGGTCATTAAAAAATGGAGGTCTTGGTAGGAAAATCAAGGTGATTTGTTAAATATATTGACAAAGATTGTTACAGTGGGAGGCTATTGGAGTGTTCATATTAGTTTCAACAGGCCTAAAGCTACCCTACAAGCATTGATAAACCACCTTGACTTGCAAGTCAAATAAAGCACGGAGTGTTAGAGGTTTTTAAAATGGTTGAAGGTGTCCTGACGGTGATAAGACAAAACTAACCTTTGTCAGCAAAGTCTAAAGTGACAACAGTGTTATAAGGTGGAAACAATCCTTGAAAGGAAAAAACAGTGTTTGTAAGGTGACATCAGTGAGACTAATTTGAAAACAATGGTCTTAGTCTGAATGCCTTGTCACTTCAAAAATATCTCCTTTTGAATAAGTGAAACAGTGAAACTAGTGTTGCCTCCGTTGTCCCATAAAACAAAGTGTGGTGAGAGATTCTTTAAAGTCATTTGAGGGTGTTTTTGTCTACCTGGGCATAAGAAATAAGTGATCCTAAGGTGAAACAATTTTGTAAAGAGACAACAGTGATCATGTATGAATGCTTTATCACTTTCAAAAGTCCTCTCTGTGTGGTAAAAAGCAAAACCAGTGCTACCTCCTTTGATCCATGAAACAGAATATCTTATAAAATGTTTTTTAAATCAATTTGAAAGTGTTTTGGTCTACCTGTGTATGTGAAACAGTGAAATACAAGAGGAGTGTTTTTTATTGGGAGGGGTGTTTTTTTTTTACAAGGTTGTCTTGCTTATACCAAAACACAAAGGATCCTTGTAACCTTACCCAAACATAGTAACAATTTGACTGTGTGCTTGTTATTTTAATAACTATTTTTTGTTTGGCACAAAAGAGACAAAACATTGATTTGTAAGGAGCAGAAGGTTGGTGTTGACAGAATATTTCACAAAGCATTTGAAGCAGTTGTCATTGGTCAAACAGTGACTGATAGGCAGGACAGAGGTGTGTGCTTGAGAAAAAATTTCCAATGGCCATTTGAGACAACTTGGTGTTGCAGAGAGCATTCAAAACAAGATGCCTCCTAGGCAAGACAGTAGGAGTGGCCTGCACAAGATATTTGAGCATGTTTCCACTGAAGAAGTGAATGCCCACCCATCAGTCTTGTTCAATTTCCATGAGTTTGGGTGTCTAGATTTTTGCCAAAGAGTGCAAGAGGTGAATTTCTATTCCCCTTTAACACACCTTTATGCTTTGAGGTTTCGAGTGAAGCATTTTCAGCTAGCAGGCCTAGATTTCAAATTCTCTCCAAGGTCCATCTCCAAGGCCACTAAAATCCCTTATGTCGGGGAGAAGTGGTTTAAACAAAGCCACCTCAACTCAGAAGAATACAAGCCCTTTCTGAAACCTGAGCACAGAGATTCATGTCCATCCATTTTCCCCTTCTCATATATTTTGAATAGCTACGCCCCCCTCATGAAGATCATCATGAAATACTTCACTTGTGAGGGAAGATTCTCCTGAGTCTATTCCTATCACATTCAATTGCTCATGCATTTCGCGAGGGCCAAATTGCTAAATCTCCCTTTCTTCCTACATAGAAGCATTGAGAAAATGGCCTCCATTGTTCAGAAAAAAGCCTTTTCATAGTAGACAGCCTGCCTCTTCCATCGCTCCCTCATCAAAGTCATCATTCTTCATCAGCTTTAGAAGAGGGAGGTCTCTTGGGATACTTTCATCACCCATCCGAATTTCTCCATTGTCCCTCCAGTTCATACATCTCCTACACCTCCTACTCATCATCCTTCGCCTTCCTCCAGCAAACCTATTCCCAAGAAGCTCAAGTTTACCATAGAACAAACAAAAGAGCATGATGAGGAAGAAGAGCATGATGAGGGAGAAGAGCATGAGCAAGAAGAGGAAAGTGATGATAAGCAGCAGCATGATGAAATAGGACAACAAGGGGATGATGAAGAAGGGCATGATGATGAGCAGCATCACAGTGAGGAAGAACAGCAAGGGGAAGAAGGGCATGATGATGAGCAACATCATAATGAGGCAGAACAGCAAACTCCTGAAGATGATGAAGGGCAGCAGCATGAAGATGTGCAGCACAGTGAGGGTGAGCAGTCTCATGATGAACAGGGGCAGCCACAGTAGAAATCCTTTGTTATTCACCAACTTGATGTCCATCTCACTCCATTTTTCCCAAAGATCCATTTTACCTCGAATTAAATCAGCCCTTCAACAACCTTGTATCACCATCTGAAATATTTCTTGACCTTTTCGACCCCATAGCCCATTTGATCTTACATATTTTTACCTATCTTATGTCTTTGATCAGTTCATTCCTCACAACCTAAAAACCAAAACCAAAAGCATACTTCATAAATAGCCTAAAATCAAAACACAATAAGCAAAAACACAAATATCCCTTACACAGATAGAGAGAGCCCTCTCTGAGTCTAGGAAGGCTAGGTCCTTGGGCTCCAAAGACTGGTTTGATGTTACATTGTCATTTGGCTTGCCAATCAGCCAAATCACGAGATACTAACACACTCCTTACCCAATAAGCATGATATATGCTCTCATGAGGCCTGCAATCACTGTCTAGAATTATTCTAGCCTTTTCCATTGATGATTCAAGCTGCATCTCTTTTTTGTGATTGTTATAATATCCTTCTTTTTTCAAAATTGCCTTGAATTGATAACATGGCTCAACATTTTATAGGAGAGTGTAGAATAGTCAATCTATTCTACGAGAACATTTCTTTCGTTTATCACATAGAAATGTTGTCTTCAAATAACCGTGGTATGATTCCACTGCATTATTTATCTCCTGGTTTTTGTGAGGAAAATCTCTGCAGCCTTTAACCCACATCCCTACATGGAAAGACTCAATTAGTAAATATAATTTTCCCAACATAAATAAAAAACATACAACACAGAAGGAATATTATGAAAACTTACGAATCCTGTCACTGGTAACCCAATTCTTGTAGAAATAGTCCAAAACCTTCTGCTCAGTTGCATATTTGGTGAAAAAAGCATTGATTACATCATCCACTTCATCAGTACAACAATCTTTCATGATATGGCCAAGTTCATTGAACATATATTTTTCTTTCTCTGAGTTTTTAACCAACCGATTAACATTCTTGAGCCATGCCCTCCTTACATGCCAAATACACAAGATCACTTCACATTTTGTGATTCTCCTGCGACATTTAATTCATTTTAAGTGAAAATTTTTAAAATGAATGCAATTCAAAATTTCAAATAAGAATATTGATGTTACCTCAAAGTAATGATTTCAGCCATAGCATCATCAACCATGAAGGCATTGACCCTCCAATCAGGGCGAACCTGAAAACACCTAAGCATGAGGCTTTCCAGACATATTGCTATATCTTGTGATGTATTACGTGACATCACCACCCAGGAAACTGGTACCCCACTTTGTTGCTCATAAAACACTACAAGCATGTACAAATAATACTATCATATTAAATGAAATGAAGTTAATTTTAACATAAATTATTTTATTAAAGAAATCATTGGAAAAAAACTCACCCCATATTTGTTCGTACTGAATGTTGAGTCCATGGCTATCAAGATATTGTGAGATAACTTGACCATAGTTTCCAACATCCATTAATTTTGTTTATATTCCAGCTATAAAAGGGATGTTTGCACCATTGGCCTTTTGGTAGAAGAACAAAATCATTCTGGTTTCTTTGATACCAAAGATGCACACTCATTTCATCTTTGGTATGCAATTGATAACTTTCATTCATCAGATGATTATAGATTTTTACAACGTCTTTTATGCGTAAGAAAAATTCCCTATCTCTGGATGTAGCATCTATGTCAAGATATTTATTTATATGTATTTTACAAACATAGTCTATTGGCAGTTGAAAAAAATAAGAAATCATGTCCTTCGAAAGTCTTGGCTTTCTCTGAGTAACATCATCAGTTAAAGTGTTGTCTTTTCCATGACAAGGCCATCCTTGCCCATATTCATGATCATATTGATTGTATGTTATTACTACTATGTTGGGATCCTAAACCATATTCTTTACAATAAAATGGCATTGACATCCCCTCTTTTTGGCATATGACTTCCTTGCTTTGCTTTTCCATTCTTCTATCCTGTCAGCTGGACCATATGAGCAATGATAACTACAAAATAAATTACGAAATGTCACCAAATCTGGTAAACATAAAGCATATTTCATATCAACATCTAAACAATGTAGTTCTTAAATTTTATATTGTAAAATTTGGGCAAATCATTTTTATAAAAAAATGGAAATTGGCAAATCTATTTTTTGGAAAAACCATGGAAAATTAGCCCACCTGCGAATATTAGCCCCTAAAATTTTCCATGCTTACAACTCATATAGTAAGGCTCTTGTGTTGGGGCGTTTTCTTTGTAGACACAGGAAGGAACATGGAGCATCTGGATTCGATTCCTCTCCTTTTTTAAAATCATCAACTCTTTCTTTAGGAATTTTTGAAACATGGTCAAAATTCATGTCTTCTTTGTAGATTTCAACCCAAACTAAATATTTACTGGAAAAATTGAGTTTTTCTTTTGGGTCTTGCACCTCAAGAGCCATGACTGACTTCCATTTCTTTTCCATGCTAGATGACTGTATTCAAAAAAATGTGAAAACATATTAGGGAGCTGGAAATGATGAGAAGGTGATTTGTACATATACAACAGGAAATATAGTAATTGCATCTCCATGAAATTATGTAGTAGAAAATGATTTTTAGTACTCCTGTAGGTGCTGGAAAATCATTTTCCAACACCTACAGGAGCACTAGAAATCATTTTCCAGCACAATCAATAGTTATGGAAAAGGTGACAGCTATTGATTAAAAAGGGAAAAGCTACTGAGTAAAAGGTAATGTGAATGTAATGTGTTTTGGAGCTCTGAAGATTTGAATTTTATGTTGTTTTATGACTGTTAGCCCCCTATGAATTTTTTGACAAGAAAACAGGGGGCTAAATTTTTTTTTGAGCCTTCAAGGAATGCATTTCCTCTGAAAGCACATCATCCTTGAAGCCTCCTTGTTCCTTTTCCCTTTGATAAATCCTCACTGTTGTTTCATGAGAAAAGCCTCTCTATTGTGAAGAAAAATGCCCAAAATGCCTCCATTACCCCACTTTTCATCTCCCTTTTTCCCTTTAAAATTTCCCTCATTAACCCTCTAAATCATCCCACATCCCTTTGTAAGCCTTTCAAATACCCTTTGGCTGGTTTAATAGCCCCTTTTTCCTCCTATCGATTCCCTCTTTTAGCCTTAAAAACCCTCTTTTTTGGCTTAAAAACCCACTTTTTTCTTTGAAATAGGCTAAGCTCCTTTTCGGCCAGGCCCCTTAACCACTTCCCCATATGCCCTGCACCCGAGACCAAGTGCTAAAGGCCTGGGTGCTAATCGCAATCGGAAGAAACAAGCGGGCGCATTTCTTTGTTACATTTGATTTTCCCCGATGCGATGGTCTTTCACACTATAGACCGCAGGCGCATTCTCGACCGTTGATATTTCAAAGATCGGACGGTCAGCGCTAAACTCCGACGCACCCATTTCCTCTCTCCTGTCACCCTCCGATTACACGAGAGTCGTCGATCTGTTTCCAGATCGGACGGTGGTCGCTCAATCACACCATCGCAATCGCCCAATCCCGAATCGTTGGTCCTCCCGATTGGCGTGCCCCGATTGGATCTCCGTTGTTCAATCCCTCAGATCCAATGGCCCAGATTTCTTATCATTCTACCCTGTGTTCCCCAATTGGTCGCTCCCGACCCAATCACAACCGTTAATCTATAAATAATCCAACAGTCTAAAGCCAATCGCTTCATCGCCCATTGGAGATTTGTGCCCCTACCTCCTCCGGTTCCGATTAGATCTTAGCCGTCCATCCTATTTGATCTGACGGCTCGTGTTACTCCCGACCACTAACCAGCCCCGCCACTATTGTTTCTCTCTCTCCAGATCTCAGTCTTTCATCCTCAGATCGGACGGCCTTGGTTGAAACCACCTTCCGCTCGACCCCACTTTACCAATCGTTCATGTGCCTCATATCGCACTCCCCCATCACCGTAGGATCTCACGACCCCAGATCTAACGACCCATACTAATATCACGCAGTTTGGGCATCCAAAGTTTAACATTTCAATTTCACATGATATGGGTGGTTTTCTGGAGCCACGTGTCAGCCGGGGACCCATATCGCGTTCAAAAAGTGAAAAAAGCCTTCCAGCCTTTTTGCAGCATGATACCGAAAATTTTCCCTCCCAAAACCACTTTTCCTCTTTTGTCCCCACAGCCTCCATATTTGATCTCAGTCGTCCATTGATTCCCGATCGACCATCGCATCTCACGTTGATTCATATTTTTCATCGCGCGACCTTAACACTTCATCGCATCATCCCTACCGTCGATCTCCTCCTAGGATCTCACGGTCCACATTAAATTTCCCTCCGCCTTAGCCAGGTCCCACAATTCAAGTCCATTTCGTAATGTTTTTCATTGCATTTCCATTCATTTCTTTGTATTTCGCCGAAGTCCAAAATTTCTCGATTTACATTAAAGATCATTCGTTCTGCCCGACATTAGAACTTTAATGTTTTATATTAAATTTTATTTAATTTCTCCACCAAACTTCCATCTGCAGCATTTTTGACCATTTCCACCATTCTTTCACAGTTTCTATTGTTCCGCCACCATTCCTCTAGGCCTCCACAACATGTCTTCCTTCACTCCCTAGATTTTATAATGGGTTTATTTTATTGTGCAGGGTTCACAAGAGTGGTTAATTCACTATGTTTTCCACAGTCACATTTACTGTGACTCAGAGCGTAGAGGGGCCATTACAACAGCGAAAGTGTATCAGCAGCAGAGACGAATTACAGGATTTACACCCATAATTGAAGATTAAATGTTTTAATTCTTATTCAAAGAATTAAGGCGCAGTTTGAAGATTAAAAGAGCACATGAAACAAGCCATATCTGCTTTCATGTCAAAAGTACATTTTCTCCGACAGTACACCTCCGACATAAGTCTCCATGCCTCCCTGAGCTCCCAAAGGCCATTTCACTGACAGAAAGCTTCCAAATACTATCAGGACAACAATAATGGAGGTATGGAAGCCCAGAAGACCTTTAATCACCTTACTCGCTTCAGAAGACAGAACAGAGTGCCTTACAGCTAGACAGGACATTAATGAACACATCCGATGGTCAAATATCGACCTGACAGAAGCTCCGAACTAGACTATAGAGTACAGCGCAGAGCTATTAAACAGGATGGGTGTGGACACTTCCGCCACTCTGTCGTAATGGATTCATTTAATTCACATCTACTTCCACAGTTATTCATTCTCCTATAATAATTCCCGAGAACATTTCGTAAAGTTGTTGTTGTTGTAGTTGTTGTTAGAGGAATTCATTTTTTACTGTTAGAACAGTTTTGGGGGGAAGTAGCTAAGTAAGTTTGTAATGTAGTAGGCTGGGAGGAGAAATCTTGGACTGTATCAGCCATTGAGCTCAGTGTATGTGACTGGTTTTGCATATCAATTAATCAAGCAATTTCACAAGATTCTGGTCTATATTACAGGTGATGTTTCTCTTATTACATTGTTTTATTACATTTTTCATGATGTTCATTGGTCTTCTGGTACGCATCACAAATCTAGCATAGGATATACCCTTGCATGGTACCCTATGTTTCTGCTCTCCCTACCTTTGATATTTTTTGCTGATAGTGAATCTAAGAGCAAATTCATGTAATTTAACCAGTGTAGTAGCTGTTATTCACTTCTAGCCGATGTGTGAATTCGGGGGCTTGCTGCTTATTTGTTCTTGTTGGTCTGAGCTGCAAGAATTGGGATATCGGGGATTTAGTGTGAGCCCTGTCCACTGGGGTCCTTTTCAAACAGATTGGCCTTTCAAAGATCTCTTGAACTAGTGTCAAAGCATTGAAGGTTAAAAGTCCTTCTCTGACCTTAGGCCTAGTTCTATGTTCAAATCTTAAGTGTTTTCCCTTTGAGAGTGTGTTGAAGCAGATCTGGAATTAGATGACCTCTGGTCTGATCTCAAGCTGCCCTTCATGTCTCTCTTTCTCTCCTTATTTTCCCATTTCACCATCTATCTTAAAGATCCTTTAGCATAGATGACTTTCCCTGTGAAAGCCTTGCTTAGTTGTTTGCAAGTAATTTCCTTTCATGACTCCATAGCCCAATGGATGGCACATCCTTAATCGATCCTCTTTTACCGAAATGTCCTACTGCTTTGCTCATTTCCTTCCATTTCCTTCTCAGTTGATGATCTCATGACCAACCCAAAAACCAACCAAATCATTTTAAACCCCCATTTGTGCTTCATACCTAGCCTAATACCTCATTTTGAGCTTCAAATATATATCATTCTTTGCTTTATTGGAGAGATCCCTCTCCGGGCCCAGGAGGGCTAGATCCTAGGGCCCCAAAGTGGTTTTGATGTTGTCTCATCTTTTGGTCTTGCCAATCTGGCCAAAACATGGGAACCCTAACATAATGGCGACTCCATTGGGGAATATTTGAGTAAAACATACCTTTAAACACTTCAAAGACTCAAAGAAGACCATAGTGGCCTTAGTTTGGTGGTTAATCACTGTGGTGAACATTACACCTCCTTGAAACATTCTGAACCTTCCACCTGGCGACTCCATAGTTCCTTAATAGTTAAAACACTCCAATGGTGATCAGTAGGCCTACTGATTATCTTGGTTTACATAAGACTCCACTGGGAGACTATCCTCCATTACAACATTAGCCATATTAGAAGTAACAAGTAGGATTAATTTGCTTTGTTTGAAAGACAACATTCTGGCTTCAAGAACCATTCATACAAGAGCTTATCCTGACCCGAACCCACCTGAAATAGTTGACAACCCTGAGAGAATTCTCAGGAAATCTCCTACACCTAGAAGACCAACTATTTCCAGACATATCCATAGAGTTAACTCTGCACCAGAAGACTTTACAGCTCTATCAGACCCTCTTTTTGAATTAGACTTGCGAAGTAGTCTACGTAGAACTAGGTCATTCAGTGTTTTAGACCAGCCAGACCTTCAGCTTCCTGGTTCACCATCTCACAGTGGTCAACACAGTGGTCATCCAAAACTTGGGACTCTGTCATCCTAAATCAGCTCAACAGAGTGTTGTTGGTCCTAATATTCCTGTCATCCACATACCTGTTGTTCAAGCAAATCCTTTACCTCATCAAAACATCATCATGGCGGCCTGGTATACACCTCTAGTGTTAACACATCCCTTAGTGCCTCTACCCAACGATTATCAATCAAAAATCCCACACTTCAATGCAAAAGAGTCTACCACGGCTCAACACCATGTAGATAGGATGGAAGATTCTTTTGACTATATGGAAATAGATGATGAGACAGTCAAGATGAGAATCTTTGCCCAGAGTTTAGGAGGTGATGTGAAGAAATGGTTCAAGGGCCTGCCTCCTAATAGTATTCGGGACCTTCCCTCTTTATATCAGACCTTTATAAACAAATGGGAAGTCAAGACCAACCCTCTCCAAATCTTAGTAGAATACAAGAATATTAAAATAAATGTAGGAGAGAGTGTCCACGACTATTCTACAAGGTTTAAAAGTGTTTACAACACTCTTCCTCCACATATGAAACCACCCCCAGGTATGGCTTTAGTCAAATACCCGAAATGATTTGATGCTGACATGGCCTACCATCTTAGGGAGAGAGATTACAACACATTGGAAGATATGCAAAAAGGAGCAGTGAGTGTAGAGGCTAACCTGATTGAAAAGAAAGCCAGAATGAGGGCTGAGAAAAGGGTAACATATAGGGATGACACTGCAGCCTCCACATCCAATCCCAAGTATGACAATCTAGCCAAAAAATGGTTGTCTTAGTTAGTAATCAGAATAGAAACCGGAATCATAACCAGAACCAGAAGTTTAGGAGAAACAACACCACTCCCAACAGACAAAGAGACTCTGATCAGCAAGTCATACCCCCATTTCAAGAGAATTTCCTTGATGAAGATGAAGGGATAATAGAATATTCTGAGGGAAACACAATAAATATGTTTGAAATAGAAAAATCAATCCATAACTGTTCCACAGAAGAAGATCATACCTCACCCTCATATTGGGATGAGGAAATATTAGAATCTGAGGATTACAGGGAAGGATTTGAAAATGCCATCATGCAGGTCAGAGAACAGTATGAACTTAGAAGAAAAAAGAGCTTAGACAATTCCAAACCGAAAGCTTCTAAGATTGCCATTAAGAAAAGGCCTGAGAAAACTTCTAAAGTGATTGTTAAAGGTAACAAATCAGCAGCTGAGATTTCTGGGAAGAACAAAGAAAAAGACAGCCAAAATACTGATAAAAAAGGTCAACCAACTAGCAGCACTAGCACTGCAGCTAGTGTTCCTGATAAAACAGTTACAAGCACTGTACATAGTGAGAATCAGCACACTGATTTTGCCACTAAAGCAGTGGCTAACAAAACAGAGTTGAGTCTCACAAAGAGTCAATATCCCTTCAATTTGGAGAGTGAGATTTCTAAAATTAAAATCTCTGTCCCACTCTCTGAGCTGGCCACTCAGGATGTATATAAAGGCCAAATTTTGAAAGTTTTAAATCTAGGTGAAAACAGTGAAACTGTCAATCTGAGTGATGATCAACCAGCCCTTCTGTTTGGTCCAAAGATAGAAGGGAAGTTTCAGGAAGGGGTAGTACCTCCTTTTTACATCAGTCTCAATATCCATGACAAGATCCTTCACAATGCAATGCATGACTCTGGAGCATCACACAACTTAATGCCTAAGGTAGTTATGGAGAGGTTAGGCCTAGAGATAACCCGTCCCTAAAAATATTTATATTCATTTGACTCTAGTAGAGTGAAGTGCCTTGGCCTAATCAAGGATCTTTTTGTGAACCTAACCCAGATCCCAACAAAATGTATGGTTATGGATGTTGTAGTGGCAAATGTACCACCTAAGTATGGCATGTTACTGTCTAGGTCATGGGGAGCCAAGATGGAAGTTACAATGCAGATGGATTGTTCATATGCCACAATCCCTATCTTTATCCAGCTTAGGAGACTGTATAGAGAGGCACAAATGAATTTCATGGTTAGTAGCCCTGAAAAGCCTGAAAATTCCCCTCTATACTCTGTACACACAGATCTGGACTCCTTTATCCTTTGCAATGATGAATCCATAGAAGAGCTAAAACTAGAAAATAGAGATACAAGCAATGAAACAGAGCCCATATATTTTAACATAATGGCCACTCTAGACTTGGAAGAAAACAAAGAGGAAACCCTTGGACAGTGCACTGAAACTGAAACTCAAAGTGAAGAAGAAACAGAATGCAACCAGCCAACTAGTCAACTCTCTGAACTCCATACACATCATGAAGAACCAGGCACTCCACACCACGAAGCAGAACCCATTTTACAGCATAACAGTGAAACCCACGTTAGGGAGGAAAATGATGATAAACCTGAAAATGATCCCTTATGGGAAATGAATTTCGATGGGTCTTGCACTAGAAAAACTGCAGGAGTAGGGGTGTGGTTACAAAACACAGAGAGTGACTATGCTGAGATTCATGCCTACAATATAAACTTCAAATGTACTAACAATATCACAGAGTATGAGGCTCTCATCCTAGGCTTGAATCTGTTGAAAAAACTAGGAGCCCGTAGGATAGTTGTACACGGAGACTCTAAGTTAATAATAAAACAAGTGAACAGGGAGTATACAGCAAAACACCCTAGATTAAGAGCGTACAGGAATGATGCTATGGATTTATTGAAAACCTTTGTAGAGTATGAACTGGTGTTTGTTCCTAGTAGTCAAAACATCATTGCGAATGGATTAGCTTGCATAGCTAGCTCATATCATAAAACTCCCAGTGACAGACAAATCATCATTCATATGAAATACAGACCTGCAGTGCCTGATAATGGAAAATATTGGCAGGTCTTTGAGTGCGACAAGAAGATTGAGGATTTCCTGAGGGGCAGGAATGAGTTTGAATTCTCTGATTCGGACTTTAAATCCGATGATAGTTGCCTGAGTGAAGAGCCCCCCGACGAAGAAAAATCACCCCATGACATAGAAATAAACGTGTTAACTGAAGGAATTGGAAATCCAACCGAAGAATATAAGAATGCAGATAAAGAGGAAATAGAGGTGCTACAGGCAAAAGATAATAATATACCCCGAGGTCTGGCACCTTTAGAGTACCTTTTTTATTTCGATGACGTGGCAAAAAAAACCCACTATAGAACACTCAGACTCTGATGTCGAGGAATGAAACATAGGCACAAAAGATAAGCCTAAGATGATAAAGTTGGCTAAGTCCTTACTCGTAGACATGAAAAAGAAATACATTGATTTATTCAAAGAGTTCATTGATGTGTTTTCCTGGAGCTACGAGGACTTAAAGGCCTACGATACGAATATCATACAGCACAAAATCCCTTTAAAGGAAAACCAAAAACCCTTCAGACAAAAACTTCGCAGAATCAACCCAAAACAACTTCCTGCAATTGAAAAGGAAATAAGTAAAATTTATGAGGCAGGAATAATAGTGCCTGTGAGGTTCTCTGATTGGGTCTCAAACCTTGTAGCTGTGAGAAAGAAAATAGGTGAGATCAGACTGTGCATAGATTTCAAGAACCTTAACAGAGCTTCACTTAAAGACAATTACCCTTTACCAAAAATGGAACACATTCTACAGAGGGTAGTGGGCTCAAAGAGGATCTCCCTGTTAGATGGTTTTTCAGGCTATGACCAAGTTTTAGTACTCCCAGAAGACCAACTCGAGACCTCTTTTACGACTCCATGGGGCACCTTTATGTACGTAAAAATTCCTTTTGGACTGATGAACGCTAGTGCGACCTTCCAACGAGCAATGGACATAGCCTTTTCAGAGGAGATATGGAACTTCATCGTCATCTATCTGGATGACATAACAGTCTACTCCAAGACTGAGGAGGAGCACCTAAAACATTTGAGAAGAGTTTTTGAAAAATGTAGAAGGTTAAGACTGTCTTTAAACCCCAAGAAGACTATATTTGGGCTGCAAAAAGGAAATATTCTTGGCCATATTATATCAGAGAAGGGGATTAAAATAGACCTGCAGAGAGTTGAGGGAATACTATAGATCACACACCCGAGAAACATTAAAGAGTTACAATCCTTTATTGGGAAAATTAACTTCCTAAGGAGGTTTATTCATATCTTAGCTGAGCACCTCAGAAATATGACTAACATGCTGAAAAAAGGTGTAGGGGTTAAGTGGACTGTAGAGGCTAAAAAATCTTTTGAATCAGTTAAAATTTCACTCACCTGGGCTCCTGTCCTAATTAGCCCAAATTTCTCAAAAGATTTCCTGATATTTTCCTTTGCCTCTGAGCATACAATGGCCGCAGTTTTGTTGCAGAAAAATCCAAAGGGAATGGAACAACCTATTGCTTTCTTCAGCAAAGCTCTGAGGAATGCACCCTTGAAATACAACATAATGGAAAAACAGGCCTATGCCTTAGTAAAGGCCTTGAAATACTTTAGGGTGTATATACTTCATTCTCACATCAAAGACTACGTGTCGAACATAGTGGTTAAAGACATTTTGTCCCAAGATCCTGATGGAAAGAGGGGAAAATGGATCGTTGTAATATTGGAGTATGACCTGGAAATAAAATCCACAAAACTAATCAAAGGTCAAGGCTTAGCTCAACTAATGGTTGAATCAAATTTACAAGTCGTGGAAATAAACATGTAGATGCCTTGGATGAACAGGAAGGGTTGCCTGATCCTACTGTTGAAGAAACATTTCAAAATTCTCCCTGGTATTCTGATATCCTGTATGTGCTCACAAACCTCAATGCCCCTCCTGATCTATCAAAGACTAAGGCCCGATTCCTGAAGTTAAAAGCCAGAAACTATTGCATACTGAATGAATGTTTATACTGGAAAAATGCAAATGGTCTATTGCTTAAATGTTTTCCTGAAACAGAAGCAGAGAGGATTAAACAGGAGTTCCATGCAGGAGAGTGTGGAGGCTATTTAAACTCGAAATCCATTTCTAACAAAATACTCAGAGCTAGCTATTTCTAGCCTACACTTTTCAATGACATCCATAAAATAATAATTGTCTGCCATAAGTACTAGATTTTCGAGGGAAAAAGAAATCTCCTCCCTTTACCATTACAACCCATTACTATTGAGGCTCCCTTTCAACAATGGGGACTAGATTTCATAAGATAAATACACCCTACCTCTTCTGCACAACACAAGTGGATCCTTACAGCCACAGACTATTTCACAAAATGGATAGAGGCCATACCTACTAGGAATGCCTTAGATTCTGTTATCATTAAGTTCCTAGAAGATCACATCCTCTCTAGATTTGGCTTCCCAAGAAAAATAATCACTGATAACGTTGTTGCTTTTGGATCCAAGAAAATGATTGATTTTTGTCACAGGTATCACATAGCACTCGGTCATTCAACTACTTATTACCCACAACGTAATGGGTTATTTGAATCATCAAACAAGAGCTTGGTGACCATTATCAAAAAGCTGCTCGAAGAAAATAATAAATCGTGGCATAACAAGTTAGTGCATGCATTGTGGGCTGATAGGCTAACAACAAATAAATCCATTGGCATGTCACCATATCAGCTTGTCTATGGAACAGAGGCAGTGTTTCCTACCAGCCTTGGGGTACCAATGATTAAACTAGTCCAAGAGATTCAGACAGAAGAAGACAGTATGGTAAGGAGGATAAACCAAACAATTCATCTCCAACAAACAAGAGAAGAGGTCTATAACAGAGCTCTGAAAGTTCATGAAAATGTAAAGAAGTTATTTGACAAAAGAACAAAAGCTTCTGACTTCAAAATTGGAGATAAAGTTTTAAAGTGAGACTCTAGGAGAGAAGACAAAGGCAAGCATGGAAAATTTGATAGTTTGTGGCAGGGTCCTTACATCATACAGGCTACTGTGGGTCCAAATGCCTTTTTTCTGCAAGAGCTAGATGGTACGGAGTTGTTTCGGGGTCCTATCAATGGCAGGATACTCAAGCATTACTATTGTTGATTTCCCGTTTACAGTTTTCATTTCCAATGTAAATACCATTGCTGTGTTTTCTTTTCAAAGAAAAAGAGAAAATGTTTCAAAAAAAAAGAGAAAGAGAGGTTCAGAAATGCTCAAAACTTGAACCTCGGAAGTGCAAAATATTGGCTCTAATATGATCAAAACTTGAGCCAAAATAAGTAAAGACAACTGGTTTTAATATGCCTAAAATCTGAACCAGAAAAGAAGAAAAAGATCAGCTCTAGCAAGCCCAAAACCGAAGCTGAAACGAAGAAGGAAAGTGATTCTGACAAGCTCAAAACTTAAGTCACAAAGAAGAGAAGGATGCTTCAAAGTTTCATATTTCAAGCCTTTGAAAAAATTTTTCCAATTTTCTGCAATTTTATTCCATGTGCAACTGTCTTTATGCCTTGGATACACAACAAACTAGACTGTCTAATCCTAGTTTGACTGTTTTTAAATTTGTGTTGTAGAATGTAGAGAAGAAATCTGCTGGACAGTTTAATCCCAACAGATATTAGATTAGGCAAAGAAACATATGAGGCCAACAGTTTAATATGGTCTCATGGAGTGATAAGGGTATAATTAGAGTAGTGTGTTTTCTGTTTTCAATAAAAATAATAATGATGAAGAAGGTCTGCAAATTCAAATGCACCTTGAAGAAAAAATGTTAGGATTGTAGGATGGGTAGGTAGATTGTTTGGGGAATGTTTTCTGCTGATTAATTCCATCATGTTTGTATAGTTTAATCAAAGAAGAAATATGGTTCAAATATTAGGCATCTGGCCTACCCCAAAATATTTATTTTTTGAATTCTTGACTCCTTCAAGATGAAGCCATCCCCATGTGGAGCCACTGTTAGCCAGCTATGAATTTTTTTTCAAGCAAACAAGCGGCTAAATTATTTTTCTGAGCCTTCAAGAGATACATTTCCTATGAAAATATCTCATCCTTGAAGCCTCTGTGTGTCCTTTTCCTTTGCAAAAATCTTCACTGTTGTTTCCATCAAAAAATCCTCACTGTCTATGAAAAAAATTGTGCTCAGAAAGGCCTTGATTTTCCCCTTGTATCTCTGCAAAATTTCCCATTTTAACCTTTCTTTTCCCTTTTCCAAAGTGTCCCTTTTAACCCCAAAAATCCCTCCTAAGTCTTCCAAACCATCTATTTCATCCTTTTAAACCAAGTGAAATCCCTTTGTCTGGTTTAAAACCCCTTTATTCCCTTACCGGAACCCTTGTTTAGCCTTGAAAACTCTGTTTCTAAGCTAAAAATCCCATTTTTATTATAAAACAGGCTTAGCACATTTTCAGCTAGCCCCTAACCACTTCCCCTCCATAAGCCCAAGCTCTAAGACCAAGTGCTAAGTCAAAAGGCGCCAATCGCATCGGAGATTCGGAACGGAACACTTTTTTCCTTTGTAAACGAAATCTTTTGATGCGATAGTGTATTTGTTCCATGGGACTCAGGAGTGATCACAACCATTGATCTTAAAGATCTAACGATCCATGCATGTTTCATCGTGCCCCAATCTCACTCCTTTGTAAGTCTTCTGATGGCCATCTCCACCGTCGATTCACATCTTAATCCGACGACCATCGTTGCACCGCTTCAATCGCCAATCGGAGATTTCATAATGCGCCACCCTCCAATGCCCCGATTCGCTGATCCCTGATTAAATCTGAGCCGTCCGCTCATTCTGATCCTATGACCCAGATTCCTTCCTGTTCCACCCCTCTTCCCCGATTGGTCACCCTCCGACCCAATCGCAGTCATTGATCTGCAGCCAAGTCAACGGTCCAAAGCCAATCGCAACCATCGCCCATCAGATTTTTGCCCTCCATCACTCTCCTTCCGATTGGATCTCCGCCATCCAATCCTTTGGATCCAACAGCCTGTATTCCTCTCGCCCACTAGCCATATCCTCCGCCTGTGTTTCTCTCTCCAGATATTAGTCGTCCATCGCATGGATCGGACGGTTCACAGCAAAACAGTCGTCCGTTGGCCCCCACTTTACTAACCTTACACGTTCCTCATATCGTGCTCCTCCATCACTATTGGATCTCTTGATCCCAGATCCAACGGCCCACAGCAATATCGCGCTGGTTTTGCATCCGAGCTTTAACTGTCGGAATTTACGTGATATGGGCGGTTTTCCAAAGCCACGTGTCAGCCCGAAACCCATATCACATTCAAAAAGCAGTTTTGATCCCGAAAACCACTTCCCCACTTCTATGCCCGAAATTCTATTAACAGATCCCGACTGTTGATCTATTCAGATCAATGGCTCTCAGTTCATCTCGCATTCCCTTCACAATTTCTCATCGCGCGACCCCAGCATTGCTTCGGATCATCGCAGTCGTCGATCTCCTCCTGAGATCTGACGGTCCATATTGAATCGCCCTCCACCCATGACCGAGTCCCACCATATCAGCCCGTTTCATATGTTTTCATTGCATTTCCCGTGTATTGCATTCAAAGTTCAAATGTTTATGTTTGCATTAAACATTATATCATTCCACCCAAACATTTAAATTTTAATGTTCTACATTAAAGTTTATGTTATTTCGCCCAACCTTCTAAAATCATTCCTTTGGTTAACCTCAACCGTCGATCATCGCCTCCCGATCTGATCGAACGGTCCACGTGCATTTCTCCATCAAAACCTCCATCAGCTGCATTTTTCACCATTATTCTGCATTTTTCCACCATTTTCCATTTGCATCCACCGTTTCCACCATGCTGCGCTGCCATTCTCACAGCCTTCTACCACATGGATTTTCTTAACAGTTTGTGTCTTTCACAGGGTTACAGGCGGTTAAAACCGCCATGGCTCACAGTCACTGTTATAGTGACACAGAGCGCAGAGAGGGCCATTTTTATAGCCTGATATTGCAGAAGAATTTTTGGGAAGATTTCTACAGGAAAGATTTCATCAAAGTACAAAGTTCGACTCTGTAAAACCTCTCCAGCATCATTAAAGATCAAATTTCACAGACAGAGACAGTCAATGAAGCGGAAAAGTGTATCAGTGGATAATCAGAGAGTTTAATGCCTGTAATTAAATATTTTAAGCTCCCATTCAATGTCTAAAATGCACTGTACCAGATTGAAGACCTCATGATTAATACAGAAGGCCTAATGAGGCCTAATGCACAGAAAACTATATTGACAGTGTTTCACATCAACAGAAGTTTCCTCCCGAGAAAGGACACGGTACCCATACTGTATTTATTCTACATCGTGTTCCTGAGAATATTTTCACCCTGACAGTAGTCCTAATGCTACCAGAGCATTTTTTATGCAGTATGGCAAGACCTCAAAGTCATTTATCTGCCTTCTTGTTTATTCACCAAAGTATTGCAGAGTACTACAGCAAAGTATATCAAAGGACATACCTGGAGTAATTTCAACCTGTCGAATACCACTCTTTCATCCAAAGAGTACCAAAAATCAATGCATAGATATTAAGACATAATGGGCCTCGAGCCCTCTTCTTCTACTCTATTTTAATGTTCCATTTACTGTTTCATCTACCTCCTCTACCTCTCTTCCAACTATAAAACTCATGAAGAAACTCATTGTAAGGGTTGTTGATCGGATATCTGTGAACTGTAAGTTGTTTCTCTTGAGATATAGTTCTATGTGTAAAGTTGTAAGATAGGCTTAGGAAGATGTATTCAGACTGAATATCAAGTTGTTGGACAGTGTTGTTACATGACTAGTGTTGCTCTTTAATTTGACAAGCATATTTCTTTGGATCCTGATTTAAAGCAGTGGTTATGTTTTTCTTACTTTGCCTCTGCTTTCTTTGTAATCCATTACATTTCGTTTCCTTGGTACGCATCAGAAATCTGGCATAGGATATACCCTTGCATGGTACCCTATGTTTCTGCTCTCCCTACCTTTGATGTTTTCTACTGATTGTGTTATATGAGTGTTGATTCAAGCTGATTTAACCAGTGTAGTAGCTAATATTACTGTTAGCTGATGTATGAATTAATGAATCATGTTCGTAGATGTTCTTGTTGGGATTTAATTGAAATAATTGGGATACTGGGAGTTTAGAATGTTGATTCTGTCTCACTATGGTCTTTTTCAATCAACTGAATCTTACTAAGTTCCCTTAAGTTGGATGTCGAAGCATTGAGAGTTCAAAGTCTCTCTCTGATCTCAGACCTTCACCTTTGTGTTTAAATCTTTAATGTTTCCTTTGTCTGAAGACTTAACCTTTTAGAAGATGGATCATAGGTGTCTAATGGCATGTCCTGTCCCTGGATCTGATTCCTAAGTGGTCACCTTGGAGGTTTCCCTGTCATTCACTTTCTTTCATCATCATTTCATAACACACTATCATCTTTAATATCTAATGCTTTAGATGACTAGCCCAATTGAAAGCCTTGAACACTAAATAGCAATTAAACCCTTTCCTGACTCCATTGCCCAATGGTCTCGAGTGTTCTCTGAATTATCTCTCATTTGCCTAAAATCCTCTTTTCTCATCCTTATCTTATATTGAACCCTTCCTTCCAGTTTCCCAACAACCAAACAAACAAACAATCAAACAACAAACATTGTGCCTTACAACTAGCCTAAAACTTCAAAACAGAGCTCCAAAGACATATTTCCCTACCTTTATAGAGATATCCCTCTCTGGCCCCAGGAGGGCTAGATCCTGAGGTCTTAAAGTGGTTCTAATGTTATCTCATATTTTGGTATTACCAGACTTGCCAAAAAATGGGAACCCCAACATAACGGCGACTCCGCTGGGGAGTTGAGTGCATTTTATCTTAGATACCATTAGGCACTCAAAAGACCCAAAATCTCTGTTTAGGTTGGTATCTAATGCTGATGGTGGACAGCAACCTGTTTCGAACGTCCAAATTCATCCACTTGGCGACTCCACACTCTATAATTCCTAAAAAGACCAAATGACTCCACTAGTAGAAGACTCTGAACTGGTCGAGAAGATGCAGCGACCTTCTTTGTAGAAACATGGATCCAAATATGGACAGAGATGCAAAGCTAGATGCTTTGGCAGACAAATTAAACGGAATAGCAAACATGTTTGGTGAAGTGCTGGAAATGTATACGGCTAATCTATATGCAAATGTTGATTATTTTGAACATCCCATGCATTTTCCAGAGCAAGGGCCAACTCCAGACCTAGACAATGAGCAAGACATGTATGATGATCTTGGTTTGGAGTTTTCTCTTGCTCTGGAAAATGCTCAGGATGAGACTCAAGAAGATATCCAGCCTCCAGATCAGTTCGTACAAGAAGCAGAGGACTGTTGTTCTTCTGTCTGTGTTAAAAAATAAATTTCTCCGTTGACAGAAGAAGAGATGGACCAAATATTAAACACGCAATCCACCTCTGAAATCTTTTACAGATCCAGAATACTCCTCTCTGGATCAGAACGAAGAAATATTTGTTGAGAATCCGACAGGTTTGATTGGTGACATTGTTTACAAATATGATTTTCCTAGTTATGATCTGTTTGATGATGATTGTTTTCAAAGGGAAGCCGAGCCTACAGGACCATCATCAGTAGACTCATGGGAGGAAAAACAAGGCCAGAAACTCCAAAGAAGCAACGAACCAATTCAGCCTATATATGACACTGATGAAGAAAGATACGAAAGCCTGGTAGCAAATGAAGATTCATGGAATTTTCACTATGTTGCATCTCAGATCATCAGTGGTGAATGCTATAAAAATGGAGATCATCAACCTTTCACTTCAGAGAATGAGGAAGAAAGCAAATAAGAGATTCTTGAGCATGGTGAAAGTAAGGAGCCTTCTCTTGAAAAAGAGGAAGCGATGGAACATACCCCTGCTCAAGAATACATGGACCTTTTCACGGAGCTCAGCCCATCAAAGCAGAATATATCAGAGCTCCAAGAGGACTCAGCTGCAATATATGGTGAGTCCTCCAGTTCAAAAAATGAAGAAGATGAAGGAGATTCTCTTCCTCAAGAGAGTCTCGTCCTTGATCCAGTGGTAGAAGGAGAAATCCTGGTTGAAACCTGCCTGCCAAATATGCATAACTAGGTATCATTCCATGATCCTTATGTTCATTTCTTGCAAACATTTGAGGAAGGATCAAAGGTATTTTTAAGCAGCATGTTGCAGACAACGAGAAAATTTTTAAAAGTTTCTGTTGTGGAGCCAAAAGAGTGGGAGCAGCCCTGCCTATCCAGCATGCTCAAGGAGTTGAGCAAGAAAGACCAGTCATGGGATCACTTGATGGACCGGTTGCATTGGAAGAGAATGTTTGTAAGCTAGACTTGTAAATATTTCAAGTAGAGTAGGGTAGGTAGGAAAGCTCAATAAAGCTCAGTGTGTCAGCATGTAGTTAGTGGTTTTTAATTTCTGCAAGGTTTTCAGTCCATGAGAAGTTTTGTCTTTATGCCATGGTCCACAGCAAGCCAAACAGTCTAATCCTGGCTTGACTGTTTTTCAATTTCTGTCTTAGAATGTAGAGAACAAGTTTGCTAGACAGTTTAATCCTAGAAAACATTAGTTTAGGTAGAGAAAATATGAGGCCAACAGTTTAATCTAGTCTTATGGAGTAATAAGGGTAGAAGTAGAATAGGTTTATTTTTCCTGTTTGTAAAAATTTGATGATGTAAAGGGTCTGCAAGTCCAAATGCACCCAGAAGAAAAAATGTTAGGACTATAGTTTGGGAAGGTAGTTGTTTGAGAGAATATTACTATTGATATGATGTCTTCATGATGTGTGGCAGCTGATCCAAGAAAGAAAGTGGATGTGTTAAGTACCAGGCATCTGGCCTACTCCAAAGATCATTTTCTGAATTCGTGACTCCTTCAAGAAGAAGACATCCCCATGTGGAGACACTGTTAGCCCCCTATGAATTTTTTGACAAGCAAACAGGGGGCTAAATTTTTTTTTGAGCCTTCAAGGAATGGATTTCCTCTAAAAACACATCATCCTTGAAGCCTCATTGTTCCTTTTTCCTTTGATAAATCCTCACTGTTGTTGCATGAGAAAAGCCTCTCTGTTGTGAAGAAAAATGCCCAAAAGGCCTCCATTACCCCACTTTTCATCTCCCTTTTTCCCTTTAAAATTTCCATCATTAACCCTCTAAATCATCCCACATCCCTTTGTAAACCTTTCAAATACCCTTTGGCTAGTTTAATAGCCCTTTTTCCTCCTACCGATTCCCTCTTTTAGCCTTAAAAACCCTCTTTTTTGGCTTAAAAACCCACTTTTTTCTTTGTAACAAGCTAAGCCCCTTTTCGGCCAGCCCCCTTAACCACTTCCCCATATGCCCTGCGCCCGAGACCAAGCGCTAAAGGTTGGGGCGCTAATCGTAATCGGAAGAAACAGGCGGGCGCATTTCTTTGTTACGTTTGATTTTCCCCGATGTGATGGTCTTTTACACTATAGACCGCAGGCACATTCTCGACCGTTGATATTTCAAAGATCGGATGGTCAGCGCTAAAATCCGTTGCACCTATTTCCTCTCTCCTATCATCCTCCGATTACACGAGAGTTGTCGATCTGTTTCCAGATCGGACGGTGGTCGCTCAATCGCACCATCGCAATCGCCCAATCCCGAATCGTTGGTCCTCCCGATTGGCGTGCCCCGATTGGACCTCCGCCATTCAATCCCTCAGATCCAACGGCCCAAATTTCTTATCATTCTGCCCTGTGTTCCCCGATTGATTTCTCCTGACCCAATCGCAGTCGTTGATCTGCAGATAATCCAATAGTCTGAAGCTAATTTCTTCATCGCCCATCGGAGATTTGTGCCCCTGCCTCCTTCGGTTCCGATTACATCTTAGCCATCCATCTTGTTTGATCTGACGACTCGTGTTACTCTTTACCACTAACCATCCCCGCCACTATTGTTTCTCTCTCTCCAGATCTCATCCGTTCATCCTCAGATCGGACGGCCCTAGTTGAAACCACCTTCCGCTCAACCCCACTTTACCAATCGTGCACGTGCCTCATATCGCACTCCCCCATCACCATCGGATCTCACGACCCCAAATCTAATGGCCCACAGCAATATCACGCAGTTTGGGCGTCCGAAGTTTAACATTTCAATTTCACGTGATATGGGCGGTTTTCTAGAGCCACGTGTCAGCCAGGGACCCATATCGCGTTCAAAAAGTGAAAACATCCTTCCAGCATTTTTGCAGTGTGATACTGGTGGTTTTCCCTTTCAAAACCACTTTTCCTCTTTTGTCCCCATAGCCTCCATATTTGATCTCAGCCGTCCATTGATTCCTGATCGACGGTCCACATCGCATCTCGCGTTGCCTTCATATTTTTCATCGCGCAACCTTAACACTTCTTCGCGTCATCCCTACCGTCGATCTCCTCCTGAGATCTGACGGTCCACATTAAATCGCCCTCCGTCTTAGCCAAGTCCCACCATTCAAGTCCATTTCGTAATGTTTTTCATTGCATTTTCATTCATTTCTTTCTGTTCAAACTTTCATATTATAGTATCATTCTATCCCAATCTTGTTACTTAGAACTTAATGCAATGTTTACAATGTATCATTTTCACCAACTTCCCATTCTAATGTTTTTTAATATTTCTTCCATTTTTTCACAATTGTTTATCTTCAAATGATTATAACACATACTCTGGATTTTAATATATTATTTTATCAAAAGGGTGGTTCACAAGAGTGGTTAATTCACTATGTTTTCCATAGTCACATTTATTGTGACCTCAGAGGCATGGTGGAGCTAGCTATAGCTATTAAAGTAAACAAGAGGTATGCAGTAATTCACACGATTTCGCACCCAGCACTGAAGATTAAATGTTTTAATCCTTATTCAAAGAATTAAGGCTAGCTTGAAGATTAAAAGAGAATCCGAAATGCTTTCGATATCTCACTGTAAACACAACAAGAATTCTTCGTAAGATACCCATATAAGTCTCCATGCCTCCCCGAGCTCCCAAAGGCCATTTCACCAACAGAAAGCTTCCAAAGACTGTCAGGACAGAAATAATGGAGGTATGGAAGCCCTGAAGACCTTTAGTCACCTTACTCGCTTCAAAAGACATAACAGAGTGCCTTACATCTAGACAGGACATTAAAGAACACATCTGATGGTCAAATATCGACCTGACAGAAGCTCCGAACCAGACTACAGGGTACAGCGCAGAGCTATTAAACAGAATGGGCATGGAAACTTCTACCACTCTATCTTAATGGATTAATTTAATTCACATCTACTTCCACAGTTATTCATTCTTCTATAAGAATTCCTGAGAACATTTTGTAAATTTGTTGTTGTTGTAGTTGTTGTTAGAGGGATTCATTTTTACTGTTAGAACAATTTTGGGGGGAAGTAGCTAAGTAAGTTTGTAATGTAGTAGGTTGGGAGGAGAAAGCTTGGACTATATCAGCCATTGAGCTCAGTGTATGTGATTAGTTTTGCATATCAATTAATCAAGCAATTTCATAAGATCCTGGTCTATATTACGGGTGATGTTTCTCTTATTACATTGTTTTATTACATTTTTCATGTTGTTCATTGGTATTCTGGTACGCATCACAAATCTAGCATAGGATATACCCTTGCATGGTACCCTATGTTTATGCTATCCCTACCTTTTATGTTTTCTGCTGATAGTGAATCTAAGAGAAAATTCATGTAATTTAACCAGTGTACTAGCTGTTATTCACTACTAGCTGATGTGTGAATTTGGGGGCTTGCTACTTATTTGTTCTTGTTGGTCTGAGCTGCAAAAATTAGGATACCGAGGATTTATTGTGAGCCCTGTCCACTGGGGTCCTTTTCAAACATATTGGCCTTTCAAAGATCTCTTGAACTAGTGTCAAAGCATTGAAGGTTAAAATTCCTTCTCTGGCCTTAGAACTAGTTCTATGTTCAAATCTTAAGTGTTTTCCCTTTGAGAGTGTGCTGAAGCAGATCTGGAGTTAGATGACCTCTGGTCTGATCTCAAGCTGCCCTTCGTGTCTCTCTTTCTCTCCTTATTGTCCCATTTCACCATCTATCTTAAAGATCCTTTAGCATAGATGACTTGCCCTATGAAAGCCTTGCTTAGTTGTTTGCAAGTAATTTCCTTTCATGACTCCATAGCCCAATGGATGGCACATCCTTAATCGATCCTCTTTTACCGAAACGTCCTACTGCTTTGCTCATTTCCTTTCATTTCCTTCTCAATTGATGATCTTATGACCAACCCAACAACCAACCAAATCATTCTAAACCCCCCTTTGTGCTTCATACCTAGCCCAATACCTCATTTTGAGCTTCAAAGATATATCATTCTTTACTTTATTGGAGACATCCCTCTCTGGGCCCAAGAGGGCTAGATCCTAGGGCCCCAAAGTGGTTCTGATGTTGTCTCATCTTTTGGTCTTGCCAATCTGGCCAAAACATGGGAACCCCAACAATGACCAAAAAAAATGTATAGAGAATTTTAAATTTTGTGTAGCAGGCTTAATCTAGAGAAGACTAGGGAACTAGTGCAATCAGCTATGAATAGTTTATATGTTTGCAGTCATCTACTGTACAATACGGTTTTCTTCAAAAAATAGTGTGAATTCTTGTTCAACAATTGTGTCATTCTCTTATTAATCAACTGAATTCCATAATAAATTTACTTACTGAAATTTAGAGCTACAACCCAAAACTAAATGACTCTGGTAGTCCACTTGAACAATGATAAGAAATACTCTGGTGGTCAATTCATGTGACACAATGATCAGATTAAGACCAGAAATTCCTTCTTTTCATCATGATGGTTTTTGACCTTATTCTATGAGTGTTGGAGGAGAAAATATAGAAATATGCATTTACAGAACTATTAAACACATACTACTTTTCCAGTTTTTAAAAATTTTCGCCAGCCCTGTTTTGTCTTTTGTATCCCCATTCTAGGCAACTCAACTGTTAATACTTGCAGAAGTTATAGATCTCTAACGGACTACACCAAGTAGTGGGCATCATATTTTTAGATCCAAAGAAATAACAAATGATAGTATATAAATGCACAATTCCTGAGGTATGAGAGGCTTTTTTTTTATCAACATATTGGATAGAATTGCTGTCATAAATGAACCCTTCAATTATATAGTAAATCCTTACTGCACTTTGAGTCATCACTAATCCCAAACTAGTATATAGTAAATCCTAACTACACTTTCAGTCATTACTAATCCCAAAGTAAGTATTTCTGGAACCTTATGTGCATTTCTATTAGATGAGAAGTGATACAAAAAAAACTACTCTACTTTAAATACAAAATTGATAAAACTAAACTTTATTCAAGATACTTCAATCCTAACTAAAACTCTACATGGGTCTCAATATGCGAAAATCATTGAAAACAAGAGAAACACGTAAAAGCAAAAAATTATGACAACGAACCACAAGACAAAAATTAAATAAATATTAAAATCTCACAAATGAAATATCCCATGTAGCTAATTTTGGCTTTTATGAATCTAGGCCAACAATGAAAACACGATGAATCTTGTCACCAGCCTGAGTGATTGTATGAAGGAACACATTTGAAAATAAGTAAGGTCACTTTATGATGACTATTATTGGCAGTGATTCGATGTTACTCTTAATTTTGTGCATGCTCGTTGGAGCAACAATAACTATGAACTTACTTCCAGAATTTGTGATTTCCAGTGCTACATATGAACTAAGGTTTCGTAGACAAGAGTGCAGATATTCTAAGACACATAGATCCATTTGTTTTGGATTATTATTTTAGCCTGAAGGACTTCAACTAAATCAGTTGAGGATGAGGCAAAACAAGAACGTTCCCTAAAACAAATTTTTAACTCTAAAGCTTTTCCCTTCCCATGGCTAAAAAAAAGATGAAAAGCACATAACTTCAAAGGCTTCCATTGAGAATGTATTTAAAGTTTGTGCAATACCAATATATTGCTTCTTGAAAATAGTGTAATTAAAGTTTTGTGTAAAATTTAGTTTAGTTTCATGGTTTTCTGTAATCTCGATTGCCAATTATTTTTCAGGGAAGGATTAATAAATCAAAGACATTTGTCATTGAATTGAAATGCAATACCTGTATCACTTCTCTGAAGAAGTCTACCTATTTTAATCATATATAAATTCTATCCATGCTCAGATGTTTTGAACCTAATCTAAAAATTTATTTCCCATCTATGCTATGGGTGATAAATACAAGTGAAAAAATGATAGATGATATTTTACTCTACCTTTGTTTTCACAAAACTATATATTAAGTACTATTGTATTTTCTCTTTCAACATGAATTATGAGAAATGATGAAATAGTTTTGTGACTGTTGCTAGCTATATAGAAGATTTTATATTTTTCTTCATTTCCTTTTATATTGGATGAATCTTTCTAATACTAAGATCACCTGCCATTTGGGTGCAATTTGGTGAGCTACCAGAGGTATCAAGGTCATCCTCATGAATAGTCTGGGTGTAATACACTTGACCTAGTATAGCCTTTGGTGTTCAACAAAGGAAAGTATAAAAACAATAATTGGAGTGCATTAGAAATAGTGATGCATGAGGAAGGGATATTTGGAACTTATTTCCTTTGACCTCCATAGGATGCATCTTTTCTTCTTCTCCTCTCTCTTCTTTGTTTCCACACTAGCGGTAGGAAATAAATTAGATTACACATATGCACATTCATGTTTTTTTGTCAAAATATATGCAAACTTATACAATGATATTTATTGTCTTGATTATAAAATCCCAAAACTCATACCATACGACTTGTTGAATAAGTATTAGATGAATCAAATAGTTGGCCTCATAAATCCACATTCTTATTCATATTACAGTCTGCAATAAATACCCTTATATGTATTTTCAAAAGGGTTTGTCTGTGACTTCTTTCAAGGATAAAGGTCATAAAATATTAGAAGTAATTTATAGGAGACCAAAGTAATAGGAATGGTGGTAGAGGTTTGAGTTTCAATGTTTATCTTGAAGCAGACCGAGCATATCTTCTGTGGTAAGACTGAGTTCTCTAAAATTTTATGTGAACATATTTAAGCCCTTTATGATCTAATTCGAGCTTATTTGGGAGAAAAACCTAAACTTCCTTTTAGATCATATGTGGAATGGTCTGAAATTATATAGCATGACAGTGGTAGAGCTTCCTTGTGATATGACAATAGTTTATTTGTCCTTCTACTAGTTTGATAAGTAGATTAGTCTGAGTCTCCAACTTCCTCTCACAATATTACAATGGCATGAATAAACCACTAAAGGTGGACTAGTTAAGGACAAGAAGGGGAGGCTTGTATGTGCCTTCGATCAGGCCTATGAAGGAGATCAAGATTGTGTCAAGAAAGCGACTGAAACTACATTTATGTTATTGAATAATATTCTCAAATGTTTGTGTTTTTAAAACCTTACTTGTCAAGAATCGAGAATATTGTTGATAAGGACCAAAGGAGATTTGCCACAACTAAACCAAGGCCAATAAGCCCTTGAAAAAGTAAAAATCATTAAATACTCTAAACCATAAGTATTGAAGGCAACCATAAGTTTTCCTTGATATTATAACCATAAGGTTACAAAATCCAAATTATTAGAGTTCATAGGAAAAGATGTGGGTGGGACCGGTTCTTGTCCACAGTGATCATTTTTTGTCCACGTGGGTGGGACCGATTCTTATTGAGGTCCACGTCAATTTTTCTTTGGGAACTCCACTCCAAACTACCGATGTTTTACACCGCCTCAGAAAGGGAATTTATGTGTGCATGTGGTATGCTATATTTCATTTCATAGGAATAGCCGCAAGTTCATACTTTGTTACTTTCTCTGGATTTGACAAAGCCTCAGCAAACTACATTAGGAGTTTCCAGATTCTCTCTGCTCTGTTATACTCTGCCAGCAAACAACGGTAGGGTCAGTTTCAATGATACTCATACTTTTTACTATGGACCATTGTTGTTGTTTTAAATTAAAATGTTACATAGTTTTACCCCTTGTCACGTTGTTGTTTTGAGAATTCTTGGTATAGATTTGTATGCATATGACTTGTCTCCAAACTCTGTCTTCTTGTAATATTACATGGATTTCAAATTATCCACAAGTAGGTCTCTAGGATGACCAAGTTTTTGGCACCTCAGCCCTAGAGCTTCGCATAGGTTACATAATTTCGTGTCTCAGAGCTTCATAAATTTTCATTATTTCACTTCAGAACTTCACACTTATTTCACTGAAATAGAGCTTAATAACTTTCACAATTTTCTTATGCCTCAGATTTCATATTTACTTACAAATAATTGTGTCTCATAATTTTTCATAGATAACTTACATATAATTCTTCCACCGAACTCCCAAAGATGATTTACATAGCTTCAGTCTCTTCCACAGGAATAAGTTTCTTCTAGTAAAAAATTTGATCATTGGTTGTCATAATTATTTTTGTTGTATTTACACACTTTATAATGATGTTTGGTCTTTGACCTACTGCGCACATTGGATTACTTCTACCACAATTCACACTTTATACACCAATGTTCACAGAGATGTCACTGATTTTCTATCAAGTTACAATCGAATTTTTGGATTGCTTCCCAAGTTTTGAATATTGTTTAAGTATCACAACCGAATCAGAATGTTCACAAAAGCTACCACGGGTCTTAGAGTAATATCATAAAACTTTTCCATAAAGAAAACATGTTTTCATAACTCATATGCAACAGAAGAAATGTTGCTACAGACTTGTATTTCCCATAAGAAAATGTGTTGTTGTGCTTCAATAGATTCTCTTCTACATGATTCTTACAAAACAGATATTCTTATCATACCATAAGAAATAATTCTGAACACACCTCTTCCTGAGCTCATATTTTAAACAAAAATATAATGATAGTAATTTGGATCACAAAATATAAGTTTCGGACCTCCTTGAACAAGTGCTCAGATTTTGAATCATGCTACAGATTTTGGTTAAGGCTTTACTGAACTCAGATGTCTACCATAGAGAGAATTTTTGGATGTCTTAGTCCATGACTATTGTCTCTAGATGCCTTTGCTCCATTTTAGTATTCTTTTCTATAGAGATATATATATCTTCGGATAAGCCAACAAGATGTGATCTTCAATCTGCCTTTCCCTTCATCTTAGCTATTCAAGATCCAATCTGAAGGAAGGAACTCACTATATCAAGAAGTCTGAAGTTCGAAGGAAGTTAATTCTTAACCAAGATTCTTGTGGTTGATGATCTTATTTGTTCCAAGTTTTTATCTGGTTTGAAGTTGTATTAATGATCCTTTATCCAAATCACAACATATCCAATGAAAGGTTGTGCATGACATTCATGAATGTCATCTTCTAGTTTAAAAAAATATGCTTCTGAGTTAAGTTAGATCTTCTATTTACATGTGAGGATTTGTAGGACATTACTCTGTGATATATGAGAAGGACAGAGTAGAAGTTTATTGTAATCTAAAGATGGCCTCGGGACACTTTATTTTATATCTTTGGAGAATCACCATGTGGTATATAGTCTAATAAAGGGACTGGAATCACCATGTGGTATATAGTCTGATAAATGGTCTCCAAATCTATTATGTAAATATTGTTTTGCACCATATGTGTTTTTCCACAAAGTGCCTCTAATGTACTTACCAATCAATGCCGCTTTGATACATTTCAACATTGGGGTAGACTGTACCAGAGCATTATTTAGGAAATAATAGGATTTAAAAATACAGTGAAAAATCCACAATTTTAGAAGTCAATGACTATAGAGTAAAATTTAAAATACACATGATTTCCCAATTCATTCATACTAAAAAATCAACCTAACAGCTAGGAAACAAAAATACTAAACTTCAATTAAAATTGAGGATACTGAGATCACTAAACTACAAACACATCATTCTAGAATAAGTACAAACAACCAGTACACATTTCTAAAGTTTGAACTGTCAATACTGCATCATTGTTTTATTAATTCAAAAAACAGGAAATACAATGCAATTAGGTCATCTCAGAAAAATCAACCTAAAATCTATGAAACAGAAATGCTAACCTTCAATCAAAACTGGAAATTTTTAGTATGTTAAACTATAACACATCCCTCTAGAAAAAGTATAAACAAGTACACATAGGTTTGAACTTTCAATACTGCATCACTGTTTTATTAATTAAATATTGAGAAATACAATGCAATTAGCTCTCTTGAGTCCTAAGCACACACACTCACAAAATGATTGACAACCTCCACCTTTCCTTTTTTTCATAGAGGAATATTGGCTGGGATTTACAAAATAAATCAATCCCATGCACAACACCTAACTTAGGTTACATAACCCTAGCCCTAAATCTGCCTAACTTGCATGAGAGAATCTGCATGGAATAAAGTGCCTCCTAAGAAAGTGAATTATGCTTTAATTATTGAAACTGTCTCTACTATGCACTTTTCCTAGAAGGATAGATCTGTGCCTGGAATAGAACTGATAAAAGCAATTCTAATTTTATATAAGCCACCATCTATCCTAAACTAAAAAATCATGATAAACATGGCTCTATCTATGTCAGGAAAACAGTCTCAACTAAGGGCAAGCATGAATGTATACATCAACCATAACATTCCTATAACTGATGTGCCTCTTTTAATATTACTAAACCCTCACACATAAACTGCAATTTGTATGGATCCAAACATTGTATTCCTCTTCTGAAGGTGTTGGTTGTATGGATCTGCTGAGCTGAAGCACTGTTGAAGGATAAACACCTTCATGACAACAGGTGAACCCCATCACTACTGCACCATGCTGATGTTGCTCGAGTCTTTACTGTGCCTTCAACCTGCCTGCACACAGACCAAGGCTGCTGTTGGGTATGCTTCTTTGCTCAGAGGAAACTATAGTGTGTTGTTATACTGCTGAAGGATGAACACTTTTAGAGAAACATTGATATAACTCTTAACACACCCTCATTGCTACGATAGGGTTCTCCACCAAGCCAAGATACTATCAGCACATCTTGAACCTTCCCTCTACTTGGGGCATCATCATCATCTTCTTCAATGTATAAATCCCCTGTACAAAGAAAAATTTATCACTGACCAACCAACCTCGAACTTCCTTCATGTCAACTTCACTAGTCAAAATAATCTTACACTACAACATGAGTTGTTCGAGACTTATTTCCATGATAAATACAAGGCCAAGATAAACGGACCAGATTTATCAAATAAAGAATTAAAATCTGCACTAAAATTGGGGAAGCCCAACTTGAATAAAAACTTATCAATCCTAAAATTCCAAACTCCTAGTGCATGCATTGGCCCATGCAGGGCCATCTTCAATCTGAATCCATAAGTAACTTGCCCATTCACCTCAAAACCTTTGGCAACTAAAGCAAAAAATTTCATAAGATCAACTCCCTCTCTTTGATAGAATCCCTTGGTAATTGGAGCAAGAGTCAACTCCCTCTTTCTAAGAGAATCCTTGACAAGAAACCTATCCAAGTATTCTTCAATACTCTCATTATTTGCAAAAATGAATAAATCATAAAGTCTAGGGTAAGTTTTGAAATTGTCTCCACAAATCTAGAAGGGCACTCCTCCATCATGTCATCCTGCCATACCTACTCTAATAGATCAACAAGTAACTAGTAAAGGTTTCCATTTCAACTCCTCTAAGCTAGAACTCAACCAATTTTCTTCTAGTGATCACATACAAACCATCAGACTCAGTAATACACTGTAGATCTGTCATGCAAGAAACTGAAAGAATACTTTTCGTTGAACTAGAAACATACAAGATATCATCTAACTCAATAATTTCACCTAAAGGCATGCAGAAAGAGATACAGCCCAACCTAATAACTGGACAAGTGGCATCATTGCCCAATTCCGCCATCATGATATCCCCTTACTTTGGAACTTTTTTGAATGCATTCTTTTTCAATGTGATGTGTTTAGATGCTCCACTGTCCACATGCCAACATACACTAGAGATAGTATTGGTGGAAAGGCACGATACCATTGAGACAATGGTCTCAATTTTCGATGTTAAATCACCCAAGACCAATTGGTCGTTGCACTCCTTGCAAACACATGTTGTTTCTTTGGTTTCTTCCCCCAAAGACACTGAGATACAATTGGGTGATCTTGTGACACTTCACATGAATCAAGTCTTTCTTCCCCTAGTCCAAAGAACCCAACTCTTCCACCTTGTCCTTCTAAGTTCTAACCCCTCCCAATTCCTTACCTCTTCTCCTCATCTTTCTAATGAGGGTTGAATTCTAACTCTCCTCGACACTTGCTAAAACAATCTCCAATGTAGTCTCCTCTTGGATGAAATCATCCCAAAGTTTCTAAAAAATGTAAATTTTCTCACAAGCATTGACTTCCCAAACAAATAGATCCCAAGATGGAGAGAAAATATTTAAAGCAATGGGCACCAACTCCTCATTCTCCACCTTCACCCAATTGCAACAAGTTCATCGTGAAGTTGTGAAATATTCATAAGATAACTAGTCACTAAATCTTATTCTCATGCATGTGACAGTAAGCTTGTTCTTTTTTACCATTCAGCAGTTCCAGAGTTATATGAGTGTAATGTATTTTAGTTTAACTAGAGTATTTTTATCAATTTACATTTGATTCTTGCAAGAACAAGTATGATTTTCATTTATGAATGTGACATAAAGTATGCCTACAGACTGTTAATCCCCTGCTATCAAATCAATTCTGCCTCTACTTCACTGTTTCCTTTTATTTATTTACATTATTGAATATAGTGGCTGAGACAAACTTCGCAGAAATCAAGATTGTTAGGTGTTTATTTGTTTTAGTTTTTTTGTTTGGAATGTAACATCATCAGGTAGAGTTCATGCACATTATGACTGTCTTGTTGCATTAGTTAAACTATATTTCTGATAACTCCTCATATTTTTGTGACAAATGGGCAAGAGTGGGCACCTATATCATTATGAGCCGGATGGAGCTTGTGCATTCGAGATTTATGGTGCTGATGAATTTCCATTTTTCAGCGAAGCAGGCTTGTTGCCCATCATTAAGTTTTTCAACGAGCATAAAATGAAAATATCTACTGATTTCTTTGATACTTTTGATGGTAAAAACGCTAAGGTTGAGGGGATATTGTTTCCTGTAACAGAGGAAAGCATTGCAGAAGCAATGAACACACCAAATGAGGGAGAAAGGTGGTTCAAAAGGAAGCCAATACAGGGGATAAACCTGAATTTCTTCCTAAAAGACAATTTTCATGACCCTTGCTGGAGCATTGGGGTCCAATCTAGCATTTTAAAACTAGAGTGGGATAAACCAATGCGACAAATTCAACTTTATTTCACATGTGATGGCTGTTTCTCAAAGGTCTTTCTATATCACATGAGATTTCTAGTACACATGGTTGGGTTCAATAAGATGAATTTCCCTTATTTCTTGCATCATAGCTTAATAAAAATGGTTTCCTGTTGAAGAAAAAGGAAGATCTTATATCCCCATGATGTCTACCACCATGACCTCATTAAAATCATGTACCTGCATGCATTAAAAAATCAAGCACAACATTCGAGGAAGAGGGTAATGAGACAACCACTTCCTAGAAGACATAAGAAAGAAAGGGCTTTACCTACAGAGGCCGAGAGTAGTCATCAAGCTGCTGCAAAATTTGTTGACAACCCTAACAGGAGGAAAATACCTAGGCTAAATACCAGAAGGCATAGAGGGCAGCAAACAGAAGTCCAAGACAACAAAAAAGATGAAACAATTGCAGAAATTCAGCATGCAACATAATACTCTAAGAGGCCATGAACAAGGCCTACAAAAAAATTGAGGCTGGGGTTGAAAGCTAAGTTAAATCCCAAACTGAAGGATCCAATTTTGATTATTGATGAGCAATAAGAAGGGTCTTCTAGAGATGAGCATGGGCTTCCAGTAGAAAGTGAAAAACAATCTCAAACAATTCAGAAAAAAGGGTAAAAGAGTGAGGAGGGCAGTGGCCGACAACAACCCCCTCAAAATCCTTGCAGAAGTAGCACATCTTGCTGAAATCTGAAAGATGTGAAGATTGGAGTTTTATAAACTTTATTAATTTTAATGTTATGGTTCTTCTAATGTTATGTTTTGGTATACCAACTTCCAAAAACAATCTAATATATTGGAAGGTTGTGTATGTTTGTCTTATATTCTCTTGGTTCATGTTTTCCATAATGTATCAAATTTCATGCCCTTGCCACTTAGATTGCTCATTGCCACAAAAGTGTTGCTGCCACTGACTTCAATTATTTCTTGTTTCTGTGAATTACATGCATGGGTCAATTATTTCTTGTTTCGTTGAATTAAATGCATGGGCCAATTATTTCTTGTTTTTGTGAATTACATGCATGGGTATTTGTTGGATGTATACTTCAGAGCCATAATTGAGAGACCATTGATGAAAATACATTATGTTGGGAACCCTAATATAGTTTTTAATAGTTCAGAAACCGGATGGAATATAGTTACGAGCTAGAGAGATATTTTTTTATAGTTAGATAGAAGACATACATACATGTCTTTCTTATATTAATGTGATTATTATAGGAAATGGAATAAAATCCTAATTAGTTGAGGGAAATTCAAGCAATACCCACTTCTAAATTTGGGTAGGAAGAGTTGTATTTGATTCAGAGCAAGTTGGGGATACTCTGATAATTTGGTTTTGGCTATGTTGTAGGTTTCGTTGACCTTCCACTTAGGTTAGTTCATTGAACCAATTCACTATTAAAATCACCCTTTTGACAAGGATCTAAAAAATACACTATTAAAATCACCCTCTTGACAAGGATCTAACAAATCCACTAAAACAACAAAAGCTCACTTGGTGATCTAACCACGAGGCAAGGATCTAACAAATCCACTAGAACAAAAAAAGCTCACCAGGTGATCTAACCACGAGGCAGAGTATTTGCAAGAAATAAAATCCTATTGATCCACCTGTGTGCCTTTGAGCTGCATGAATAGTCCATCTCATCTGCAATGTTTAACAAAAATTAACCTATCTACTTCATGGTCTGTAATTTATGTCCATAGATCTTATATTGTGGTGCCCTGTGACAATACATTGTGGATATGGTTCATGATGATTTGCATTATTCCAATCAATCTGTTAATGTCCCATCCCATCAAATTATGGCACTTATATTCACAATGCTGGAATAATTTAAAAATTTGGGTTAGTATAAAATCGGTTATTTATACAAAAAAATTACAGTGACTAAGTTTTCCCTAATTGATATCTAACCACGATGCAAGGATCTAACAAATCCACTAGAACAACAAAAGCTCACTAGGTGATCTAACCACGAGGTAGAGTATTTGCAAGCAATAAAATCCTATTGATCCACCTGTGTGCCTTTGAGCTGCATGAATAGTCCATCTCATTTGTAATGTTTAACAAAAATTAACCTATCTACTTCATGGTCTGTAATTAATGTCCATATATCTTATACTGTGGTGTCCTGTGACAATATATTGTGGATATGGTTCATGATGGTTTGCAGTCTTCCAATCAATCTGTTAATGTCCCATCCCATCAAATTATGGCACTTATATTCACAATGTTGGAAGAATTTCAAAATTTGGGTTAGTATAACATTGGTTAATTATACAAAAACATTATAGTGACTAAGTTTTCCATAATTGAAATCTAACCACGAGGCAAGGATCTAACAAATCGAGTAGAACAACAAAATCTCACTAGGTGATCTAACCACGAGGCAGAGTATTTGCAAGCAATAAAATCCTATTGATCCACCTGTGTGCCTTCAAGCTACATGAATAGTCCATCTCATCTGCAATGTTTAACAAAAATTAACCTATCTACTTCATGGTTTGTAATTTATGTCCATAGATCTTATACCGTGGTGTCCTGTGACAATACATTGTGGATCTGATTCATGATGGTTGGCAGTCTTCCGATCAATTTGTTAATGTCCCATCCCATCAAATTATGGCACTTATATTCACAATCCTGGAAGAATTTCAAAATTTGGGTTAGTATAACATCGGTTAATTATACAAAAACATTACAGTGACTAAGTTTTCTCTAATTGAAACACATGGTACTATGATAAAGCCAACACAAAAATCACTGGGGACTTTGGAGACCACCATACAATGTATTCATATGTGTGACGGGAATGCAGATGGAAAATTGAAATATGGTTGTACCAAGAGAAACTAGGTACACTATCCAGTGAAGTGAAATAGGGGTGTCACATAAAATAGAAAAACAAATTGACCACTCATTTCTTATTAAAAAGAAAAAATCATTTAAGATAATTAAGAAGGGGAAATAATTACATAGATTGAAAAAAAAATATATATATATATATATATATATTAGAGAGATCCATATCGAAAGTAACTGATTCATTTTAGCTATGTGGGTGGATAAAATAGATCTATCCTTATTAACATTGGCCATAGTTATATCTGAGAATTTGGACTGAAATTTGATCCTTGTCTTTGATCAATCCTATGAAATCAAAGAAACCACGGAAAATACTTTAATGGAAGCATGAAATTTATTTCCTGTAGGCGTTGGATAATGATTTTCCAGCACCTACAGGAAAAAAAAATTATATGCATATCCTACAGATTCCAAACAGTATTTTCTGTTACCATTCAACGAAAATATTTTCCTACCCGCTACATCCTACAGATCCCAAATACTATTTTTCACCCCTTCTCTATCAAGCATAGTCCTAACAAGATGAAACTTTAAAGATTGATTTTTCTAGCCCAAAATAAATTTGATATAATGGAGTTAATCCATTTAATGATGTATTGAGGTAGTATATATAGATGCATACAGTGAATTGTGATGCTATGTAAGACTGATTGAAGAAAAATACATTTCCCCCCAATAGGATTCTGCTAACATGATATTTGACATGCATATAAAAAAAAATTCTTGTAGGAATTGGAAAATGATTTTCCAGCGCCTGCAGGAAAAAAAATTTAAATGCATATCAAATATTCCGTTCTGATTTTTTGGAGTGTTGTGCCTTAGAATATTCCATTCACCCTTTAGAAAGCATCATGTGACAGGTACCCAAATCTGTCATTGCACATAAAAAATAATAATATTTCCATGTTTTTTTTCAAAGAGAAATTTTCCATGTGATGCAGCTCAAAATAGACATTGGAAAATAACACTCCATATTTGTCCCGCTTAGCTTCTGTCCATTGTATTATGCTTTTGGGATACTAATCACTACAATAATTGCAAGTTATAGCTACAAAGCTCTTTGGCAACAGTTTTTGGATTTACTTGGTCTCTTACGACACAAATTGCTCCATGAACTAAAAGCAAACATCTCAGCCTTTAATTTAGAAAACAACAAACTTCAGCTTATGTAAGTTTGCTAGCAGTAATCTCGATTTAAATTGACAAATGACATAACTAGACTAGAATATCTAGACATCTACTATCAACATATTTCCATTATAAAATAACATTTACTTAGCTCTGCAATGCCTAGGAGGCAGGTTTGCAGGGTGTGAAAACCCTTACATGCCATGCAACTTATGCCAATGAAGAGTTCACAATGGTTATGGCCTTTCCTATCAACATATTGCTAAGTTTGATGTGGAATGTATAAGTTTAACATATTGCTAAATTCACTTTGGGATGTATAAGTTCCTTGATGCAGGGGTATTGTACCATTAAAATGATTCCTTGTCAAATCCAACACTCTCAATATATTTGTCATTCCAATCTCAGCTGGAACTTCTCTGACCAGATAGTTTTCTTTTTCAACCTTGTTACATTACATGTGGCTCAAATTGGGTAGATTTTACTTATGGATGGGACTTTATGATTTTCACTGTTTGGCATATTGGCTCCATAGGCATGCTAGACTTTTTTCATTGCCACTAAATAGAAAAAGTTGTGACAATGCAAGAGAGTGTTGTCCTGAAAAGGATTGCTTCATGCCTCTCGTGAAAAAGGATTTGCTGCTAGGATAGTTGAAAGGATACCTACACAAAAGAATTCCCTCATCAATTTTCAATGTGAAGACAACTCAAGTTCAAAGAGCTACACCAAAATTAGTCTCTCATCAATTTTCAATGGCAAGACAACTCAAGCTGAAAGAGCTATCCTGAACTTTCTGAATGTTTCTTCTTTCACAAACTAGGTACATTCTTCTTCTAGAGCTTTTACATCATTTGTTTGGGTGAGTTATGTGATACTATTTTCTAGAATGGAGAGTCGCTTATTTCAATTCAAAAACTGAATGCATCCAAGGAGGTCTATGATATTTATTTATTTATTTATTTATTTTTTATTATTATTATTATTATTATTATTTTTTTTTTATTTTTTTTTTTCAGTTTTATCAAATTCCTAATAGTACTTTAAAGGTTAGATGACAAAAAATAAAATAATTGAATGAATTGGATTGTGGTTGTATAATTCTCCTCATATAATGACACTTTCGTTTGTTAATACTAACACAAGTGCTAAAGCATGTCAGATTTCTTGAGCAGAGGTAGAACTCTGCATTATTACCACTCTACCCTCCCAACCAACAGACTTGGGAATGGTCAAACAATGAAAAAGAAACTGCTCTATATTTCTGTAGCACATTAATAGTTCAGAAGAAGGCTTTCAAGAATCTATGCAATGCAATGGACCCTTTCAATCATAAAGAACGTCTAAGGAAATCCTTCTATGTTAAAATGTATTGTTCAACGAAGCTGGTAATCGTGACTTTAATGGTTTTCTAAGTATAATCAGCCATTGCAGGCAACTTACTACATTGTAACAGTACCAACCTTTTATACACAGACAGAGTTTCAGTGAGCTTATTTCCGACTTGGTTTTTTCACTTTGACTCTTATTTCTTGGCTGGTAATAAAGATTTATAGTTTTTCCTCGTTGTCATTTAGGTTGCACATTAATCTAAAGAAATCAATGTGTAAATCAGTACATTTGCATTGTTTTGAAGTTTATTCAATTAAACTGGTCAAGAAACCTGAAATTACCTGAAATTGAGGTGATGAAGACCGACTTCGACTTCGCTGTGTAGCTCGATAGAGGACCATACAAGGAGGTGGACTGAACTGAGCGCTTGATACAGGAAGGAATGAAGCTGAAAACATTCGTGTGCGGAAGAAATGAAGCGGGAGAAGGAAGTGTCTTTTGTTCGACATTCATTGTGGTAGGTGGCTCTTGGTCGTGGCGTCGTGAGGGTGGCGGAGGGGAGAGGAGTGGCGCGGAGGGAGAGAGGTGGCAAAGGCAGGGGCGCGGGGTCCACCAGAGGAGTTGCTATCGTCGTTGTCCGCCGGGAGGTCTTGCCATCGGCATCATGGGCGGGGTCCACCTGAAGGCTGGAGAAGCACGGGGTCGCCGGAGGAGGCAGTCCGGGAGTTGTCCCATCAACCCCCGATTCGTCGAACAAAAGACATTTCTTGAATTTGAATTTTAAGTTCGAATTTGAAAGACAACGCTCAAAATTTTAATTTCTATAATAGTGACAGACTAGAGAGTGCAGTGAAAGCCAGTATTTTGGTGGTCGTGGGGGTTGGAGAGTGCAGCGAAAGCCAGTTTTGTGGTGGCAGTAGGGGTGGCGATCATGGCCGAATCGAAACTAATGCCAAGGTCTCAAGTCCTTAGTGTAGTGGCAACATTGTGTTTGAGAATTACTGAGTGTAGTGGCAGCATTGTTTTTTAGATTCAGGGTACTTGACTTCAAGTTCCTATACAAATAAAGATCTGCCATTAATATTGCTATATACAGTGATGCAGCTACATCAGCAGTTTGCAGGGTGGCATGGCCAGTTGGGTCCCCTTGGCCGTTTATAGTCCTTTAGGCACATCAATATGTACATGGATTCCACTACTGCTACCGGCATCCTACTGTGTAATAGTGACACTGATCGTTACGTGCAGAATGGCTCATTTTTTTTTAACATAGTAAGATGGAGTAAACTTCGTGCAAGGTTACACAGTGACACGGATCGTTATGTGTAGGATGACTCATTCTTTTTTTTTAACACAGTAGGATGGAGTAAACTTACGAAGAAATTCAGAAATGGTTGTTGGTGTCTTTTGGATTAAAAAGTTATAAATGTTTAGTACAAATGGGATGCAATACTATCTTTGAACTTTAGAAAGCACCTAACAGCAAAGCTAGACATCTAGTTCATCTAAAATTAAAACTTATTTTTTCTAAAAACTTACTTCATTTTCAACTTAAAAAATTCTATGTTGTCTTTTTGAATTTCTCTTCCAATATCCACCAAAATATATGCTTTATTTATTTGCTTTTGTTGTTGATGTAGCACCGGCCGCTCGAAAATAAGCATTTTGTTGAACTTCCATTAAACTAGAATATATACATGACGATGGCTTTAGTCCAGCGAGTAGCTTAGTCTGGACTTGCAATTGCAATTCAGTGTTTTTAGGCATAATCTTGTTGTAGTTTTTTCTTGGTTTTATCGGAATTAAATATTTTACAAAGGAAATATTCTCGATTTTTTTTGAATTTATGGGAAGTAGATAACAAATAGAACAAGCAATATGCAAATGCTTTACTTATTTTCACAGTTAAATTTATAATATCATATCATATAAATTATTGTATTAATCATTAAATTCATTTACATTAATTATATTATAATTTAATGTATTATTTAGCTATTATTATTATAATATGCATTTTAAAAAATATTATGTAAAAGATTTTGAATTATAAAATTTTAGATTAGATTGAGTAATTTGATGAAGTATAAATTTTAGTTACTAAAAATTTACATAATTTAATAAAACTTTATAAACAATATTTTACAATGTAAATTATCTTAAATAATAAAATGTTTAAATATTTTAAATTTTATAAATAAAATGAATATATTATTAAATTATTTTTTTAATTGTTAATAGTTAAATTGACAACTAAAATTTTGAGGATGAACCACATTAGTTGGTTCAAGGCTTTTACCAAATCTTCATAATATGATTAATCAGAAAGATATTATTACTTACAATATGGATCACAAAAGTCTACCATTTAACAACTAAAATCCTCTTTGTATTAGCTTCACATAAGTCATTTTTGTTAACTATGAGTATAACTATTAAATAATTATTAAATAGTCATTCCTACCCTTAATATAACAAGAATTAATAATAAAAAATATCAACCAAAATCTTATAATATTTGACATAATATTTTTACATTAAAAAAAATACTTTAACTAATTAAATATATTACAATTCATTTATATGAAAAATAATAATTATAAAATTACATTTAATATTTAATAAATAAATAAAATTATAAATTTATTATGATTTTGTAATAAATATAATGATTTTTCAATTTAAATAATTAATTATAATTTATGAATATATTAAACAGTGGGAAATCTATCATAATTCAATTATCAAACTAATTGTGGACAACCATCACTTCTTTTATCTACTAATTTAAGTTGGCTTATTATTGTTATTCAAGGAAAACCATTGGGTCTTTGGCTATTAGCCTATTTCCTTACATCCTAGGAAGACAAAATCTTAGCCAAACAAAAGAAAATTTAGGACACACTTCCCAAAAAAAGAAATACAAGGTCCCTCTAGATGTACTCTTTTCCATTTGGAAGTTGAAATGCTTCAACATCTATTCTTTGGATGTGAATTCATAATTCAAGTATGGCATCATGCTTTTAAAGATTTGAATCATAGTTATAGAAAACTAGATCATGGAGATATGATCACTTAAATACCAGATGTGATTCCCAAATATGATCTCTTAAATATCCCATGGTAATAGCTACTCAAGCCACAATTCAACCATATCAATAATTTTAAAAGTCACATAAACTATCAAATTAAATATTTTATTTTTTTTAAATAAAATAAATATAATTTTATTTTTTTCAATGGTTTTAAATATAAAAATAATTAAAAAAATATCTAACTTAAAATATCATTTTATATCATCAATATAATTTTATAGATATTTAAAAAGTTAAAAATAAACTCAATTTATATATTTTATTTTTAAATATAATATTTTTTTAATTATAATGATAAATTAATATAATTTTAATGGTTAGTGGTTTTAATTTTTTCAATATACTTGCAATCTAAATGTTACTGGATCAATATTTAACTTTTAGCATTTTTTTTAGAAATAAAATTGAAAATTTAAATAAAAAATAACATAAAAAATATTAAAACAAAATAATAGAATAGAATTTATTTTATTTAAATATTTAAATATGATCATTTTAGCAATTCAATATATAATTGTAAGCATTTTTTAGAGATAAAATTGAAAATTTAAGCTTTTTTTCAAGGAAAAAAAATTGAATTGAAAACTTAAATTAAAAAAATATATATATATATATATATATATATATATTAAAACAAAATAATATAATAAAATTTATTTTATTTAAATATTTAAATATGATAATTTTAGCAATTTAAAAGAGAAAATAAATTATTAGAAATATATCATATTATTTCTCTTTCTATGTATACAATTTTGCTATTAAATGGTAGAGAAATGGATTCGTGAAAACATATTTGTATGCAAAATTTATAGGAGAAAAACAAATTTTAATTTAATAATTTGAGATGAAAAATAATTTTATTAAAGAGTGTCTTTAAATTAAACATTAATTAACATATAAATTAATGCTTAAGTTATCTTTCAAAAAAAATTCTATATAATTTTACACCATAAATGTTATATTAAAAAATATATATATTAAAGAAATAGATCTTGCTACCCCAATGGTTATCAAGTTAGATTTGCTACCCCAAGAAAAGTTCCTATGACTTCCAATATAGCTTCCTATTTACCTAATCCCCACTCATAGACCTTGAAACTATGTTTGAAAATGACCTTGCATAGTACTATGAACTTGGATTATAGTCTTCTTAGTTTATTTAACATTTTGAATCATGATGTCATTAGTTATCTAAAGTGATAGCTACTAGAGGCCTGGTCAACTAATGAAATTCCAGAGTGTAGAGGACTTTCGTGACTTCATACTTATAGAACCTGGAGTCTGAGCTCTAAACCCAAACTTTAGTTATAATTTATTGTTTAGGTGTCTATAGGTGCCTCTCTTTGATAAATTCCACTAGGAATTTGAATTTTATGTTGGATATTTTGTGGTTTTCTTTGATTAAGTAGTTTTTGAGCCTACTATGCCATGGTTTTTGCGCCTACAAATTGAGGGAAAGGCACGGTTCACTCATTTTGTGATATCCCAGCTTTCCCCCTTCATATAAAACCTCGATGATTAGATTCTATGATTTCTAGTGGCAGATTGTCTATCATATATAAATTCCAACTCTAGGGACATCAAAATGGATGTATGACCCACTCGAAACCATAAACATCTCACCATTTACAAACTTGTGATATCTCTAGAATCATTGAACTGATCATAATAGAGGATGAGAAACAACTGATCAATACTTTTTTATGGAGCATAAGAAATAGAGAAAAATGTTGTGTTTCTCCATGCACGTTGAAAACCCCCATTTGGAACTTTAGAGGAACCCAAAACCTATGCATATTTGACATCCTATCAACTTCAAACCCCTTTAGATAATTTAAGGTAGTGTCTTCTGGGGGCCTAAAAACCCCAAAGACCACTCGTTGTGTCAAGCTAGAACATATGCAAGAAAAAAACTAACAAATATTAAATAAAAATGGGAAAGAAATAAAAGGAACAACTCTGTATAATCAACCATACTAGGTCATAGGGGGGTCAAGTCCTATGAAACTAGTGTGTGTCATCAACCACTTGGAGTACCTATAGGTAAAACCACCCACACTAATATTATTCATCTTCTTTCACTTCCATAACAGATCCAATAGTATTCATCTTCTTCCACTTCCATAGCAGATCCAATACTATTCATCTTCTTCCACTTCCATATAAAATCAAAATTATTCATATCTCTTGGGGTCCTAATGCTAAATTCATCACAAGGGTAAATCATTGGACCTCTAGTACTTACTCCTACAATGTCCTTTATCTAGAACCAAACATCTATTAATATCCCCCAAATTTACATAATTACAAATCTACACAACACAAACTAATGACTAAGAGGTAGAAGGGAAAGAATTTAATATTAGGCTTCTACCCACTATAATAAGCCTAATATGGTTCTAATTCTAGCATTTGGAGGTGGAGCTAAATCTTCCAGCAGGGAGAAGGAGAGAGACTGCATTGCTTCCCAAGTAAGTCTTTCTTCCATATTTCGAATTTCTCTAGGGAAATCATAGTAGTGTTTGTCTTAGATGTTTATGGATCAAGAAACTAGGTCTTGGTAGATTTCTTGTATCCGCAAAAGGAATTTATCCATAAAACACCCCTTCCAAAAGGTCCCAAAATTATTCCCCTATCTTGAAATTCTCACACATTGTTCTCTCGACACAATCCGAAGGAGGATTATCACCTCATAGTGGCAAGTTCTTGAACCTAGTAATTGGGTAGAGAGGTCGTTTATAGTTCAATATAAAAGATATGTTATCGATTTAATTAATGTTATATAATGTTATGTTAAAAGTAATAAATAATATTGTAACATGACTCTTGGTTATGACATCAATATACTAATTATAAACTTAACATTTTATGCGCATGAACTTAAATTGGGTGAGGATGATAGCAATCATTCCTTCCATAATAATAGTAATATGGCTTTGATGAAGTAATATGTGAATGGCTAGACATGTTTTTAGTTTTTATTGACCTCTTTAATTCACAACTTCTTACGTAGTTGTGGGCTTCGTTGGGAGGCATTTTAGATCGTCTCCCTATTGTCTTTTGTATGGTTCAAGATGGTAACAAACTTCCTGCTTTTTCCATACAACCACACTTGGTTTCAAGAGGATGAATTTAAAAACGTAGTTGAGGATTCTTGGTTCCATCTTATATATCCTGATCCACTTTCTTTTTTAGCTTAAATAGTAGAAACTATTTCTAGGCGCAAGTATGTTGTAAAAAGTTGGAGTTTCCTTTATAGGGAGAAATAAAAATCTCATGTAAAGGTTGTGGAATATGTTACAAATAATATGTATGATGCTAACCCTAGTGATGCTTTCTTTGAAGGAAACATAGCATGTCTTTGGTATATGGAACATGAAAGACAATATCTATTAGAAAAGGAGGAAATTGAATGGGGTTGAACAACATAACTACCTAGATAAAGGAGTTGGATGATAACACCAAGTTTTTCCATCATTTCTTTCCTTATAGGAGGAACAAGAAAAATAATTTGGGAAGTCATAAGGGATGACGGTTCAATGACACACTCTTTTAAAAAGATTACACTCGAAGAGGCCATATATTTCAATTCTTTTTTTTCCAGATCTTGTTGGATGTCCCATTGAAGTAATCATGTAGGTGGTCTCAAAATTTTCCTCTGTTTTAATGAGGAAATGAAGCGAGCTCTAGAGGAGGACATATATTAAATTGAGTTAAGGGATACCATTTTCTCTATGTAGAAACGAAAAAATCCCCAAGTCTTAATGGATTATGTGTTGAATTCTATATGGATTTCTATGACTACCTTAAGGATGACTTGCTTAAAGTAGTTTTGGAGTCTTAATGCCAAAGAAATCTTCCAAGGGATTTTAATTCAACCTTTCTCATGTTTATTCCTAAAAATCAAGAAGGGGTTTCCTTTGATGATTTTGAGACTCATCTTTCCATATGTACTCTACTAATCAAACATTCCTCTCCATGATCTAGTCTTCTAGAGCTATGATTCAAATATTTAAAGGCATGATGCCATACTTGAATTATGAATTCACATCCAAACAATATATGTTGAACCATTTCAACTTCCAAATGGAAATGAGTACATATAGAGGGACCTTGTATTCTTTTTTTGCATAGTGTCCTAAATCTACTTTTGTTTGGCTAAGAGCTTGTCTTCCTAGGATGTAAGGAAATAGGCTAATAGCCAAAGACCCAATGGCAATGATAAGTGAAGTTGGATTAGTAGATAAAAGCCAGTGATGGTTGTCTCCACTATTAGTTTGATAATTGATAATTGAGTTATTAGTTTAATACATTCATAAATTATAATTAATTATTTAAATTGAAAAAAAAATTATTACAAAATCATAAAAAATTATAAAAAGTTATACATATATTTATTAAATATAAAATGTAATTTTATAATTATTATTTTTCATATAAATGATTTATAATATATTTAATTCTTGAAACTAGTTTACTTAATGTAAAAATATTATGTAAAATATTTTATTAATTCTTATTATATTAAAGGTAAGAATGATTATTTAATAATTATTTAATAGTTATAGCTATAGTTAATGTAACCACTGCCTTAATCATTAACTAATTGTTAAGCTATTGTTAAGAATTCTTAAAACATTTACTGTTATTTTGTTGAAAACAAAAATATTATGAACAGAAATTTAATTTTGTGATTAAATGAAAAGATTAATTATGGAGTTGGTTCCATAAAGTAAAGACTGATGGTAAAAAAAAAAAAAATCAAGATAGTTGGTTGAACAGAATTCAGTTCAAACAGTTTCCCAACCTCTGAGGATAAAGGGATGATCCCAAGGAGGTTTGGGGGTTATGTTCAGTAGCTGAGGAAAAAGGAAAATTCTGATTTGGAATTCCTGGACTGGAGTAACCAGTGGAATAAGTCAGATTTATGTTGTTACTGGAATTGGAGACTGGACCGGACTGTCCCGAGGTCTCTTCCAGAGTTCTGTCAACAACGGAAGCTCAGGCTTGGAGCACAAGGGAGAGTTGGAGGACGTAATAGCCTCACTCATGGAAGGGAGGAAAAATTGTCGGTCAGATAAAAATATAGATAAGTATTTTTTATTTAATTCTTTGGATAATTCTAAATGCTGTATAGAGATGTAATCTCTGGTTAATTATGTGGTTAAAATTTGAAATATGTTATAGAAATTTGTGAGAATACTAAGTAAGTAGAGTTTTGTGGTATGTTAAAACTCTGCTACAGAAATAACCAAGATGTTAGAAATTTAGTACTTTTATTAATGGGTAGATTGAGGATTGTTAACCCAGTTTCCTTAACCAAGGTACTGGGTTGGACGTCCTTATGGCCTATGATAATACACGGACATATGTGGTCTAGTCACATGATTATACCATCTACAGAAACAGTGTGAATATAAACAAAGTCTAAACTTTAATACCAGAAGGAAAAAAAAGTTATGGGAATCTTTTTTTTAGATATACTGTGATATAGAAATTTATAGAAAATTATTCATGAAATATTTCTAACCTGTTACCAGTCTGTACAATATCAAGAAGGGTGTTTACATAAAACAATATCAAATACTAAATATACCAGATTGCATTCTCAGGCAAACGAAAAAGAGAATTTTTATGCGTTATAAATGACAATCTGATGAAACCCTTGGAATATAGAGTATGCAAACAAACTATAGGAAGTAATCGAAATAAAATTATAAAATTTGTACAAGGAACTTGCATGCCGAGGCATAGAATAATTTATTAACAACCCTGAATTCTGGGCTCAACGGCGGACATGTCGAGAGTTAAAAAAAACCTGAAGGAAGGTTGAGCTACCCCATAAAACGAATTCAGAGCTTTGGTACCTGATAGGGGTGGTCAATAGAAAAACGCTTTAGTTGTATGCGTGAATTCTGGACCCGAAATTTAGAAAAGAAAAACGCATGACAGTTTCTTACCTGTCAACAAATACAAAAAGGCATGAGTTAACCAATGTTAGCAGTCGCATAAACTTTCGAAGAGAGAGAAAAACTTAGGGTTCATTCAACCAGTTTGTGATTTACACCGAGAAGAAACCCCTTTTTCTCATTCTACTCACTATAGCAGTAGCAGAATATTTTACCTGGTGATTTTCTCCTCGAACTGAGGACGAGGACGAGAGAAAGAATTTCCTCAACTGGGTTTTCACGAAAACTGTGTTGCAACGCAGACCAATCTTGAAAGACCTAGAATAAAATGAAAGGGATTAACTATTGTTGTAAGGTAAAACTACCGTGGCTTAAACCAGTTACAAATAAAACATTTAAGCATTTGTGTTCATTCATACCTTTGGTAGAAGGGCTACAATGAAGTGTTGCACCGGCCAAAGACTTTAAGGTTGAGCGCCATCTCCATGTAGCTGATGAAGGTGTGCACTTAATCCAGAGAATTATCACCGCGGAAAGTTGAAGGTTGCAAGCGGAGCTGCGAAGCAGAGTTCTCAGAGGAGGCAGATCGAATGCTAAGCAAAATCGGTTATGATGGCTAAGTCATTAGCCAAAACCCTAACCCTCTCTACCGTCGATTTGAAGCAAAGATCTACGGCGAGATGACCGCCAGATGGATGAACCAAAATAAAACAAGTGTTGCGAAAACCATTAATGACGTTCTTAGCAGTAATTTCATAAGTGCCATCGTGCCATAGATATAAATGAGAAGGATGAAATCTCAACTGCCGAGTAATGTCAGGAATAACATGAGTTAAATATCCAGTTGTGGAAGTTCATTAGAAGGTGGAGTAAAATATTTGTTCAAAATGCTAAAGAGATACGTAATTGTTAGAGGTAGAACCTCGGAGATGGGACATATGTCCATTATTAATTAAAATAAATTTAATGATCACCATAAATTGTGTGTGGTAAATATTAAGTTAAATGGTTAGAAATATTAATAGTTAGAAATGTATTTTTTTATGGTATAGTAAATTTTTTTTTATGTGCTATAATGTTGAACGTTACAAGTGGTATCAGAGCAGCGTTGTAACGTTGGGACCCTATGGGTCAACTAACGTTTAGAGTTGTGTATTACTGATGCACACACAAAGAGTTAGCCAGAGATAATGAGGAGGGCGCCATTATAACAGCCACCTTTGAATGCTAGGGAACCCCAACCCCGACAGGAGTTGAACCCAGAAATGTGGGTACAGCTGGGGGTGGAACAGTAGCAGCAGACCAGCATGTTGTTGGAAGAACAGTAGCACCAAACCAATATTCTCTTAACTAATATGCAGAAGTTACAAGAGGATATGGAGAGGGTGTGAGACGACAATGCACGGTTGATGCAGGAGTAGGAGAGGATATTAAAAAGCCTCTCCGACAAAAAAAACCAGGGAACTGAGAAGCCAAGTACTAACCGAGAGTTTCAAGAAATAAATGAACAGCAAACTAGAGACTGCAATACTGATAGAATGGAAAGAATTCAGTCTCAGCATAGTAATAGAAATAAGAACTACAATGAAGTGGAATCAGATAATGTAATAGATCAGGAAGAAGTGAAAAGACAAAAGATAGAGCTACAAGGCGAATTTAGGAAAATAAAACCTCCTACGTTTGATGGAGTAGAAGAGGAGGTGGTTGAGGCTTGGCTGATAAACATGAATAAATATTTTCAAGTGTATGAATATAGCAGTAATCTTAAAGCCAAGTTGGCTATCTACCAGCTAAGGGAGAAAGCCACCTTATGGTGGGAGGAAGTAAAGAACGTCCGCAGTATTGATGACCAAGATGTAACTTGGGATACTTCTCAACAATATTTTAAGGATAAGTACCTAACATAACATTTTTATGATGAAAAATCTCGAGAATTCCATGATTTAAAGTTAGGGCAGATGACAATGGATGAGTTCATCACTAAATTTACTTCCTTACTACGCTATGTTCCTTACCTAAGGGATGAAAAGGCTAAAGTGCAGAGGTTCTTGAGCAATTTACCGACCCACATGAAAGAGCGGATTGAGTTTTCAAATCCTAAGACTATGGATGAAGCAATCAGAAAAGCCAGAATGTGTTACCAGTAAGCCAAAGTAAAGGGTGAACCACGTAAGAGCTGGCAGTCAAGGAAAGAGCATAAGGGCAGTGTTGTTTTTAAAAGAAATAAAACTAGAAATTTTAAAGGTGTTGCCAGAAGTGCAGTCAGCAAACAGTTTTGAAGGAACCATCAAAGAAAAAGGTGGCTAGCAGAAGATAAGCCCACAGAAGCCTCTAGCAAACCAAAACAAGCTCAGAACCAGAAGCCACCTTTATAGTGTTGGGGATGTGGTGAGGCACATTATTATAGAAACTGTCCACATCGAGGGAGAGGTGAGGCAGTCACCAATTTACAGGAGGCCTCAACAGTGGGTGATGTTGCCAGAAACATACCCAGAATTAATGCAACATTGAAAGACTGACAAGCGGACTACCAGCCAACAATGATCGAACTGGAAGGTAAATTTCTATCTCAACCTGTTTCTATTTTGGTAGACCCAGGTGCAAGCTTAAGCTATGTAAGTCCCAAAATAGTAGAAACTTGTAAGTTACAAGGTCAGAAATTTAGAAACCCATGGTTAGTATAGTTAGCCACCGGGGCTAAGAGGAAGGTTAGTGCCAAAATACCAAATTGTGCATTAAATATTAGTGAGCAGTAGCTAACTGTGGATTTGAATATATTACCTCTGGGTTCTTATGATGTGCTACTTGGCATGGACTGGTTAGAGAAGCACTGGACGTTGGTAGATTGCAAAGAAAATAATATTTGCTACAGAACGCAGGATGGCACTCGCCAGGAAATTCAGGGAATAAATAAACCTCTATAGCTGCGTCCGATCGCAGCATCTCAGATGGGTAAGTGCATGAGGAAAGGATGCCAGTTGTACGCCATCTAGGTCGGTTTTACCAACTCGAAAGAGAAGGCTCCTGCGATGGAAAATATACCAATAGTACAGGAATTTATGGATGTGTTCCCAGAGGAAATACTCGGCTTACCGCAAAGAAGGGGCATAGATTTTACCATTGAATTGGTACCTGGAGTGTCACCGATTTCGAGGGCACCTTATCGAATGAGTGTACCTGAATTAACTGAGCTAAAAATGCAGTTACAAGAATTATTAGATAAAAGGTATATCCGGCCAAGTGTATCTCCTTGGGGAGCACCTATGCTATTCGTGAAAAAGAAAGACAGAACCATGCGAATGTGCATGGATTACTGTCAACTTAATAAATTGACGGTGAAAAACAGATATCCTTTACCACGAATCGATGACTTGTTCGATCAAGTGAAAGGAGCGACCATGTTTTCAAAGATAGATTTAAGATCAGGATATCATCGATCCAGATAAAAGATGAAGACATTCATAAAACTACTTTTCGTACCAAGTATGGACATTACGAGTTTGTGGTGCTACCTTTTGGGTTGACTAATGCACCAGCAACCTTTATGAGATTAATGCATAGTGTATTTCATCCCTACCTGGACAATTTTGTGTTAATATTTATTGATGACATTTTAGTTTACTCTAAAAATGAGGAAGAACACAAGGAACATCTCTGGAAAGTGCTGGAACTACTAAGGAAGCATCAGTTGTATGCCAAGTTCAACAAGTGTGACTTCTTCAAGGAAGAAATCCAGTACCTAGGCCATGTGATTTCTGCTGAAGGTATTTTAGTTGACCCTAAGAAAATTAGGACGATTATGGAATGGAAGGTACCTCAAAACGTGGCAAACATCCGATCCTTTATGGATTGGCTGGTTATTAACAGTAGTTTATTAAAGGTATTTCTAAAATCGCTTTTCCAATTACTTCTTCGCAAAGAAAAGGAAAAATATTTAAATGTACAAAGGATTGTCAGGAAAGTTTTGAAAAGCTTAAAAAGTTGTTGACTTCAGCTCCGGTGTTAAGAGTAGCTGATCCTAATAAAGAATTTGAAGTCTGCACAGATGCATGCAAAGAAGGTGTAGGGGCGATTTTGTCACAAGAAGGTAAAGTGGTTGCCTATGAGTCACGAAATTTAAAAGAACATGAGCAGCGATACTCAACTTATGATTTGGATTTGACCGCAGTAGTGCATGCACTCCAGGTATGGAGGCACTACTTACTTGGAAAAATATTTATGCTCAAAACGAATCACAACAGTTTAACCAGTTATTTTAAGAAAGCTGATCTTAATTCTCTCCAAGCAAGGTGGAATGCCTTCCTGAGCGAATTTCATATTGACATGCAGCATGTAAAAGGTAAGGAGAACAGAGTAGCTGATGCATTAAGCAGGAAATTGCATAGCATCTATGAATTGTATTTTAATGAGGTTGAGTGCAGATTCTTAGAGAAAATTAAAGCTGAAGCAGGAAAATACCCTGAATATCAGTTTATGTGGCAGCAAGCAAAAGAGTTTAAAGACGAAGGAAAAGCTGCAGATTATGAAATCAATGAGGATGGCTTGCTGATTTTCAAAAAACGAATTCTCATTCCAAATAGAATGGAGTTGAAGATGCTGATTTTAAACGAATATCATCGAAGTAATTACTCGGGACATCCTGGATATCAGAAGATGTTAACAGCAATAAGGAAGGACTACTATTGGCCTGGTATGAGGAAAGATATAGCAGAATATCTAAACAAATGTTTAGAATGTCAACAAGTGAAAGTGGAGCACCGGCATCCAGCTGGGTTGATGAAGCCTATACCGGTACCCGAGTGGAAATGGGAAGTGATATCGTTAGATTTCATTACTGGACTACCGAGATTTAAAAAAGCATAATGACTCTATAACGGTAGTGGTGGATAGATTGAGCAAATCAGCACACTTTATACCGGTTCAGTCCACTTATAATACGATACAAATAGCAGATTTATTCATGCGAGAGATATTTAGATTACATGGCATTCCAAAGACTGTCATTTCTGACAGGGATGTAAAATTTACATTAGCCTTCTGGAAAATGTTGTTCATCGGTTTGGGGACTCAAATTAACTTTAATACTGCTTACCATCCGCAGAATGACGGACAGACAGAGCAGGTAAATCAAGTTTTGGAAAACATGTTACGTATGTATGTAATGCAATAGCCAACTAGGTGGGAAGAATATTTGCACCTAGTAGAATTCGCATACAATAACGGTTATCACGAGTCACTAAAGATGAGTCCGTTTTAAGCCCTATATGGGCGACAGTGCAGAACTCCTATTAACTGGAGTAGTCCGGAAACCAAGTTGATGCTTGGACCAGACATGTTAGCTAAGATGGAGGCAAAAGTAAAGAAGATCCGACAAAACTTAAAAGCAGCTCAAGATAGGCAAAAAGTGTATGCAGATCGAAAAAGGACTTATCATGAGTTTGAAGTGGGGGATTACATGTACGTCAGAATCAAGCCAAAAAAAAGTACCTTGAGATGGGAAACTAGTGCCAAGCTAGCCCCCAGATTTTGTGGCCCTTTCCAAATATTGGAAAGAATAGGACCTGTGGCGTATCGATTGGCTCTTTCCAGTCATATATGGGTGCACAATGTCTTCCACGTATCGTTATTGAAACGATACATTCATGATTCAAAACACATAATCCATTGGCAGAATATGAGGACAAGATTGATTAAAGATACTGAGATTGATGAGTAAAACTAATTTAAGCTCATTGTTTGCAGGTCGAACCGGACAGAGAATTTCTGGTCGAGCCTCACAGTATAATCGATCGGAGGGAAATCATGCTTCGAAGACGAGCCATCGCCCAGGTTAAAGTGCAATGGAAGCACTTTGGCCCGAAAGAAGCTACCTAGGAGGATGAAGGTTTTGTTCGAGAAGCCTACCCTGAAGTTTTTGCTAGAGCAGGCTGAGAACACCGGGGACGGTGTTCACTTCCATGGGGGGAAGTCTTAACCACTGCCTTAATCATTAACTAATTGTTAAGCTATTGTTAAGGATTCTTAAAACATTTACTGTTATTTTTTTGAAAAAAAATTATTATGAACAGAAATTTAATTTTGTGATTAAATGAAAAGATTAATTATGGATTTGGTTCCAAAAAGTAAAGATTGATGGTAAAAAAAAAAAAATCAAGATTTGAGAGTTGGTTGAACAGAATTTAGTTCAAACAACTGCCCAACCTCTAAGGATAAAGGGATGATCCCAGGGAGGTTTGGGGGTTCTATTCGGTAACTGAGGAAAGAGGAAAATTCTGATTTGGAATTCCTAGACTGGAGTAACCAGTGGAATAAGTCACATTTATGTTGCTACTGGAATTGGAGACTGGATCAAACTGTCCCGAGGTCTCTTCCAGAGTTCTGTCAACAATGGAAGCTCAGACTTGGAGCATGGGGGAGAGTTGGAGGACGTAATAGCCTCACTCGTGGAAGGGAGGCAAAATTTTCAATCTGATAAAAATACAGATAAGTATTTTTTATTTAATGCTTTGGATAATTCTAAATGTTGTATAGAGATGTAATCTTTGGTTAATTTTGTGGTTAAAATTCGAAATATGTTATAGAAATCTGTGAGAATACTAAGTAAGTAGAGTTCTGTGGTATGTTAAAACTCTACTACAGAAATAACCAAGATGTTAGAAATTTAGTGCTAATGTTAATGGGTAGATTGAGGACTGTTAACCTGGTTTCCTTAACCAAGGTACCAGGTTGGACGTCCTTATGGCCTATGATAATACACGGACATATGTGGTCCGGTCACTTGATTATACCATCTACAGAAACAGTGTGAATATAAACAAAGTCTAAACTTTAATACTAGAAGGGAAAAAAAAAAAGTTATGGGAATATTTTTTTTAGATATACTGTGATATAGAAATTTCTAGAAAAGTATTCATGAAAGATTTCTAACCTGTTACCAGTCTATACAATATCAGGAAGGGTGTTTACATAAAACAGTGTCAAATACTAAATATACCAGATTTCATTTCTCAGGGAAACAGAAAAGAGAATTTTTATGCGTTATAAATGACAATCTGAAGAAACCCTTGCATTACAGAGTATGCAAACAAACTCTAGGAAGTAATCGAAATAAACTTATAAACTTTGTACAAGGAACTTGCTTGCCGAGGCATAGAAGAATTTATTAACAACCCTTAATTTTGGGCTCGACGACGGACATGTTGAGAGTTAAAAAAAACCTAAAGGAAGGTTGGGCTACCCCATAAAACAAATTCAAAGCTTTGGTACCTTATAGGGGTGGTCAATAGAAAAATGCTTCAGTTGTATGTGTGAATTCTAGACCCGAACTTTAGAAAATAAAAACGCATGACAGTTCCTTACCTATCGACAAATACAACAAGGCATGAGTTAACCAATGTTAGCAGTTGCATAAACTTCTGAAGGGAGAGAAAAACTTAGGGTTCATTCAACCAGTTTGCGATTTACACCGAGAAGAAAACCCTTTTTTTCATTCTACTCACTATAGCAGTAGCAGAAGATTTTACCTGGTGGTTTTCTCCTCGAACTGAGGACGGGGACAAGAGCGGGAATTTCCTCAGCTGGGTTTGCACGAAAATTGTGTTGCAACGCAGACCCATCTTGACAGACCTAGAATAAAACGGAAGGGATTAACTACTGCTGTAAGGTAAAACTACCGTGGCTTAAACCAGTTACAAATAAAACATTTAAGCATTTGTGTTCGTTCGTACCTCTGGTAGAAGGGCTGCAATGAAGTGTTACACCGGCTGAAGACCTTAAGGTTGAGCGCCATCTCCATGTAGCTGATGAAGGTGCGCACTTAAGCCAGAGAATTATCATCGTGGAAAGCCGAAGGTTGCAGGCAGAGCTGCGAAACAGAGTTCCCAGAGGAGGCAGAGCAAATGCCAAGAAAAATCGGTTATGATGGCTAAGTCATTAGCCAAAACCCTAACCCTCTCTACTGTCGATTTGCAACAAAGATTTACAGTGAGACGACTGCCAGATGGATGAACCAAAATAAAACAAGTGTTGCGAAAACCATTAATGACGTTCTTAGCAGTAATTTCATAAGTGCCACCGTGCCATAGATATAAATGAGAAGGACGAAATCTCAGCTGCCGAGTAATGTCAATAATGACATGAGTTAAATATCCAGCTATCGAAGTTCATCGGAAGGTGGAGTAAAATATTTGTTCAAAATGCTAAAGAGATAAGTAATGGTTAGAGGTATAACCTCAGAGATGGGACATATGTCCATTATTAATTAAAATAAATTTAATGATAACCACAACTTGTGTGTGGTAAATAGTAAGTTAAATGGTTAGAAATATTAATAGTTAGAAATGTATTTTTTTTATGGTATAGTAATTTTTTTTTTAATGTGCTATAATGTTGAAGGTTCCAGTTAACAAAAATGACATATATCAAGTTAATATAAGAGGATTTTAGTTGTCAATTTAACTATTAATAATTGAAAAGACAATTTAATATTATATTAAAAAAAATTAATAATATATTAAAAAATACAATTTAATAATATATTATTTTTTATTTATAAAATTTAAGATATTTAAACATTTTATTATTTATAGGGTAAAACATTGTTTATAAAATTTTAATAAATCATACCAAGTTTTAATAACTAAAATTTATAATTTTCTACTTTATAATTTTCTATTTATTAATTAGATTTTAGAGTTGGAAAAGTAAATACTTCACCAAATTTTTAAATCTAATCTAAGATTTCATAATTCAATATCTTTTACATAATATTTTTTTAAATGCATATTATTACAATAATAACTAAATAACATATTAAATTATAATATAATTAATGTAAATGGGTTTAATGATTAATAAAATAATTTATATGATATGATATTATAAATTACAATGGATTGTTAGATTGGTTATCAATAATTACCCATGAATTCCAAAAATTTACTTCCCATAAAATCAAGAAAAAATTACAACAAACTTTTACCTTAAAACACTGAACTGCAAGTCCAGACTGAGCTACCCCGCTCGACTAAATCCATCGTCATGTATATGGGAGCCGGTAGCCGGTAGTGGAAGCCATGTACGTATTGATGTGCCTGAACTGAAACACTGTAAACGGCCAAGGGACCCAACGGGCGATGCGCCCATTATTATATCTCAAGGACAGTCTTGGAAAAGAAATCTGACATTTAAATAGGTTGTGACCCCGTGTATATAATTTTTTCGGCAAACCTTTTTCCAAGGCAATTATTATGCGATACCATTAACATGCATCTTCATCCATGATCATAGATGAATACTATTCATTTACGTAACAGCTGCACTTCTTTGGCAGGTACAACCACGTCACCACTTCTCTTTCATTTTAATTTTGAATTTTGAACTTCCCTCTCATTTTAATTTCGAATTTTGAAAACTACAAGTATTTCAAATTTTTGAAATCAGCGGGCAACGTACTTCTTAAAGGAGTCGTCTAACGAGCCAGAGGAATTGCCCGGACGGTCAAAATTGGCCGGAATCCGGGCCAAAAAAATTTTAAAAATCTTGCAGAAACAGTGTTTGAATCTTGATTTTGACATTGGAAATGGATTCAGCACCATCAAAAATCTGTAGGACACCCAAAATATTAAACTTTGATAGTCATAACATGGATTTAGAAAAATTCCTGCCGGATTTTCTGAAAATCTTATCGGAATTTTCATGATTTTCAGGGCGATTCCTCTGGCTAGTTAGACTACGGCCTTCTTAAATATATGAGAGACCGACATTCTTTCGGTTTTTATATTAAATTAATATTTTAGAGTTTTTTGGTCTTTTTTAATTGAATTAATATTTATTTATTTATTTATTTATTTATTTATTTATTTTATTTTTATATTTTAATAATTATTAAATAATGGTTATTTGAATTTATATATGATACTTATATTTTGATCATTATTTAATAATAGTTATTTGAATTTATATACTTGCAATACAACATTTAATTTATATAATTTGTATTTTAAACATTTTGTATTAAAAGTTATTAAACTAATCAATATTATGGGTTAATAAAAAAATATTAATAGTTAGATTTTTACCTTTATTTTTGTTCTTTTATATTTTCTTTACTCATTGCTTAAGTGCATGATATAAAAGCAATAATGTTTTATCTCTTTTCTATATTGTTATTAAACTAATCAATACTATGTGTTAATATAAAGTATTAATGGTTGGATTTTTTACTTATATTTTTATTCTTTTATATTTTCTTTATTCATTGCTGAAGTGTATCATATAAAAGCAATGAATGTTTTTATCTCTTATATATATATATATATATATATATATATATATATATATATTAAGTTGTGTTAAAATTCCAAATGAGTGAAATATATAAAATATTAATTTCAAAATTATTTGAACAATTTAAATTATATTATATTAAATGGAAATTATGTTTAAAGTATTATTTAACTTTATATTTTTTATAAATATAAAAAATATTTACAATAATTTTTTAATTTATATTTTTGTTGACAAATAAATAAATATTAATTATATATTATTGTTATTAAAAATCTATGAAAAATAAAAATATATATAATTATACTAGTAATATATATAATTATATTAGTAATATATATAATTATATTACTAATTTAATAGTGTTTTTTAATTTAGATTATGTTACTGGTTGTAATAAGTTGAAGTTTTTGTAATTTTAAAGCTTTTACTTATTATAATTTTTTTGATTTTATAAAATATAATTTTTAATGTTTATTTTAGTAAATAAATGTTAACCATTTTGAGATACATATTTAGATATTTATGATATAATTATTATTTATATTATATATAAACTTTCTTTTATATATATATATATATATATATATATATATATATATAACCATTTATAATTTTATGCATTTATTTATTTTGAAAATTTATCATTATTTAAATTTATATAGTTATTATATTATTTTTTCTATAAAAAAAGTTTGGAATAATGTTTTTCTAATTTAAATTCAATCTCAAGTAATATTAATTAATTATTTTAAAGAAATAATATATGTTCTTTAATTTAATTCTTTAACATTTAAATGTATAAATAATAAAAGTATTTCTATAATGATTCAATATTAATATTGTTATTTACAAATAATCAATACAAAAAAATAAGTTAATCAAGAAAGAGTATAATATAACTAGTACAACCACATTAAAAATATTAATGTGGTTGATATAGCAAAAACCTCTATTTGTATCTAACATGCCTTCCATTTGTATAAACTATTGCAAAAAAAATATTATTATTAGCTATTGCAATAAAATTATTATTATTAACTTTGATTTTACTTAAGCCTTAATAATCCTAGGTTTCAAAGAGTTATTATCATTTACAACCATGATATAAGACACATTTCTAAAATTAGGTATGCTTGAAAATCCATAAGAGATTGGTGAGCATACTGACATCAAAAATTTTAAATTTATTAAAAGTAAATACCACCTTACAAACTCTCTAACACACTATAATGGTTGGTAAACATTCAGATGAAGCATATGGTGAGCATATTCCCTTGAGAATCAATCTAGGTCGTCAATCTAGGTCCTCATCCACCTTAAATTGAAATAAAAAGCCTTCGGCTAAATAGGAATTATGTTTAGTTTTTTGTTTGTCAAAATTTTTATATCCAAATGAAATAACTCTAAAGTGTATCAAGAAGAATATTTGAGAAACACAAAACTTCATAATTATTGGAAAGACGTCTATTTAAAATATAATACTTAATCAAAGTAAAAGGACCTTGATTGAAGCTCTCTCAGTAGCTTAATTAGCTATGATCATGAAAATGAGGAGGTTCGAGGTTCAAAGCTCCTCCATTCTCATGCCTACAAAAGAGCCATACATAGGTTCCCATTTCTCTAGATACACAATATATATATATATATATATCTTGATTGCCTTTTAGTTAGAAAATATATTCTATTGTATAGTTGTTCACTAATTATGAATAAATTTGAGAAAAAAGACATTTGAGATAAATTGTAAATTGATTTAAAATGGTTATTTATATTGATTGATTCTTAAAAATGATAAATAAATTATTGAAATTAAAAGTGGTTGAATTAATGTTCATTGGATAACTTTATTTCTTTAATGTAGATAAAAAGAAGAAGAAGAAATACTTTTACTAATGTATTTATGTTCAAATATATAGATAATATTAAGGATCGCTCTTAAGTTTTTGGCACTTTCAAGGGGATCTAGGGTTTTGCAGTCATAGCCATAGGTTGTGGGTTGATCCTCCCTCAAACCTTAATCTTTGCTCTCTTGTGCACTGGCTTCTCATCAAAGTCATCAAAAGTACATAGAATTTTGTTTTCCACGTTAGATTCAAATTACTAAAGCATTGGAATATTTTTAGAGGACTCCCTTGATGGGATCAAAATCTGGGCCTTCTTGCTTCACGTCACCTCATAGTAAATCATTATGGATTTGTCATTAAACAAGATATAGGCTCTAAATATCTCCATAATTTAAGGAAATTTCAGCCTAAAAGTGGCCTCTTAAGGAACAATAATAAAATAATAGTTAAAATAAATAAAATAAGGGTTGAATCGACGACCAGGTTGTCTAGTGTTAAGGAATGACTCAATTCCCTCACAAGGCAACAAGAGGAGTACATTTGGGAGTTTCATAGCAACCCTCTAAAGGGGTAAATATATAAGGCTTTCAACACTACCAACCCGCCTTTATACATTAGGGAGAGCAGAGAAGAGTTATCCAAATGGATCATGTTGAGTGATTGGGTGGAGCAACATGATTGGGGCATCAAGCAACATAAGCATAGTATATATGTTCCATGTGTAGGTATTCATCTTTCCCACGACATCGATTGGTGAGAGATTATGATAAATATCAGAAATTTTCGGTAAAAATCACATATAAGAAATTTGTGTCGACGCGTTTCAAACTAGCCAGTGTGGTTCATCATTAGGACAAGATGAGAAATCTGATGAAGAAACCTATTTAAATAGAAAGGGACAGCTCCATCTAACAATTGGAAAAACGGCTAGTTTGACTTGAATAAAAGATTTTTTCAAATTTTATTAAAATTTATTTATAGTTCTCAAATATTCTATTTGAAAATAATTTAATATTAATAATTAATAAAATTTAAAAATAATTTAAAATTATTTTTATTTAATTATATATGAATATAATTTAATATTAATAATCAGTAGTCCTTAAAAATAATTTAAAATCATTTTATATTTAAACCATCAATCATTTTTGAAATAATTTAAAATGATTTTTAACATAGAACCCTAAATATATAAATTAATTAATTAATTAATTAAATTAAATTAAATTAAATTAAATTAAAAATGAATAAATAAACAATAAACAATAAAAATAAAAGTCACAATCAAAAATGAAAATTAACAAAAATAAAATAAAATAAAATAATAAAAAATAAATACAATAAAATAAAATAAAATACAATTAATAAAAATAACGATAATATTAGTTAAAAATTATAATAATAAATATAAATATAAATATAAATATAATATAAATAAATAAAAATTATTAAACTAAGAGTGAAGAGAAGGAATCCAACATCTACTAACACTCCACCCATCATCTCTATTAAGGTTAACTGGCCTCTTTTCAATTTCCAAGGCTTCCCTCAACTTTCGGTGGTGGAAATGGTCTATCCTTGCAATAACCTCAGTATCTTCAATACAAATATGATGCTTTGTTTTTTCCGCATGCTCTGCTAAGGCAGAGGATCTAGATCTACCATGTCTAAGGTCAGCAACATGCTCATTAATTCTTTGATTAATGGACCGACCAGTTTCACCTATGTAAGGTGTCCCACAAATCCAAAGGGCCAATCGGGTCTTTAACCGACCTAAGAGAACTTCGAATAGTGCGGAGAGGCCTGAAAGTTGAAGACACATTATGTTTCCTCAAGATCTTAGCAATTCTATCTGTAGTACCTTGGATAAATGGAAGGTGAACTCCAGATAACCACTCACAGGGATCTCTCTTAGCCCTAGGTATTGTTGGGATGATTATTAGGAGGATACTCTTATCCAACGGCATCTCATAGTCGGGGCCCTTAGGCAAAGGCAATGATGGAGGGTTGAGGTGGTATCATAACCCACAAGTACCCAGATTTAGGTGGCATTGGGATCCAGGTGGATCTATTGATGACAGGATTGGCTGGAGGATTTTCTAGGATCCAGGTATCGGATGATCCATTCATGATAATTCAACATGGAGGCATGAGATATCACACTGTTTTGTATGTGATCTTGGTATCAATGTAAAAATTATTCTACTATGGATAGAATTAGATTGATTGAGGGAAAGTAATCTTTAAGCGGGAGGATTTATAATATTCTATTTTCTTGATATGGTCAAAGTGGACGGAATCTTCCCATGGTATTAACCGTGGTATTTTCCCATGGTATTTTCCTTCATTTTTCAAGGGAAGATAATAAAATAAGGTTTCTAGATATTCCATCAAGCCTATAAAAGGGGATAGGAGCCTACTAGTGGGGGAATCCTAAATTTATATATCTTATTGTGTTTTCTTGATAACTTGGCGTGGTCGGCTCCAGTTTGATCCTAGGGACAAAACCCCTGTGGGTGTGATTTTTCTGGTGGATCCATTCAGGGTCCATGATTGTGTTTTAGTGTTTGTTTTCCCTTTTGATGAGCAGTCGTACATGCCATTGCAAGGGCTCCAATATTTTTGTATGGGCATGCACTATTTTCTCAATTAATAATATAAATAAAGGATGCATCTCTTTAGATCCCTTGTGATTTATGTTTGGTTTGACAATATTTCATTTATAACACTAAAATATTCCAGATCTATTGATTGTTTAGCGATTTGGGATATTACATCACATCAAAATCCAACAGTTGAATGAGGGCAACTCATATCATCTTTAAGACCGAAACTATAGCCTCAACACCACTCAGCCTAAAAGCTACCAAAAGTATAGTGTTTTAATCTCCCTAAGCATAAACAACTATCTAAATGCTAACATAGCTCAAGTGCTAAAAGTTCATATGCAAATGAGGCATGAGGGTATAGTTACAGAAATGGGGAAGTGACCTTTCAACTTCCCCATAAATTTTCAATTTCCTCACGACTCTTATATTCCTAATAACTTTTACAATTAATCTTGACTTTTTCCTAATTTGGCATTTTCATCATTATAATAATATAATAAAATAATATATAAGTGATGGGTGAGGCCATTCATTTTGTTGTTTCTTCTTCGCCATGGAAGTGTTTGCTTCATTCATCCATGAAGGTTGAAGTATATTGATTGTACTTGCTTCTCCTTTTACATCTTAACTACTATGACTAGACTTTGTGATGCACTATTAGATGCACACTTTTTCCTAATTTAATATCCCTTTTAAGTTTCTCAATTACTGTGCATGGCTTAGTTGAGATGTCTGGCCTTTTCATGAAATGATTATGTTTAGATTCCTTGAAGATACATTGTCTATAATTGAGTTGAATAACGCAACATGGTTTCTGATCATAATTGTCTCATAATTGTTGTCCTTTATGCTAATTTTGTGTACAACAACACTATTATATATATTCATGAACTCCATTTCATTTTATTTTTCTTTGTTAGTACCATTTTAATGCATTTTGTTGCACGGAAAAATATCTCTATGATAAATAACGAACAAGAATAATTCCACCCCCTACGTCTTTGTAGGTGATCACAGACTCTAGGATTGCATTAGAAATATTCCAACCTTCTCTAAGAGAAACCATGTTATAATTTTGTCCATCAAAACTTAATTTTGGCTTTGCATAACTAAAGAGCTTCTTGTGAGTTTGTCTATCATGCTATAATGTCACTTCTCATATGGTGTAAGACCTTCCAAAAGTTCACTAATACATTTTACCTTGGTTATTTTCATTGGAGGAAGGATGTTGAAAAGTTGAAAATAATGCAAATTGGGAAACATGGGAAAATTTTGGCTTTGTACTCCATTCTCACACATATTCTAAAAATAATCTTAATTATTTTTCTCCTAGTTCATGTATCACTTTATGTATCTAATCTTAGGAAACTCCTTTGCTACAATTTGAATTTCTTTCACATAGTTAGTATTTGGAATAACATGCAGTAATTTTAGATATTTTAATGTTGTTTCTTCCTCTTTGTGAATATTCTCCTCTTCACCTATAATAGTGCAATCATGCCAAAAATTTGCAAGAGAATCATTTCCATCTATTGTAATTATTTATGTTTTATTGGCCAAAACATTTCTGAGATATTGTCCTTATGTTGATCAAATGTTGCAATGCATTCATTTGACTTGATTTTCCACATATTTAACAAGCCATCTACACCAAAAGGAGCAAAATTTGTCCCAAATTGAGGAAGGAAACTCAAAATACACTTTGCAATATGACCTTCAAATGTATCCAAGAAAAAACCATATGATGATGCCCATATTTTAATTATCGTATCACCAGAAACTGCCATCACACATTGTATGAAGGTAACAATTCCACATGCCAAACTCCTCATTCAAATGGGTGTCCATAATGATCGAGCTACCTTCGATCATTAGGTCCATTATTTAAGGGATTTTCCACACATAGTGGCAACAACAGAGAGGAAAAAAATGACTATATAATATCGAATAGGAGTAGTAAAAAATGATTTTGTAATAGAAAAGCAAAGTGGAAATGAATCTATGAAGACTGTGTGACAACATATGTAACAACAAAACAAAGTGGCATCAAGTGTGATTTCAAGGACAGCAAGTATGATTTTTGAATGAACAACAAATGTGGTTGTTGAGATAACAAGTGTAAAAAATGAGGACTGCCAAGTGTGATGGAAGTAGGACACAAGTGTAACAAGAGGTGACCTAATGTGAATTTTGAGCAATTTAGAACATATTGTAGAGAGTTGAAGATAATATTGCATATATAAGACTAAAGAGTCGATTGGATCAAAAAAAAAATGAAAACTATATATTAATAAGAGATTGGTGGCTCTTGCAGGTTGGTTCCTACAAATTCAGTTGGGATTGGTGTCTCCAAAAATTTTGTGCCTACAAAGAAAAGGGGAATTGGTGCCTCTTATAGGGTGGTTCCTACAAAAATAATTATACCTACATATGGTGCTGGAAAACACAATTAATCATGAGGATTTTTTTGTTTTTCTGCCATATGGATTTCCACGTACATCCTATGTTCAATATTTATGTATCATGATCGATGATTTGTTATGTTTCATGATTTAGACAATTACATAGTGCTATCCTTAAATTCCATACTTGGTAGTTCCTTTCGAGAGACAGTTTGATACAAACAAATTAAACCAAAAGTGACTCCAATGTGATGTTTTCCCCTCCATTCAGTTTGAAATATGTGTCTAATGATCTTGGTATTATTATATTTACATGGAAACTTAACCTGGTGTTGTTACAACCTCCATTTTTGTTGAGATTGAGGTTGCACCCAAAATTATTGGACCGCTACTCCATATTTTGATATCAAACAAGGTTTCAATTCTTTCAACTATCCTTTTTCCCAATTTGGGCCATTGCTACTAGGAATCCTCCCAAAAGAGTGCTAAATTTCCATCCATGATTTCCCAAAAACTTGTGATATTGAATCAAGTGTTTATTATTATAGGATGAATTCCAAATATGAGACCCCTTAATTCCACCCCCCATCGAAATTATAATACTATCATCTATTCTCGACATGTATTTTTCCTTACATAATTTTCTCCCTAAAGCTTTTGGGTCTTAAAGCCATAACCACCAAGTTTTGGCTCTTAGTGATTGACTGAGGATTTTAGGGTCTTTCAAGGAAATACTTATCCCAATTGTATATTATCAAAACCTTATTACATGGTTGCTCAAGCCCACCTCCCCTTGAGAAGAAAATTGATACGATGTTGAGGGAATGAGGTAAACGACACTAAACATGTGACAAGTGTCACTAGTTGGGGATTGTAGTTTTGGCAAGTTCCATTTCTAGTCAGTGGATTGAATTAGGGAATCACCACATTAAATTCCTGAAGAGTAGATTGCCAAGCTCCCATATTTCAAAGTTGGAAATAATTATGATTTTTGTTTTTCAACTAAGGAAATTACAGTGGATCCTCACTATTTTCACTTCATGTAATAATTATCCCAGTGATTAAAGCCCTCATTATGGTTATTTTTTTGTGTCTATTATATTTAGAAGTTATTCTGGGCACCTCATTCTCTATTGCCTAGACTCTGGTGGTGGTTGGTATTTTCAATTTTGTTGTTCATCTTCCAGTGGTTTGTAATTGGAGAGGCTTGTGGAGGCTGTAAATTCCTTGACCCTATGTTAGTTCTTTGGGGGTTGTTTGGTCTAGGTATGATCACTGGTGTTGTCGACAATTATTGTCACTCCTAGAGACAGCCTAGAGTTGCTATAGACCAGTGCCTAGGACATCTTAGCATAGCAGGGAGCTTATAATAAAGCTTGGGTGTCAATCCAAAAGGCTCTCCTGCTATCTCTTGTAAAACAAGGAAATGAATTTAAATGGGACCAGAACTTACAGAAACTGCCACAAAGAAAGTAATGTTGCAGGAACAAGATGCAAAACCCCAGTATGAAAGCATCAGACAGTTAAGAGACAATTTACTGTAAAGAGGGCCGATTCGAATAATATGCCACAGAAATTAAATATCAGAAGGTGTATGCAAGGAAAGAAACATAAGAGGATATTAGTTAATTTTGGTCTGATACCCAGATACACAACAGAACCATGCATGGGCTTATCAATCTAAGAATCCATACATGACAATGGCGTTTTAAAAGCACCCTCCCAAAGTAACTAATATAGCAGAAAGATGGATGAAATGAACATGAAACAGTATATCACGCCTGAGCCATATTTAAAGCGCTTGACTTATCCAAGTATGGGCATCAACTAGGATGAATCCTTACCTAAAATCAATGAGCCACTCACATTTCAGTACATGATACAAGAAGATATATGAAATGGAATGTTGTATTAATCACATAAGAGAAGGTTACATACTGTGAAATACTAAAGACTAGAATCCTCATTACAGATAGAACTCCTCCTCACTGAGACCCTACGGGCTCTGAGCCTTCATACAGAAGCTTCACAAAATGTATACAAAAAATGCCTTTCACTGCACAATTCTCTGATAAAAGTTTGGAACCCTTACAATGTCTTTCTTCTTCCTTTTTAAAGGAGAAGGAGTAGAGAAACTAATAAAAGAAGTAGGTGAAGACAATTAATTGTTTCATTAAAACAGAATGGCGGAAACATTTCGCGCCCATACTATTTGACGGCTCTAGGATGCTGCAGGTACTCTGTGGCTGCTCCATGAAGTAAATGTTGTAGGTGCAAATTTCTCCAGGTATAAGACATGAAGAATAAAATATGTAACATTTTGTACCTTCCTGAGAGAAAAATCTATTAAAATTAAACCTGGAGGATATGGTTTTTATGCAATTGTACTGTTTGCCTTCTGAATGTTGGATTACTATTTAAAATCTTTGGCTCCAGATTTTGAATTCCTTATTCTCTGCCTGATGCTCTTTGTCGTACCATTAAAATCTCTAGCTGTGAAATCTACCTTTTAAATTACTCTGGAGGGTTTGATAACTTTTCGATCTCTATTCTTTAAATGGCGGTCATATCTCTGCAGCTACCCGGGATCTTCTTCATAAATTCTCCTTCCGCTAGCCGATCTTTAGATGCATCTTCGATTTTGGTAACGGAGGCAGAGATCAACAGCGATCTCTCGTCGCTACAACCTGCAAAACCGACAAACACATTAAAGAAAACCAGAGGCAAGGGTGGTGGAGGCAGTCGTGACTACAAAATTGAGGATGGAGACTGGGAGAAATGGCGAGGGGATGCAGGGTGGCAATGAATTATACAGTGGAATAGAGGTAAACAGGCGAGACAGGGGTTTTTCCACGTAAAACATTAACGTTCGACATATGGCTGGAGTGTATAAAAGGTAGAGAGGAAATGGAAAAGACACGTGGGATGATGACAGAGATGTACGAAAGACCAAGCGGAAAAGGTGACGTGGAGGTGGACTTGGTCAACAGGTGGTTATGCCAACGATATGGACCACACGATCCTTACACGAGATCAATGGTTTAAATTGCATCGGGCGATGAGGTAGTGGTGGGCCATGACCGCTAAAGATTTGGTTTAAAACGCATGCAGCTTTGAAGATTGATCACCGTCGGATGAAGGCTTGCAAATCGGACGACTCTCGTCGATTTCGCTGCGCGTCCACGGCCGAAGGATAAGGCGCGAAATGGAGCGGTTTCAGAACAGTGGCCTGGGAAACATGGCATCTGCTGAGTGGAATCGCTGGGACTTGCGGAAATACCGCCTGCTTTCGAAAGGCGGTGCGAAATATACAAGCTGGGTTTTACCAGGAGTGCGAGCGCGGGGTCCACCATGGCGGGAATATTATGAACCGTTGATTTATGATCGGATCAGACGACGGAGAATGCACCCGACGGCCATAGATGATAAGCACCTTTGGATTTGGCATAGGGTTATGCGCCCGGGTCACGTGAAAGACTAGATGTAGGGGACTAGGACTAAAGGGGCTCGGATTTAAATAATTCAAAAGCGAGCCTTTCGGCTTTCGATTATGAAATTTGGGCGCGGAGGAGGGCAAAGGTAAGCGGAGAAAGGGTTTCTTAGGCCACAATAGGGAATTTTAAAGGTTTAGGAGGGGCTGATTGCCAAAAATTTTAATGGGGGCTGACATGGATAACAACTGGCATATCTATCCTGAAGTTTCTTGGGGTAATTTCAATCTCAAGTGTTGGTGTTTTCATGTCAATGCAGTGAATATAACCAAGAATCAAGGACATTGGCTATGGTTTAAGAGTTTCCTTGATAAATGTCGGTATATGTTATTATGAGACTCTTGCATTTTCACTAGTCCACTAGATCTCACATGTCGAGATGGGTTGGGTGGTAGTTGTATATTTTATTTCAAATATTCTCTTTAGTGTCAACCCAATTTAACTAATGATTTTATGAACTTGTTGTTGCATGAAAGAAGGGGTGGAGTCTTGAAGTTACAACGAGGGTGTTTGATAAGATGGAAAGGATGCTTCACTGATGGAATTTCGGGTTATTTACCTCAAAGCTTTTGGCCAGTCCAAGGTGAGGTGGCTCTGTGTTGGAGAGATTCTTTTTTACTAGAGTAGATTGTGTTCCATAGCCTAGGCTCCAGGTGTTGTCCTTGCCATGTCTAGACGTAGAGCACAAGTAAGCAAAGGGGATGCTTATTATGAGTAATGTTCTGGTAAAGGAAATATCCATCTACATCACCAAACTGATGGTTTCACAACCAAATATAGGGAGTAGATCTCGGTTCATGTGCAGGAGGAAATGGATCAGTTTAGAAGGGAAGCCTCTTCCCACAAAAATCCCCTCTCAGAGAATAAAGTGCTGACATAATGGACAGATTGGATCCCTAATACGGGATATATGCCAGGAATATTTAATCAATATATGCATACAATATATTTGTATTGGAAAATGAAGTTCCTACAGGGACGTACTCGATTGGATTTCCATGAGTCTCGGAAAGATTTGCTACAACCCTTGGATCACATGCATGGGATCTTTAAAGAGTATGATAGCAGGACAAAGAATATGGACCACAAGTTGGTGAGGATAGAATATCATCTTGACATCCAACTACCGACTGATTGACCTCCTACAGATCCAACAACTCCTATCTGAATGGTAGCCTTTGATTATGATCCCCTTACTTGACTATGTTATGATTTTGCCTCATGGTTCCACTTTTGAAGTTGATTTTGTGCAAGGAAAAATATGCTACTATCTAGATTTAGGCATCATTAATGATGGTTATCTCTATTTCCAGCTATCTAGCTTGTCCCTTCATAGTGTATATTTTTTATTATAGTTTAATCTCCCTTGTGATAGATTAGTATGAGTTATTGTAATCCTTGATGTAATCTCTAGTTTCCTAAGTTAATAGAATTCACTCCACAAAATAAAAAATTGGTACAATATAAAATAATCCATTTCATTTATTTTTATAATGATAAAATGAAAACAATTAGAAGCATTAATTTTAGTTATTCTATAATTTAAAATGAACTACTTTTATTGAGATGATTTGGTGAAAATATATGAACTCAAATAATTATATTTAAAGTATGATGGGCTTCTAGAGTGCTTTATATTAGATATCACTTTTGTGATTCAATTATATTTAACTTTAATTTATTGAATATTTATATAAATTTATTTTTTTTAATTTATTTAATCTTAATAAATACTTGAGGATTAAAAGTTAAAATGAATTATAATACAATATATTGATTTAATAATTTAAATTAAGTTATTTTAGTGAATATAAATCTACATATTTAATTAGAATTTAGCAAATATTTATATAATATATATATATATATATATTAAAATGTATTTAATTTTAATAAATATTTTATAAATTAAAAATAAAAATAAATAAAATTTGATTTATATATGTGTAAGAAAAAAAAAAATATTATTATTTTTATAGTTTAACACATTTTTGTTTTAACATTTTAAAATATTATATATTTAGTAAATTTTTATTTTAATATTTTTCGATAAAATTTTAAAAGATAAGTGAATTATAATGAAGAGATATATATATAAATTACAAATTTTATACTTATAAAATAACAAAATATAATAAATATTTATATTTTATTAAAATGAAAATTAATTTTTTTAATAATTTTTTAAATTTTAATTAAAATATATTACTTTAGAATTATTATTTAAGTTAAAATTAATAGAAAATATATAAAATTGAATTATTTATTTTAATTCAAACTAATAAATTGAATATGTAAAATAAAATGAATAAATAAAATAGTAAAAAAAAAACTTTTAATTTTTAAACACATTAAAATAAAATATTATATTTTTTTATTTATCATTATTACTATTATTATTATTTTTTAAATAATATGTTGTAAAATTAATATACTAATATAAAAAAAAGTAATAAATTGATAATAATAAGAGTCATTGCCTATAAGGTAGCATAGATAGTGATGGGGTGTCCTCTTAAGTCATTCCATGATGTTAAACATATTGATGAATAGTATTATAAAATTATGTTTTCTAGGAAAGCATTGTACACCATGAAATAATACAATACTTTTAGTATTATAAAATTATGTTTTTTAGGAAAGCATTGTACACCATGAAATATACTACAATAATTATATTAATTTAAAAAAAAATAATAAAATCTTAAATGATGGATTATACAAAGGTAAAGTAGATTGGGTTAATATTTGTCATTCCCATCGTAATCTTTCAGATTTCAAATATTTAGATCTTAACTAGAAAAACGACTTTGGTAATTAATTAATTCTAGGAGTTATTGTATTTATTCACTTTGGTTAGAATTATTGTATTCATTCACTTACTTTCAATATAATGACTCTTTGATTTACTTGCATTCATTAGTAATGACTATTTGATTTACTTTCAATAATAACACAAATATTTATTTTATAAGTGCATGTTATTTGATTTACTTTCAATAATAACAAAATATCTATTTTATCAGTGCATATTTTTTTGAAATTGAAAAGAAAAAATACTCTTAATCTAATTTACTATTTATAACTCATTAATTGAGATCCAAATAAATGTTAAAATGTAAAAATATCTTAAATAAATATTAAAATCTACCAATAAAAATGCTATTTACAAATATACTTTTGAAATTAAAAGAAAAAAAAAAAACAATTAAAATATAACACAAAACAGATTCTAAACTTGGTCTCTAATCGTTATTAAATATATTAAAATTGAAAAATAAAGTGCAGTATCCACGGAGGGCGCTATCAAGAGTCTTCAAAATTCAAATTTTATATTTGAAATCACTGGGATTGCGTTGTGAATTCACTGCTAAATGATGGATGGTGGTCATTGTAATTCCACGATATGTAACGGTCATTCTACAAAACTGTGGCAGTTGTATATTCCATGTATGTACAAGCCGGTTTGCAGGTCCCATGTATTTTTTTTAATAAATAATTTTGGTAATTGGAAACTCCGCCGTCTGTATAAACTGACAAGGCAGCCCTGTAAACAGGTTTTGATAATCTGCAATGGGAATAAGGGTTGCCCTCCTGAAGGAAACTGTAACGACGACTTTATGCGGGAAATGTTAATGGGCGTGGACAGAAAGGAGACGCTGTGGTTGTGGAGTGTAAGAGCCTTTGAGAGTTCTTGGAAAAGATTTTTGTGGCTTTTTTGCCAACCATGAAAACAACAGAAAATGAACCTTTCTCTGGGTATTTATAATCTGACAAGGATTTTCTATTTTTCTGGAATCCTATCAAAGATAAAGATATATTTTCTATTTTCCATAAGCAATTTCTTTCATGAAAAACACCGGATCCAACTTCCAGTTAACTTATTTTTTTCATGAAAAACACTGGATCCAACTACCAGTGAACGTACGGCTTGTTTTCCATGATCACCTAACAAGCAGATGTTCAAAAATCATTAATATGAAATAATGAAAGACCAAATGTTGAAGACTTTTCATTGAATTCACGGTTCACAGATTCACAAATCCTTTTCCAATTCCATGGCCACCAATCGGCCAAAGTTTGGAAAGTCTGTTCCACTCTAGAACATATAGAGAGAAAGGGTTCCACTCGAGAACATACAGAGAGAAAGGATGAACCCGACCATCAGAGGTTGTGTTTTTAACAAATGAAACCCCTTTGTCTGAGTTTTCCGCTATTGGTAAGAGGCTTCTCAGAGGGCTTGATGTTGAACCGAAAGCTTGTACTTCCTGCATAACAAAAAAGTGAGTAAAATTCGTAAAGAAAATGGGTTCTCAGATCTAAACTTACCTTTCCAATACCAGCTGAAAATTTCACAAATGTTTTTATTTCTTCAATTTAATCAGGATCCCATCGAAACAAAGTCAATAAATAGTATCCCAGATGCCTGTAACAAACAAACTGAAACTGCACCACTCGGCACAAAGTTGGAATTTGCTTCCGAATCTTCATAAACGCCATGATTTAAAAATAAGATTGCCTACAGAGAATCATACACGCCCACATTCCAGAGATCCTTCTGCTGAGTGGCTGGAAAATCGATCCGGAGGAAATAATTTTGAGGATGGCCACCACTACCCGACTGGGAGTATACACGGCCAAATTCAAAATAGAGTTGGCGGGAAAATTTGAAAAATTGGTGGGAAAATTCAAATCTCAGTAGATGTTTAAATTAATTCACTTCAGTCCATCATGCACATGGTGGATGACGCATCTCGCATGGGCATAAGTGATGGATGGATGGTGAATCTTGGTAATCACTAGACATCAACCCATTTCCCGGAAAGTGTTAGCCGGAGAATTTCTGTCCACGAGTTGACGGTCAGAACAGATGTCAGAGTTACTGTCCTTAAGGCTTATTAATGAGTCTATAGACTTGAAAATATTGGTGGCCACGGGCGATGCCACTCTGCAAGCTGTTGATAGCAATATTGATGGCGGATATTGATCTGTACTGGAATTTGAAGTCCAAGACTGGCTTTCGCTGCACCTTGCAGTCTGTCACTATTATAGAAATTAAAATTTTGAGCGCGGGCTTTCAAATTCGAATTTAAAAGTCAAATTCAAATTTAAACCATTGTTTCCATTAAATGAGTACGTTTATCGTGAGTTGTTGGATGTGACATGGATCACTGTATATCCTCGGTTCTCAGATCACGGATTAACCTCGAAAATGGCAGAGAAATTGTTAGTGGTCGGACAATTCTTTCTCCAGGTTAAACTGCTTCTAATAGAACGCTTTCGGCATAATTAAACTAAATAATAAAAAGGTTGTTGATGTGACTCCCTCCATATCATATTTAATGAATAAATGGCATGTATTGATTAGTAAATGACTGTACTGTGGTGGATTTTTTAATTTTCAAAATTATTTTTCATAAATAGTAAAAGCTTAACAGAATCATTATTGAAAGTACGAAAATCCTTAATGATAATTAATATACTGTGTAATTTTAGTATTTCTTAATTTTTGATATATTTTAGATATTCAATTTTAATATATGTGTAAATGTGAATATTTTTTGGAGTTTGGAGTATGTCCTAAAACTGTTTTTGTTTGGCTAAGAGCTCGTTTTTCTAAGAGTTAACAACTCAAGACCTACAAGCATTTGGTAGGAGTGAAAGTCTGCCCCCTTACGAATAGGGTTATTCCAGATGGCGTGGTTTTCTTTGAATAATGGTGACAATAAGTTTTCCCACCGTTGAAAAAAAATGTTAATATTTTTTAATTATTGATATTATTATATTCTAACTATTTAATTTAATTTTAACCTTAGTTTTCATTTTTTTTTATATGAGGGTTAATAAATATTTATCTTTCTTTCATCCTCCTAACTTTGTTTTTATTGCCGAGTAAATATTTGCCTTCACTCCTCAATCCTATCAACAAATATTTACTTTTATTTTCACCCCATGTAAAGCAAAGTTAGAGGATGAAATAAAAATAAATAGATACTAATCCTCATATTAAGAAAACTAAAGTTAAAAATAAAATTGAATATTTAAAATATAATGAAAATAATTATTTTTCACACTCACAGTTATAAGGAGGTGGATAGTGAATATTTTCTACCTTTCACCCCACTTTCAAATGACAAAATATTTATTTTCATATTTGTTGATAGTCCAAAAAATTCTTCTACAATAAAAGTAAATTGAGCATGGCAAGAACCCATTAGATTTTCTCTTCCACGCTTGATTGCCTTGCTTCTTCGAAAGTAACTTTCATTTAAATTTATTGAAATCTTAAATGCAATGTTATTTTACTATGCAAATGTAGTCTTATTGCGTCGTAAGGCGTTACTTTAGGAAGAACTCCCCTCCCATGTCACCTGTGTCGTCGTCTACCATTGATTTTGGTGTTAGATGATAGAAATAACATCATATCAGTCAGTTACAATTTGTAATGAGATTCTCTACCACCATTTCTACGAGGTTTTCCCTTATCTAAAGTTTGCTTGTTTTACCGCAAACCAGTCCATTCTTGAAGTCTTTAAAGCGCACAACAACTACCATGTGATAGACTTGAATTTGATGCACAACTTGCAATGGCCGACTCTAATTCAGGCTCGAAGGGAAATTATGTTGGTTTCATTGGCAGCACGAAAGAGCGCTTCGTTGTTACATACCTCTTAACGCATCATCTTACTTGTTTAGTCTTCGATTCTGGTTCTTTAACCTTTCATGCTCGCAAATGATGATTTTGTATATCATTGACAAGTTCGCGGAGGGAAATAAGAAGGGTGTGGAGGCCACAACCCTGCATGTTTTCTTGGTATCGTGCCATTTCTTATTGTAGGGTCTGTATTTTGCACCAGACTTCTCTCTCCCAGCTAGGGCAATGGTGCCGATTTTTTACAACACTAAGTAGATCTTCAGGCAAATTTTGTATTTGCATGTTATTTGGAATTAGTGTTTTCCACATCTAAAGCAAACTTTGTTTTCCTAATTTATATTTTGTTTGCAAAATTTTGGGAGTTTTGAAATATGAATTATATGGTGTACTTGTGCACTCTGGATGGGCAATGTATTCAGGACATTACTACTTTTTTTTCCAAACATCACCTTGGATGTCGATTCTTTTCTCTGCATGTGTAGCCCTATGGGACTCCCCATACTCCTCTCTCAGGATGCCTTTTTAGGCCTTAAGGTCCAAAGTTCTAATAACTATTTCACACATAAGTGTGAGAAAATAAAAACCATATAGCCGAGTTGGCAAGGATTTCCCTGTAGCCAGATCTTTTCGATTTTGGGACTGGTGTTGAGTCCTATCTAATACCCTATAAAAAATAAAATAAAAGAAAGAGCATGACGACTTCTAGAAATGGAAATAGAGGAACATAGGAGGAATATTGTCATTTCGATAAATTCCAAAGTAAACCTTAGAAAGATTTTGTATAAGACATTATTGTTAAGTGTTAACCATATCATAGAAGCAATGAGAAAGCTAACCTTTACTTTAAGAAAGTGCATATATAAAATAAAAACAAAAAGACATAAAATACCCCTTATTTTATCTATATAGAAATAGTACTGGAAGAAACCTTATAAACACTACTACGTGAAGTACCTTTTGTAGAATTTTAATTGGATATTCAAACTCCTCACGAAATTTACTAAAACATAAGACTCAGATATACTTTACCAATCTGTGGAAGTAAATTCACGACCGAGAACACAAATCAATAACATGCATCAAGATTCAACACGCATAGACAAAGATATATCTAGGGGAAATCAACTGCTCAAAACCCTTTACTATTTGTATTGCATTAATCAAAGAATCTGGATGAATACAATATGTTATGCTCAACCTACACAAGCATTTTCTATCTTCTACCTGACTAGATGAATTTGGCTAATAATTAGCCAATTTCCAAGCCTCCAAGATCCTATTTCCTTGTGTTGTTTCCTTGGGAATTAGGCCCCTATTAATTAGGAAATTCCTCAATGAGAATTGTGTAATTCCTTTAGGCCTTCCTTTGACTGCATGCATGACCTGTACAATTTGGAATATTCTACAACTGATAGTACACTGCCATTGAACTCCAATCTCAACTGGATAACTTGAATTCCATGCATTCATGAGTTAACTGGTTAAACACTGAAGCTCCACCCTAATGCTAGACCTCCCACTAGTTCCTCCATCAGTTGGAACTAGTTTAACTGACCTTAACTCAATTTAACTTAATTAAATTGTTACAACTAAAATTAACTCAACCTAGGCTCCTAAAATTTAGGAATCACCATACACAACTCAATTTCACCTTATAACTCGAATTAACTAAGCTAATTGAGTCACAATGACTCAGTTAACTCATTCAAGTTGTTTGTTGATGTGGAATTTCGATTTTATCCTAATTTAATCAAAGGAAAAATTAAATTAAGAATTGCTTGATACATTTTCAACACTTCCTCTCAGCAAGAAAGGGATTATCAAATATCCCAATCCAACTTCTATGGAACTCAAATTTTCTTCTTGACAAGGCCTTTGTCAAAATATCTGCATCATGTTCCTCTGTCAAAATGTATTACAAGAACATGATCCACCTCTACACACAATCTCGTAGATGGTGGTACCATATATCAATGTGCTTAGATCGATCATGGAAATCTGGATTCTCAGAGAGTTTGATACAACTCTAATTGTCACAGTGAACCACAGTAGGATCGATCATCTGACCAAATAACCCAACAAGAATATTTCTCGTCCAGATAGCTTCATAATTTTCTTGGATAGCAACCATGTACGCTGATTTTGTTGAACTAAGTGCAACTGATCTCTACTTCCTACTATACCAAGAAACTATTGTTGACCCAATATTGAAAATTCCTCCTGAAGTGCTCTTCTGATCTCATGGACTACCTGCCTAAACTGCATCTATGAAGCCTTGCAGCTTAACTCCCTCTATCTGTTTATACCAAAGTCCAAAATGAGTGGTTCCTATGAGGTATTGTAGTACATGTTTAGCAGCCCTCCAAAATAATTTGGTTGGTCGAACCATGGCTTGGCTCAATTGATTGACTACATAACACATGTATGGCCATGTTTTCAGCAAATACATGAGAAAACCCACCAACTGCCTGTACATAGTAACATCCACTTCCTCACATGAAGTGGCATCCTCTTTCCTCAAATTGGTCACTAGAGGAGTCTCCATGGGTTTGCATATGTCCATGTGGAACTTCTGAAGTATCTATTTGGAATACTTTCCCTGCGAGACAAGCAGTTCCCCGTCTCTTTTCCATATTTCCAAACCTAGTAAATAATGCATTAACTCCATGTCTTTCATTTTGAACTCTCTTGTGAGGTACTCCTTGCAATACCTGATAAGTTGTTCATCATGGGTCAAAATAAAGTCATCAACATATAAGACTATAATAAAAATTTTACGTTCTACCAAAATGTTGTAAAGGTTTTCATCTACTTCTCTGTTGGCGAAGCCCAACCCGAGGAGGTAGCTATCGATCCTAGTGTACCAAGCACAAGGAGATTTCTTCAACCCATACAATGCTTGTTTGAGTCAACACACATGTGACTCTCTGTCGAAGGTCTCAAATCCTTCAAGTTGTTCAATGTACACCTCCTCAATCACTCCATTGAGGAATGTTGTCTTCACATCAATCTGGTGGATTTTGCACCCCATCTGTGCAACCAGAGGAAAAATTAATCCGATAGAAGAGTACCTTGCTACAAGAGAAAATGTCTCTTCATAGTCAATCCCCTTTACCTGAGAGAGCCCCCTTGGCCACGAATCTGGCCTTATGCTTCTAGATGCTTCTATCTGCTGCATGCTTTACCTTGCAAAGCCATTTTGAACCCACCATTGACTTGTTTGCATGTATTGGGACCACTTCCCAAACATAGTTCTTGAAAATGGAATCATATTCCTCTACCATAGCATCAACCAATACCGGTTGTTCTACTGCTTCCTCGAATGAGGTTGATTATGTCTCTACTAGCTCAATAATTAGAGCCATGTAGCATGTGTACCATTCTGGTGATCTCCTCTGCTTGCGCTATGATGTGGGTGCTCCCACATTCTCTCTAGAATCCTACAGTAATATGCCAGCTTCCCTGGTATGCTTCCTTCCTTCCCTGGATGTCTCTGCTTGAGTGGTTGTTTCCACTCTATGCTCCTTTGCATGTGGTCGCTCCACTTAGTCTTAAGGTTATTCCTTTGGATTCAAAATCTCTTGATCAACATGTAACTGAAGCTCCCTCTCAAGGGAACACTTCAGTACCTTCTCTTCATTGAAATTCACATCTCTACGAACAACTGTCATCCTGAGATATGGAAGGTACACTCGACAGTTATGAAGTGTATCAATGTACCCCACAAATATGCCCAACTCGAATTCTAGCTCTATATTTTTCCTTGCTTCCTTGGAAACATGTAAATATTACGATGATCCAAATATCCTGAAGTGTGACTCATCTAGTTTCTTCCTTGAAAAAGCTTCTTTCGGTGTACTCATATCGTGAATCTAATGAGGATGCCTGTTTTGCACATATACCACTGTGTTGAATGCTTCAACCCACAAGTGCAGAGGTAAGCCCTGATCATGCAACATCACCCATGCAAATCCCATAATACTTTTGTTATTCCTCTCAGCCACCCCATTCTGTTGTAGGTTATGGGTGTTATCCTCCACAATGTCCCAAGGCTGAGAATTTAAACTAAAGGAGGTAACCTCAAACCACTTAGGATTTGAGAGCTAGCCCTACCAAATCAGAGAGGGTTCTCTGTGTGTGATATTACAGTTAAAAGATGAATGAAGAGGGTAAAAGGATATTATGCTAGGTCTTGAGATCTAGGGTTTTAGCTGGATCAGGAGGAGAGGTTAGGGAAACTAGGTCAGATCTAAAAGAATTCAGTTGTAGGGATGAAAAGGGGAATGACATGTAAGTTCAATGGAAATTTAAGGTTTTCAATTGTAGTGTAGGGTGGAAAATAAAAGGTTCAAAATGAGCATGACAAAAATGAGTCCATTTATCAGAAGATGAATAACATAAACATGAAATTCCTACCAAAACAGAGCATAAGCTTAAATAATTTTATTTAACATCTTATAGGAAGATCATTGACAGCAAAGATATGGAAAGAATTTGAAAGAATCATTCATAAAAGTTAATTACAAAATAAAAACACTGCGACAAAATCATACCACATGAATCCCTATATAATTGCTGCAACTGGATTTGTATTTCTGCAAATATCAACTGTACACAAAGCTCCAAGCCTTCTACTCTCTGATGTCCAACCTTGATTCTGACTGAAAGATAGATACATATAGACAAAAATTATCTTCCCCTCTCTCAGGGGTCGAATCCCTCTTGATAGGAACAATTCACACAAATTTCTCTAACCAAACCTAAGACTAGCGAGGTTAAAAAAAACTCTTCTTTTAGCCTTTGACTGACCTATCCATCATTAACGACCTTCATAATTACATCAAATTGAAATTAACAAGATTAATTACATTCATCTACATCATGTCAACTCAAAACAAGAGAAATTACATCATGAGAAACCAAGTTTGATTGAAAAAACTTGAAAATTTGACCACCAAGGAAAAGTGCAGCACATTTAGGGAAAATTGCAGCGCCATCAGGGAAAAATGCATCGCCATCTTGCATGGAAATTTTGAATGCCTTCTTGTGCTCCAAATGCTAATTTGAAGGTACCATTATAAATATTAGGATGTCTAGTTTTCCATAGAGTCCTTAAGCAAGAAAAATGGCCTCTTCAAAGCTAAGAAAAATGGATTCTCCCAAGGTCACTCTAAAAGCACAATGCTAGGGTGAAAAAAGTGGCAGAAAATGCGTTTTTAGCATGTTTTTTGCACTTTTATCCCACCCAGAATGTTGACATGGAACAAAAAGTAGATAAATGATATGTGCAGGTCATAAGCTATCCATGGATGTAGAGTTTTGGTGATTTGGAGCCCCGAGGGAAAAGCGTAGCACTAAGGCACTACGCTTTTGGCTCACTGAATTTCCAAAAATTGCCAAAATGACCGAAAATTTCCCAAAAATAAGGCTCAATGGTGGAGCAATATCTCTCTAACCATAACTTATTTTGAAAAATTGAGAGACTTTTTTGTTCGTTGGTATGTTATGAATAAAAACCTCCTCTAGTTTTCAAAAATACTCCCCCATTTGTTCAAAATCCAAGTTTGAAGTTGGTCAAATAAAATTGCAGAAGTGCAGCAAGCTCTCAGCAAAAACACAACATGGTCTTTTAGAGGGTGTTTGGAGGCCTTCCCAGAGGAATTTTGGGATACAAGTGGTATGGTTGGAACGATTATGATGTCTGATACACAATGGAGTCATTAAGCATTTCCAACACCTTCTCCAAACCCCTGAAAAACTTACTTGCAATCAAATTGTCCAGAAGTGCAAAAAAACTCCTGTAGCAACTTTAATTTGGGCATTTATCTCAAATCATAATGCTAGTGATCTGAAAATGGAACTATTTGTAATGCTATGCAAAGTATCCATTTACATATAATTTAGTGTGCAAAGTGTTCTCCATGTCTTGCAAGTTAAACAAAGTGTTTTTGGTCATGTTCTTAGTTTTATGGGTGAGGAAATGTTAATTAAGTTTACTGTTTAACATATTATATCAGAAATTCACAGCAAGAGAAATTCACCATAGCATAACACAACAAACTGATGAGGTATTTCACCCCTCCTGGGCTACATCTGTTAGGTCCAAGGCTCCCAATGGGCATGTCCTTACTTTATTAAGTTTCTCAAAATGGTTATATTGTGAAATATATGCCTAAAAAGGCAAAACAAGCTATGAATTTGACTTCAGAAGACATAAATAAGCTAAAAATGGCTTTTGTTTCACCTCAAACAGTGAAGTACAACCTAATACAGCTCCATCTCCCTGTTGTCCCTGGTGGCTCTTTCCTCTTCTCTGAAGTAAAAATGGCTGAATCACACCTTTGTTCACTCTGCAACCTATCCCAAACACTCCAGAAGGTCCAAGAAAGCCAAAATTGACTAAAAATTTGTCCAATTTGGTCGAAAATTGTGAAAGTTATGACCCTAACAAGTTTTTGCCCAACGGCACTAGAAAACCTCCTCCAACTGTGGGATAACTCCAGTTTAATTCACCAAAAAGGTGGAAATCCAAAATTTGTCAGAACCATGCTAAAAATGGGGATAACATTAATTGTAATTGTTAGTTGGAAGTGTGTTCACATGCTTAAAACCCGGATAGTTAACTACGTTGGCGGTTAATGTTTTAGCCCCCACCCATGGTCATGGGTCGGAGGTCCTGTGTTGAAGAGCTAACACCCGAGGGCTTAACACAATTTTCTGTCGTTTGAAATGGGCTTGGCCCTAGGTCATTTCCCATGGTTGTGCGGTCTGAATCCCATAGCCATGGGGGCTTAAGCCTTTAAACTCCGCCTGACCCGACTGTCAAAATGCTGACCTGACTCTGCGTGCAATCCTTCGCCTGACTCGCCCAAAATTTTCAATGTGCGGCCTATGGTGAAGTGGTCGGGTCGACCTTGCCCGAGGTGTCAGGTCGAGGGCTCGACCCACCTTTCCATCAACATTTCAACATGGCTTTTGAACCATTGGCCTAGGGCCACGTGGTAGCCTCCGGGAAGACCATGTGGCACCCTATGATAGGCCTATAAAAACTTTAATTAAAAATGAAATTTTCCACATAAACTTTCTGAAAATGTCAAAACAAAAAAAATGTTGAAAAGTCATGTTTTGGAGGTCATTAGGCGATTTCAAACTTTAGTAACTTTCACATACGACATCGGATTTGAGTCCCGTTCACGGTGCCAGAATCGCATCGACGATGCCTTTCTGTTCGTTTAGATTGCAACCAATTTTGAGCAGTTCCATTTTTTAGTGTTTTTTCAACTTGGACATGATCTCCTAATCACACCTTCCCAATTGGAAGCTTTTGGACCCCAAAATCTCTCTGAATTACATAAATTGAAGATGAGGAGACTGATTCTCCACTCTTCCAACCTTGAACCACTAAAATCTTCCTAACTTCATCAAATTGAGCTTCTCATAAAAAGATAAATTCTTCCTTGAATCTGCTGATCGATTGTTGCTAACCTTGACTGAGTCATGATGCAAATTTTTAAAATTTGCAGAACAAAAACTATAATTTGTAGAAATCATAATGTTCCTACAATGGTCTACCTTCCAAGGAAACTGAAAATAAGATTCACCTTGCCAACTGTCCTCATGACGATTTTTTGCCAAATGGGCCATGTACTTGTGTCGAATCCCAACCAAGTTTTCTTGCCATACCAACCTGCCATTCTGAAACCACCATTGAACCATGCTGAACTTTTTTCCCTCTTTTCTTGCATGCTTTTCCTTCTCAAGGATTCTTGCACCACTTTGCACCGACACTTTGTTCACTACACCGATCGACACCAAAGGCACCTTGTGCAACATCTTGTCATCTTCTTCCAAAGACGACCTACTTTCAGACTGAAACATATCATCATTTACATAAGCAATAACATGAAAAGGATTATGTACAAAATCTTTTTGTTTAATCATCAACAAAGTCATATTTTGGCTTGCATTGAAAATCCTTTTCAACTGCCCTGCATTCACTAAAGAAGATTCTAGCTTCTTCCGATGTGCTCTCACAATAAACTCCTTGCCATCCTTGAATAGGTGATACTTGTTCTATGGCGATGGAAGATCGCTTTTCTGTCATATAAATACGGACTACCCAACACCACACCTATAATGTCAAGTGGTACCACATCTAGTTCAACCATGTCAACATAATGAGATGTTATGGCGAAGCGCAACATGCACTTCCTTGAGACTTGTAAATTAGCATCCTTGCAAATCCAACCAAGTGGATATGGCTTTGGATGTGGAATGGTCTCAAGTTTTAGCTTCTTGACTAAGTCTTCTGAGATGAGATTCACTTGTGACCCACTGTCAAATAGTGTGTCTATCTTTGTGTGTTTTGAAATTATCCTCACATGAAACAACTCTATCCTCCTCTCTTCATTTGGAGCTTCTATGTGACAGTTTAAAGTGCTAGAACTAGGATTTGTTTCATTTACAATCTCTTTCCCCTTTATGTTCTTTAGTGCCAAAGCATTGCTTTTAATTTCATCTCTTGATTCAGACCCTAAGTCTTGTTCAGCTATTGCAACCGTTTTTCCCTTTTCTTTGGCCTTATCTTTGGTTTTAAATTTTTCTAGTTTCAGCTCTGGATGAAGTTTCCAGTAATGGTATTCATCGTGGCTTGTTTTGGAACAGTTTTTACAAAAGAATTTTCCTTTTTCTTTCCTAGAGTTTGCATTTATTTTTCTCCCTTTGCCTTTAAATTCACTACCCTCATCACCATCAAAATATTGTTTACCTCTAGCCTCTAAATGAGTGGCTTGGACACAAACCTCGTCTAGACTAGTAGGATTGAACATAAGGATAGTATGTATAAGATAGTTGTGTAAACCACCTATATATTTCAGCAAAGTCTCTTGGCTATGCAAATCAATTCCAAGTAATAAAGCCCTTCATCTAAAATCTTGAGTGTAATCTTGAACAATTTGCACCTTAAGTTGTCTAAAACTTTTCCAATTTATGATAGCCTTTTGTAAATGAGCTAATGGATAAAATTGTTTCTTAATTGCGGAAATAAATTCAGCCCATGATAAAGTGATCTTACCATGTTTTTTAATTTCATCCTTGGTCTTGGCTACCCACCATATCAATGCTGCTCCTTCCATTCTCAAAGAGGCTAACTGTATCTTGGTGTCGTCATCATGAAGGTTTTGTATCCTCAAATAAACTTCCAACTGTCTTATCTAATTGTCAAGTTTCTCTGCATTGACCTCATCATTAAACATAGGCAACTCAAATTTAACATAAAGCTTTAAAAATGAACTTTTACCAGTGGTTTTAGACTTGCGAGATTGATTCACCGAAGTTGAGGATGGCGATGTAGAGAAAGAGGATGAAGATGGGGATGGTGTATCACCATTACCTCCATGTCCTTTCTTTGACTTGCCGTCACTTTTCTTTCCTCCTAAAGAACCCTCTTCTTCTTTCTCGTGTCTAGACCCTTCTCCAACAAGCCTATCATTCCTTTCTTGATAGAGTATCCTCACCATCTCTGTCATGTCTAAGAAAGCCTTTCAGAACACCCGTTCCTCTTCTTTGGGATCAATGTCTTCAGGAGCTTATCCTTCTCTTGAAGACATGCTTGAGGCTTCTTCAATGGTTCTTGGAGGTGGCTCTCTGGCCCTTCTTGGTTGAGGATTACTTTGTTCTCTAACCAAGTGTACTTAACCTCTCTTGAGTTTAAGCCTAGTAAGCATCAAAACTTGCGAACAGTAAACTATATCTTTGCATAAGAACAAATTCAGAGTAAAACTCTAGCTCCTAAGGCTCAAATCCTGAGCTCTGATAACATCTGATATGAAATGGAACTATTTTTAATGCTATGCAAAGCATCCATTTCCATATAATTTAGTGTGCAAAGTGTTATCCATGTCTTGCAAGTTAAACGAAGTGTTTTTGGTAATGTTCTGAGTTTTATGTGTGAGGAAATGTTAATTAATTATATTTTTTAACATATTATATCATAAATGCATAGCAAGATAAATTCACCATAGCATAACACAGCAAACTGATGAGGCAGTTCACCCCTCCTGGGCTACATCTGCCGGGTCCAAGGCTCCCAAGGGGCATTTCCTTACTCTATTAAGTTGCTAAAAATGGTTATACATTGAAATATATTCCTAAACAGGCAAAAACAGCTGTGAATTTGACTTCAGAAGACGGAAATAAGCTAAAAATGGCTTTTGTTTCACCTCAAACAGTGAAGTACAACCCAATACAGCTCCATCTCCATGATGGCCCTAGTTTCTCTTTCCTCTTCTCTGAAGAAAAAATGGCTGAATAACACCTCTTTTTACTCTACAACCTGTCCCAAACACTCCAAAAGGTCCAAGAAGGCCAAAATTGACTAAAATTTTGACCAATTTGGTCGAAAATTGTGAAAGTTATGACCCTAACAAGTTTTTGCCCAATGGCACTAGAAAACCTCCTCCAACTGTGGGATAACTCCAGTTTAACTCACCAAAAAGGTGGAAATCCCAAATTTGTCGAAACCACGCTAAAAATGGGGATAAAATTAATTTTAACTGTCAGTTGGAAGCGCGTTCACATGCTTAAAACCCAAACAGTTAACTTCGCTAGCAGTTAATGTTTTAGCCCCCGCCCATGGTCATGGGTTGGAGGTCCTGTGTTGAGGAGCTAACACCTGAGGGCTTAACATAATTTTCCATCATTTGAAATGGGCTTAGCCCTAGGTCATTACCCGTGGTCGCAAGGTCTAAATCCCATAGCGTTGGGAGCTTAAGCCTTTAAACTCCGCCCGACTCGACTGTCAAACTGTTCACCCAACTCTGTGTGTAATCCTCCGCCTGACTCACCCAACACGGCCTCTGTTCAGTTTCTTAACGAGCCAAATCGCCTGAAAGTTTCAATGTGTTGCATGTGGTGAAGTGGTCAGGTCGACCCTGCCCGAGGTGTCGGGTCAAGGGTTCGACCCACCTTGCCATCAACATTTCAACATGACTTTTGAACCATTGGCCTGGGGCCACGTGGCAGCCTCCGGGAAGGGAAGGTGGCACCCTATCATAGGCCTATAAAAAATTTAATTAAAAATGAAATTTTCCACATAAAATTTCTGAAAATGAAAAAAAAAAAAAATTGTTGAAAAGTCTTGTTTTAGAGGTCATTGGGCAATTTCAAACTTCAGTAACTTTCACATATGACATCGGATTTGAGTCTCGTTCACAGCGCTAGAATCACAGTGACGAGGCCTTTCTGGTCATTCAAATTGCAACCAATTATGAGCAGTTCCATTTTTGAGCATTTTTTCAACTTGTACATGATCTCCTGATCAGTTAGTATGAATCTTAATCGCAAGTGTATGAAAAAGGCTCAATTTAGCTGCGCATAAAAAACAAACGTAACAACAAATATGGGTGTCAATATCTTTAGATATGCAATTAGTTGACCAAGATAAATGCTGCAAAAATCTAGATCTATGCATTAAAAGACATTAAGCAGTAAATAAAAGCAAGAGTTGCTCCATGTATCCGAAAGACAAGACAAGATTGTTTTAAAGAATTTTTGTATTTATGACACCTAGGAGGAGAACATAGAAGGATGTTACCAGTCCTCCTCAATGGGATGAGTTCTTGTAAGTCCTCAGCACTTCAAATCTAAAATCCCTCTCTCTTGATGGTGTAGAAACCCCAAATAAATATGGAACTCAAAGGGAGCTCACAAGAAAAATGGTAGAAAAATATGACAATGATGGTGGATCAAAGTCAGACCAAAAGTATAGATCCAGAGTGATCTTTAGGCAACAAAAGGTAGTGACTGAATGGGAAAACCCTTCTATTTATAGCAAAATATTGAGTTAGTCTAGATATTGGTGCATAATTAAAATATTATTAACCAATTCTAGATCCAACTGTTATGGAATATTTTATTATATTTGTTGGAGGGAAAAAGGATTCGACTTGGGTCAAATCCCCTTATTTGTAAATAATAAATAAATAAATGATTTATTTATTATTTTAAGGATGTGGTTAAGTAATAATCAAATAAATAATGATTTATTTAATTATTTATGAGTGATTTAGTCAAATTTAACAAGGAATATTATTTAAATAAGGTTTAAATAATTATTCCTAGAAAATAATAAGATAAATAATAATTTATCTAATTAATTTTCCTGTCTTGGGTTAAATATGACCATGAATATTAATTAAATTGTTGTTTAACTAATTATTCTTTGAGGAAAATCAAATAAATGTGGATTTCTTTAATATTTCCTCATGGGGTTTCATGTTTAGACCATAAACAACTTAATAAAGGTGGTTTACTAAGTTATTTTTCATAGTGAAAGCAATTTTACTTAGGGTAAAATTGGTCTTACATGGTGTACTTAGGTCCATCTAATAGTAACAGATTAGATGACCAAAAAATGGTGTAACAGATTGCCCCCCAACATGCGAGCGTTAGGAGCTAATCGTATGACCAGAGTACGTTGTAAGAACTTAATCACTAGACACCGAAGGGGAAGTCAGAGAGAGAGAAATATAAGGTAGACCAAAGCGCTAGAGGAATAGACCCTGAGGAGGCGAGACTTACAGATGCGACAAGTCTCTTTTATGAGTGAGTACCTATGCTATAGGCGGCGGGGGAGGCATACGTATGCCCAACGAGACAAAGTATAAATAATAATGCATCCAGTAAGCAAGGGAATAAACTATATAGTACATGCTGACATAAACATGAGCCAGGTAAAAACATAATAATGAATCCCACATACATACTGTGCCTGGGATAACATCCAGGACTTATACAATAATATCTGAGTACATGAGATATATGTACAACCAAAGTGCCCTTGTAAATAGGAAAGGGCTCTAAAAATCTGACTTATACATGCAAACTAAAAGGCGCTGCAAGCGGCGAAGGCCGACATCATCAAATCTATGGAGCTGCATCGAAGGCTGTACTGAAGAGGTCATCCGGGCATGTGGGGGGCTACCTGAAGGGCCACCCCCTCACGAGGTTTGAAAACATCTCACACACACCTGGGAATCACCAGTATCACCTGTTGCATCATTGAACCATCAAGTATACAGATCTAGATCATGCTATAAGGAGTTGGAGCTGAGAAACAATCAAGTCAAAGGGAAATAAGGAGTCCCTTTGCCTGATCCGAGGCACCAAACAAGAGTGGAAGCTGGAACCAAGGTACACCGCCCTCTAGACCTGTCTTCTGGAATGAATGATCTGATTTCGACAGAAGGAGGTCCACCATAGGTGAGGCAATAAGGGATCCTCAACTAAGGCACGAGAGAAAATAGTAGAGCAACTGACAGACTGACACCAGGCATGATGATGAAATGGGGGGTACTGCATAGCGGACAGATGACTTCCCTTGTTAGAGCATAAAGGGCGTGGATGACCTGGCAACGACTGACACAATATCATAAGGTATAGGGGACAGCAAGACTGAAGGCCATAATGTACGACACGAGAGAGGAACCAAGCAATGAAGGATGGAGGACTAGAGCGCGATACAAAGGGACTCGGGATAGGCTCCATGGATGCGATGATGACTCAACTCGGATGCTCTAAACAAGGGCTACTCGAGGATGGTACTGCACAGAAAAGGTCCAATGGGGACCATAAAAACATGAGTACAAGATGGTTACTCACGATGAAAATCAACACGACCATGGACAGGTATGGAGTTAAAGTGGTGCCCTAAGTACAAGTGTTGCAAGTGAAGAAATTTGATTTTGAGGAGTGGTGAAGTGACCCTTCTTGGACAAAATGTGTTGTGGTGAAGTATCGAATCACGAAAAACCAAAAGATACCCATGTAAGGGTTCAGTGAGAGCTTTCCAACGGTACAAAAGATTTGTCAAATTGAGCTACGGTTTGGCCGCAACAGGCGAAAGAAAAATTAGGGGTTTCTCTTTTAATAAGGCATTTTCCCTCAAAATTCACTCATTTGCAAGTGGAGCTGTGGTGAATTTAGAGAGGAAAGAAGGCCCTAAATCTTATGACGATCGTAGCGGACAAACCGACCATTGGAATCGAGATCCGTCAGTTGCAGGTAAGACGCCTAACCCTACTCTTTCAATTAAAAGGATCAAAATTTTAGTTTAGGTACCCAGAGCTCATGAACAAGTCAGGTCGCACTTTTTGGGGTTTATTCTACGACCTGGGTAGCAGGTACTGGGCAGAAAACTACGACTTGTCCCAAGAATTGACCTGAAAAGTGCGACCTGTCAGAGAAAGGGGGTTTCAGTTTTGTTTTTGGCTGAGATCTAGGATTTTTGTGGTTGAGGGGCTGTAAAGACCAATCTAAGGTTCTAGATTAGGCTCAATTTATTGTCAACCAAGGTAGGTAATCTTAGAGGCACGTGTCTAATGTTTATAGACCTAAAAGAATTTGTTCTATTTTCCTAGGTAAATGTTTATTGTGATAGGCTCCAGCACTCTTTTACAAGAGATTGGAATGTGGTTCCTTTCACACTTTAAACACTTACGTAACTAAATCTAATCTACTATTCTAAGAACAGAGTGCTACTAGTTTGAGTTTTCAATCCTCTTACAAGGTTATAGTTCACAAAAACTCTTTCAAAGTAACACACTAAAGCATGTTAAAAAGTAAATTCATTAAAACAGAGATCACAGAAATGATTTGAGATTCAATACTCAATTAAACCTCTTACAAGGAATGTTCATTAATTTTGCAATCGAATTCTCAAATTACTACTATGAATCATGAAATATCAATGATGAATTAAATCACAAGCACTTCTAGTCAAAATCGATGAACTCAAAAGCATGAAAATGAAATAAAATACTAATCAGATGTGAATACTAAATCTAATGGAGATGTAAAGAAAGTGTACCAACTTCACATGGGGGCGCTTCCACGCTTTGAAGGCACACTTGAAAAACTTCAATTAATGAGAACGCTAACTCAAAAACACCATAAATGATGAAATTTTGTCTCTGATTAAGATCTGGGAGTGAGTTACATTAAAAACAGAGTTCTGAAGCACGTATACAGTCTCAAGTATTCTCTTACATTCAATGTTATCACTAGCATCATTAGTCTTTTACATGCTTCCATTCTCTTATTTATCAAAATTACAATCAAAAGAGGCTATTTTCGTTCATCCTAATCCTAACTGATCTTCAAAACAGATCGAATTAGTTTGGAGTTCCTAATCATAGGAAAAATATCAAGCTCATTCATTATGACTTCAGATTTTTCTGCTAGATTGGCTGGGTTTGACCAGCGTTGACCGTCTATTCAGGAGCTTCAAATCCGATGCTAGATAGATTTTTCATCATGTGTGTACATCCTAGATCACGTCCTTGTCCTTCATTTTGATCTACCTACTATGCCACGTGTCAGAACATAAACCATTTACAGGAATTTATCACATCCTGTAATTTTCTTGAAAAATTTCAATTTTTAACATAAAAATTCCATAAATTAAATTTAATGTAAAATAAAAATTATAATGCTACATTAATCAATTTCAATAGACTATAAGGGATTTATGGAAGAAAATGGTGGATAAATGATGGAATTTTAGGAGAAAAAGATAGCAATAAAATAGTACCAACATTTCCCCCAAACTCAATGATTTAGCATGTCCTCATGCTAACCTGATGTGCTCCCTTTATGTTCTGTTTCTGCTTCTGCCTCTGCTGCTTGTAGCAATACATCTACATTCTTCTGAACTTGGAACTCATGCTTCATATTCTTATATTTTTCTTTGAGAGCCTTTTTCTGTGTGTACCATTTTGTTGCCCATTTGCATATTTCAATTTGATCAGTTTTAAGTTCTTTGACTTTCTTCTTTAATTTCTCATTTTTCTGTTGAATATTCTTGCTCTGGGCTCTTAACATTTCATTTTCTTCTTTATGACTTTCTCTAACATATTTGCTTCCATAATTTCCTTTTTTAGCTCTTCAATTTGTTTCTCTAACTTTCTATGTTTCTTGTTTGTAGGTACTCGCTCTTCCCTTTCTCCCTTGTTACTTTCAGTTTCCATTTCTGCTTCTTGTTCTGGCTGTGAATTAGCACTGCTTTCAATTTCCATTGGTGTATTTACATTTTTCTCTGGTTGATCATCTTGTATTTGATTTCTTTTTATTCTCCTTGATCTTCTTCTGTAAGTAGTGAAAATTTTGTCTTTTGCAATTTTCTTGGCATCTTCTTGCCTCATTCTCCTTGTCTTCACACTACTACTAGGTTGAGCAACAGTGGTTGACTTAAATTTAGGGGTTTCCTCATCAATATCAACCATAAAATCTATGCTTTCTTGTTTCTCCTGTTCATCTTCTTTGGTTTTGATTTGATTGGCAATTAAAAATCCTTCCCATGTTTTCCCTCTCTTATGCAGCTCAAATTCAATTAAAATTTTGATCAAACCAAAATGATACAAGCTTCTATCTTCATTACCCTTTTGTTTCTGAATGGTATTTGACATTTTAGTCAAACTTTGTAAAAAAAAAAGGGCAGACTGGTAGTGCATTGACCCTTTAAGTGCAACAAAACTTTTATGTGATATAGGTATACTATGCTGTAATGCCCTTCACATGTGACAAATTTTTGAAGAACGTATACCATTTCATCCCATGGGTGGATTAACCAACGTCTAGGAACACCCTTTTTCCAATTAATAGAAGAAACCCTTGACCTAGACATAAACTAAGTCCATGATTTTTCTCTAAATTACTTGGTTTTGAAATACTTTTCCCCTTCTGGACTGATATCTAATGACTGGGCTATTGTATCCTCTAAAATTCTGAAAGAGAAATTTCCTATCAAAGCTTTTTCTCCATTAAATGAAAATGCAAACTATTTTGTAACTTCTTCATTGTTTCCATTGAATTTCTCTAGAAAAGACAACCAGTGTTTTTCCCTCAAAATCTTAACACAGTCTTCATGGTATTTTGAACTATCAAATTTCTCAGGTTCTGCTCTATTTGTCATTTTAAAAATCTCTGTTCTAACCCCATTTTTTTATGCTCTGTAAAACAAAAATTTTAACCAGGTTTTTTCAACTTGTTATCTCTCTTCTTGCGTTCCACTGAGCTGACCTGGCTAACTTCCTCAATTTTCCAAACTTACTTCTTCCAATGTCTGCGCTGCTCTTCAAATTCTAGGGGGAAGTCAAAATTCTAGACAAGCCCGACTACTATGTTTTCTCCCTTTCACCTACTATCTCGGCCTTCCTATTTTAAAAACTCAAGGTCCAAACATTAACTGACTTTATAAACTCAGAGTTTTATAAAATGAAAACTCAACAGCTGAACTTGATTTTACTTGATGTCATAAGATGAAATTGCTATGATGATAGCGCAGAGAATAGAGTTTTACTTGTCAGAGGCCGTGAGTTTGTTTGTAGAGTCGGAAGGCGTGTCCCAAAGAGTTCAAATCATGAATACAGAGGAGCAATAATGATTTTTAGAAACATAATCATGGTAGCATAGTATTCAAATCGTGGTGGATACATTCATAAGCAAATTTGGGTCGGAAGATTGTTCTTTTGTACTTCTGGCAGTCGGAATGAACGAAATCATTTAAGGACAGGCGTTTTAACAGATGTCTTCCCATTGGGCGGACCTTTACATTGGGCGTCTATTAAGGCCACTACTTGTTGGTACTTTGTTGACAGAGGTCAATTTGAAAGAATGATGAGTTTATGAAAAGGTTTTAAGGGCGTAAGTAGAAATAGGCTAAAGTTTATAATGGTGTTATGTGTGATATGAAAATAGAAATGAGCATATAGAAATAGGGAGAGTGGTAATGGAGTGAGCATATAGGAATATTACGAAAAATATGGGTATTAAGGGTTATAAAAAGGCTTTTTAAAATTGATAATAAGCAATCATAATTATTATTTTTAACACTAAAATAATCTAGGAATTTTAAATGCTAAAACAAAAAAATTTCAATACATTACACTTGTTGGCTGATAAAATTTTGATTTTGCTTGTACAGGTATGACTAATCTGCTTATACAGGTGTGACTGGTCTTTATCTTCTAAAACAGGTCCCTTTGAAATTGAATATAACAGGTCCCTTAAAATCTGAAGAGCCATGTCTATGAAGCTTATTTTATCTTTGGTGTTGATGTAGCCTTGATTAAAATTCTGATAAGCAACCTTTGAAAACTTGTTGAAGTAGCCTTGTGTATCTTTGATGCAGTTCTTCAAACAGGTTCCTCTGATATTGGTAGTATTGACATAGCCTTTGAACAGGTTCCTCTGTATAATCATGTTGAAATAGGTCCCACTGCATATTTTGTTGCTTGAACAGATCCCTTTACTGATTAGAACAAAACAGCTCTTTGATTGAATTACTGAAACAAATTCCTTGAAAAATTGAAATTGAGGAGATGAGATAGGGAAAAACCATTGTTTCTTCTCCCCCACTAAGTCTTTGACTTGTCCTCAAGTCATTATTGAATTTGTGAAAAACGGGAAAGAAATAGAAGAATGAATTCTTACCAGCCAAATGATTGGCTTTCCAGTAAGAATTCGGGTTTAGAGTGTGCCAGAGTCTGGTTTTCACATCTAAACCATTATTTTTTATTTTATATATATATATATATATATTTTTATTTTTTATTTTTTATGCTTTAATTTTTATATATATTTTTATTATTATTTTTAAGAAATTGAAATGACTAAGGTAGAGATATCACAGCTGAAGGCTGTGATATCTCAACCTCCTTTTGCTGAGATACATTTTGAATAAAATCTTCTTTGTTGATGGGCTTATGATAGAGTTTCAACCTATGTCCATTGACAATAAAGGTGTTGCCTTCTCCATCAATTGTAGTAAGTTTGACTGATCCATTTTCATATACTTGAACTATTTCATATGGGCCCATCCAATGTGTTGTGAACTTGGCTTTATGATCTCTGAATTTGGAGTCAAAGAGTAAAGCCCAATCTCCTTCTTTAAACTCTTTCTTCTTTATGTGTGAATCATGCCACTGCTTCCTTTGCTTCTGCATCAGGATTGTTCTCTCCTCTGTTTGCTGCCTCATTTCATTTAACTGGTTCAATTGCATAATTCTCTTTTTTTGTGCTTCATTGAGATCAATGCCTAAATCTACAGCCATTTTATAAGTATGTATCTGAAATTCAATAGGAAGTATTACCTCTTTTCCATACACCAGCTGATATGGTGTAAATCCTGTAGTGTCTTTCCACGTTATTCTGTAGCCCAAAGTGCATCGTTGAGATTTTCCTCCCAATTATTTTTGTTTATTGCTACTGTTTTAGTGATAATTCCTTCCAAAGTTTTATTTGTAGATTCCACCTGGCCATTCGCCTGTAGATGGTAAGGTGTACTTTTCCTGTGCTTGATTTTATGTTTTTCTGTGATATCTTGAACTAGCCTTGAAGTAAACTGAGTACCTTGATCTGTCACTATCTCTCTAGGTACTCCATACCTTAATACAATTTCTTCAAAAAGGAAGTTTACCACTGTTTGTTCAATTGCTCGGACAAGTGCTTTTGCTTCAGCCCATTTTGTCACGTAGTTAGTACATACTAAGATGTACTTTTTTCCCTTTGAAGGTGGATTGATGGGTCCTACAAAATCTAGAGCCCATTTTTCAAATGGCTCTAAATGCACTTGGGGCTGAAGTGGCATTTCATTTGAAACTGTTGGTCTACCCATTCTTTGACAATTGTCACAACTTTTCACATACTTCTTGGAATCCTTAAAAATTTATGGCCAATAGTAGCCAAGACTGAGGATCTTGAATGCTATCCTTTTTGTTGCAAAATGCCCACCACACGGTTCATCATGACAAGATTTTAAAATATCAATTATTTCATCATTTATTACACATATTCTAATAATCATATCATATCCGGTGTAAAATAAATCTCCATTAACCCATGAATATCTAGCACTTTTTTTGATGAGCCTCTTCTTCTCCTTTGTAGTAAAATATGGAGGTGTCTTTCCTGTGGACAAATAATTAGCTAAGTCAGCATACCATGGATGCACTACTGAAATTGCAAATAAATTTTCATCTGGAAAAGGATCTGCAACTGGAACAACCTCCCCTGAATTCTGGAGTCTAGAAAGACAATCTACCACCTGGTTCTCCTTACCTGGTCTATCTAACACTGTAATATTAAATTCCTGTAGTAATAACATCCATCTGGTAACTCTGCCATTAGTGATTGGTTTGTTCATTAGATACTTAATGGCAGAGTGGTTAGTATGTACAAAAACTTCATAACTATTTATATAATGTCGGAATTTATTCACAAGAGTATGATTGCAAGAATTTCTTTTTGAGTGACTGTGTAGTTTAATTCTGCAGGTGTTAGATTTTTACTAATAAAATATATGGCATAGTTCAAAGACTCTTCTTTTTGGCCTAATGAGGCACCTACTGTAGTATCAGATGCATTTGTAAAGATGTGAAAGGGTAGGGTCCAATTAGGTCCTTTTAAGACTGGTGTGGTTGATAAATTTTCTTTGAGTGTTTCAAAAGCTTTCTGACAATTTTCATTCCAGTTGAAAGGTGTATCTTTTGCTAGAAGCTTAAACAAAGGTAAAGCTATTTTACTAAAATGTTCAATAAACCTTCTATAATAGCTTGCATACCCAAGAAAGCTTCTTACCTCTTTTTGAGTCTTTGGAATTGGCAAATTGACAATGATTTGGATTTTTGATGGATCTACTTTAATGCCTTCAGAAGAAATATGATGACCCAATACTACCCCTTCATTTACCATCATAAAACACTTTTCATTTCTCAGGGATATATTAGCTTCAATACATCTCTTCAAAACTTTCTCAATATTTTCTAATGAATGCTCAAATGAATTACCGTACACTGAAAAATAATCCATATAAACTTCAACACACTCATGAACTAAATCAACAAAAATAGCTAATACAACTCTCTGAAATGTAGCTGAAGCATTGCAAAGTCCAAATGGTAAAACATTATAGGCATAAGTCCCCCAAGGACAAGTAAAAGTGGTTTTGTCCTGGTCCTCTAAGGCTATCCTGATCTGGTTATAGCCACTGAAACCATCAAGAAAAGAGAATGATGATTTTCCAGCTAATGTGTCCAACACTTGGTCAATAAATGGTAGTGGGAAATAATATTTGAGGGTTGCTTTGTTCAATTGTCTGTAGTCAACACAAATCCTCCACTTACCATTTTTCTTGGGCACTACTACCAATGGAGATACCCACTAACTGTCAGAGATGGGATAAATAAAATTGATTTTCAATAGTTTTTGTAATTCATCTCTAACAATATCTTGAAGGATGGGATTCATTCTTCTCTGTGGTTGCCTCACTGGTTTTATATTAATATTTGTGTAAATATGGTGAGTGCATGTTTCATGGTGGATTCTATGCATATCAATGTAGTCCCAAGCAAATGCTTTCTGATATTTTCTCAATAATTGAATCAATTTTTCTTCCTGAGATAAGTCTAGGTGAGTGCTAATATTCAATGTTTTTCCTGGACTAATCTCTATGGTCTTACTCTGTGTGTTTGTAACAGATTGAATGGGAAAAATGTTTTCAAATAATGGTTGCAAAGAATGAATGGTACATGTTTCTTGAAAACCCTGTGCTAAAAGTTGATCTGCAGCATTATATTGTTCATTTCTTAATTCTTCAGAAATATCAGGTTGAGAAAGGAACAATTCTACCAAATCATCATTATTATGTTCTTGAAAATCATAGATTTGATAGATGCTGAAAATAGATTGAACTTCTTCTTTATCATTGTATTTTTCATCGAGCCATAAGTTGTTTGCTACTGCTGGTGATTGTACTGATGGGTACAGAGTGAGTTGTTTCCTTTCAGTTCCTCGTGAAATAATCATATTACCTGATCTACACCCTATGAATGCATCAGCAGTTGCTAGCCATGGTCTACCAAGGATGATAGGGTGTCCTCCTAAATTTGATTTTGGCTTAAGAACTAAAAATTCAACTAGATACTCCTAAGAGTCCAGTGAAACAATTATGTCCTCCAAAATCCCTTCAGGAATCATTTTAGACCTATCAGCTAGTTCTAGGACAATTGGTGTGCATTGCAAGTTTGTGAGTTGCAGTGTTTTCATTGTTTCAAGGGTCATCACATTTATTGCAGCCCCAAGGTCAATTAAAGTGTTTGGAATAGGTATGTTGTTAATGATTGTAGTGACTCTGAGAATTTCAGGATCAACATACTTTTCCATTGAAATGGTGTTTGTCATAAGGCCAACTAGATTTCCAATAACATGAATAGTTTTTGGATCAAGTCTTTTTCTTGTAGGCTTCTTGAGGCATAGTTCTTTGATTGCTTTAGTATATATCAGAATGTATTTTATGGCTTGAAGTAGTGGAATTGTTATATGGACATTCTTTAGCTCATCTAAAACATCAAACTGTGGTAAAGACATGGGAAGTTTTGCTTGGATCAATCTTTCTGGAAAAAGTGGTGGATGCATTGGTTGCATTTGTTTATTTTTGATGTCATCATTTTGTTTCTTTTGAGTTGGAGTTTCATCTTCATTCTCTTTGTTTTATTCTTGTTTTTCAGCTACTGGAGGTTCTTTTTGAAGTATCTTACCAGACCTAAGCTCGATATTTTGTAAAGGTAGAGTGGAATATGATGGTCCCTCATCTACACTGTAAGCTGGTCTATCTGCTCTATTATTTGGATTGGGTACGGGTTGAGCAGGAATCTGAGTAGGTCTAGGAGGCTGGTTAGATGGAAGTTGTAATTGAGGTGGATTTATTGGTGGAGGAGCAGAAAATTTTTGTTGAGTGTTTTGAGTTTGATGGATAACTTGCTGCTGAGGATATTGTTGATATGTTTGAGGATACTGTTGATATGGCTAAGGATACTGTTGAAATGGCTGAGAATATTGTTGGTATGGTTGAGGATATGGTTGGTATGGTTGAGAGTATTGCTGAAATGGTTTCCATTGTTGCTATGGGTAAGTTTGGTGTTGCCATGGCATGGGTACATTCCAAGAATTCTGAACATACATCTGATCTTGCGCAGGAAATTGCAAATTTTGGTTTGGAAACATACCTGGAGGTGGAGGTCTTGGTTTCCATGGTCTCTTGGCGCCCATGAAATACACATTATCCACATCTGCGTTGGCTTCCAAATTACAATTCTGCAAAATCTTGATTTTAGAGCAATGAAATATATCATGATTTTCAGTGCAAAAGGCACAGACTTGAACATTTTGAACATTTTCTAAAGGGCAGTCTTTCAAAGCATGTTTCTTCCGGCACTTTGGGCAAAAGACAACCATTAATTGATCTTCCTCTTCCTGTCTTTTCTTTGCTTTCAAAGTGTCAATTTGATTTCCTAAGGTACTTAATAGGTCTGTTTTGAATTCTTCTAATAAGTTTCCTATTTCTGCCCTTGTGACACTACCTGAAGTAGATTTTGTGGCTTTGGATGATATGGTTCTTTTCCCGTTTCTAGCTTTGCTATGAGAATAATTTTCACATAGATCAGCAATCTCATCGACAGGTAAGGTGGAAATATCACCTTTGCCCATAAAATTAAGATCATCTAAGTATTCCTCTCGAATGCCCTTCAAAAATATTGTTTGTATCAGATCAAGAGACATGGTTCTGTGTTTTGATTTTTGTAAATTGTAAACAAATCATTCCAAATATTCCTCTAAGCTCTCATCCTCTTGTTGATTCATTCTAAAGATATCATCTTTAGAATCTCTTGATCTACAATAAGGTTGGTATTTCTTTAAGAATATTTTTCTCATGCCATCCCAATCAGTTATTACATGTTCACCAAGTCCCATGAACCACCTTAATGCCGATGCTTTTAGTGTTGCTGGGAAGAGTCTAAGCCTATTGGCATTATCTGTGTAACCATATGTTCGGCATACTATGTCAAATTCAAACAAGAGTGAATCTAGATCTTCTGAAGCCATGCCATAAAAGTTTGGTAGCATAGATGGAGGTATGTTTTTCATTTTTATTTCCTCATCATTGTTTTCTCCTGGTTCTTGAATAGGAAATTTAAAGGTTGAATCTTCCTCTTCTCTTCGATCTTGATCTTGCCTTTGTTTCAGTTCAGCCTCTCTTTGTCTTCTTCTTTCCTCTTGTTGTCTCTCATATTCTCTACGTTGTTTAGGAGTGGGTCATTTTGTTGATCCTCCTCCTTCCTCAGTCATTTTGATAGGTTCCTCTGTTGATTTAATTTCTTGTTCAATGTCACTTGTTTCAAAGAAAGTTTGTTCTGGTGATTTTTCTCCTTCTTGAGATTTTTCGAAATCAGTAGGTTTGAAGAGAGATTGTTGGGTTTTTTTGCTACTTTCTCTTGTTATAGAGGATTCAGGGAGATGTTTCTTCTTTGCTTCGTATGCCAATAAAATTTTTCTCTCAATGAGTGTGAGTCTCTGCCTTGATTTTTGTTTGTCCTCTAATTCTTGTATAGTGACTTTCCCGGATGGAGTTGTGTGCTCAATCCTCTCTAAAGGGTCTACTCCTAGTGGCGGATTAGTTCTTGGATGGGGGGTTTTTATGAATCTACCTTTATCATCTCTAGGTCTAGACATAAGTAACCATGACTTCTAAAATGTTGAATTAAAATTAAATTTGTGTTTTTGTTTGTTTTTTATTTTATTGTTTTTGTTTATTTTTGTTTCTAAAAATCCTCTAGTTGCACCTCCCCAGCAATGGCGCCAAAATGTAAAGACCAATCTAAGGTTCTAGATTAGGCTCAATTTATTGTCAACCAAGGTAGGTAATCTTAGAGGCACGTGTCTAATGTTTATAGACCTAAAAGGATTTGTTCTATTTGCCTAGGTAAAAGTTTATTGTGATAGGCTCCAACACTCTTTTACAAGAGATTGGAATGTGGTTCCTTTCACACTTTAAACACTTATGTAACTAAATCTAATCTACTATTCTAAAAACAGAGTGCTACTAGTCTGAGTTTTCAATCCTCTTACAAGGTTATAGTTCACAAAACTTCTTTCAAAGTAACACACTAAAGCATATTAAAAACTGAATTCATTAAAACAAAGATCACAGAAATGATTTGAGATTCAATACTCAATTAAACCTCTTACAAGGAATGTTCATTAATTTTGCAATCGAATTCTCAAATTACTACTATGAATCATGAAATATCAATGATGAATTAAATCACAAGCACTTCTAATCAAAATTGATGAACTCAAAAGCATGAAAATGAAATAAAATACTAATCAGATCTAAATACTAAATCTAATGGAGATGTAAAGAAAGTGTACCAACTTCACATGGGGGCCCTTCCACGCTTTGAAGGCACACTTGAAAAACTTCAATTAATGAGAAAGCTAACTCAAAAACACCATAAATGTTGAAATTCTGTCTCTGATTAAGATCTGGGAGTGAGTTACATTAAAAACAGAGTTCTGAAGCATGTATACAGTCTCAAGTCTTCTCTTACATTCAATGTTATCACTAGCATCATTAGTCTTTTATATGCTTCCATTCTCTTATTTATCAAAATTACAATAAAAAGAGGCTATTTTAGTTCCTCCTAATCCTAACTGATCTTCAAAACAGATCGAATTAGTTTGGAATTCCTAATCATAGGAAAAATATCAAGCTCATTCATTATGACTTCAGATTTTTCTGCTAGATTGGCTGGGTTTGACCAGCGTTGATCGTCTATTCAGAAGCTTCAAATCCGATGCTGGATAGATTTTTCATCATGTGTGTACATCCTAGATCACGTCCTTGTCCTTAATTTTTATCTACCTGCTATGCCACGTGTTAGAACATAAAACATTTACAAGAAGTTATCACATCCTGTAATTTTCTTGAAAAATTTCAATTTTTAACATAAAAATTCCATAAATTAAATTTAATGTAAAATAACAATTATTATGCTACATTAATCAATTTCAATAGACTATAAGGGATTTATGGAAGAAAATGGTGGATAAATGATGGAATTTTAGGAGAAAAAGATATCAATAAAATAGTACCAACATTTCCCCCAAACTCAATGATTTAGCATGTCCTCATGCTAACCTGATGTGCTCCCTTTATGTTCTGTTTCTACTTCTGCCTCTGCTACTTGTAGCAATACATCTACATTATTCTGAACTTGCAACTCATGCTTCATATTCTTATATTTTTCTTTGATAGCATTTTTTTGTGTGTACCATTTTTTTGCCCATTTGCATATTTCAATTTGATCATTTTTAAGTTCTTTGACTTTCTTCTTCAATTTCTCATTTTTCTATTGAATCTTCTTGCTCTGGGCTCTTAACATTTCATTTTCTTTCTTTATGACTTTCTCTAACATATTTTCTTCCATAAGTTCCTCTTTTAGCTCTTCAATTTGTTTCTCTAACTTTCTCTGTTTCTTGTTTGTAGGTACTCGCTCTTCCCTTTCTCCCTTGTTTCTTTCAGTTTCCATTTCTGCTTCTTGTTCTGGCTGTGAATTAGCACTGCTTTCAATTTCCATTGGTGTATTTACATTTTGCTCTGGTTGATCATCTTGTATTTGATTTCTTTTTATTCTCCTTGATCTTTTTCTTTAAGTAGTGAAAATTTTGTCTTTTGCAATTTTCTTGGCATCTTCTTGCCTCATTCTCCTTGTCTTCACACTACTACTGGGTTGAGCAACAGTGGTTGACTTAAATTCAGGGGTTTCCACATCAATATCAACCATAAACTCTATGCTTCCTTGTTTCTCCTGTTCATCTTCTTTGGTTTTGATTTGATTGGCAATTAAAAATCCTTCCCATGTTTTCCCTCTCTTCTGCAGCTCAAATTCAATTAGAATTTTGATCAAAACAAAATGATACAAGCTTCTATCTTCATTACCCTTTTGTTTCTGAGTGGTCTTTGAAATTTTAGTCAAACTTTGTAAAAGAAAATAGGGCAGACTGATAGTGCATTGACCCTTTAAGTGCAACAAAATTTTTATGTGATATAGGTATACTATGCTGTAACGCCCTTCACATGTGACAAATTTTTGAAGAACGTATACCATTTCATCCCATGGGTGGATTAACCAACTTCTAGGAACACCCTTTTTCCAATTAACAGAAGAAACCCTTGACCTAGAGATAAAATGAGTCCATGATTTTTCTCTAAATTGCTTGGTTTTGAAATACTTTTCCCCTTCTGGACTGATATCTAATGACTGGGCTATTGTATCCTCTGAAATTCTGAAAGAGAAATTTCCTATCAAAGCTTTTTCTCCATTAAATGAAAATGAAAACTGTTTTGTAACTTCTTCATTGTTTCCATTGAATTTCTCTAGAAAAGACAATCAGTGTTTTTCCCTCAAAATCTTAACACAGTCTTCATGGTATTTTGAACTATCAATTTTCTGAGGCTCTACTCTATTTTTCATTTTAAAAATATCTGTTCTACCCCCTTTTTTTATGCTCTGTAAAACAAAAATTTTAACCAGGGTTTTTCAACTTGTTACCTCTCTTCTTGTGTTCCACTGAGCTGACCTGGCTAACTTCCTCAATTTTCCGAACTTACTTCTTCCAATGTCTGAGCTGCTCTTCAAATTCTAGGCGGAAGTCAAAATTCTGGACAAGCCCGACTACTATGTTTTCTCCCTTTCACCTACTATCTCGGCCTTCCTATTTTAAAAACTCAGGGTCCGAATATTAACTGACTTTATAAACTCAAATTTTTATAAAATGAAAACTCAACGGCCGACCTTGAATTTACTTGATGTCATAAGATGAAATTGCTATGATGATAGCGCAGAGAACAGAGTTTTACTTGTCAGAGGCCGTGAGTTTGTTTGTAGAGTTGGAAGGCGTGTCCCAAAGAGTTAAAATCATGAATACAGAGGAGCAATAATGATTTTCAAAAACATAATCATGGTAGCATAGTATGCAAATCGTGGTGGATACATTCATAAGAAAATTTGGGTTGAAAGATTGTTTTTTTGTACTTCTGGCAGTCGGAATGAACGAAATCATTTGAGGACAGGCGTTTTAACAGATGTCTTCCCATTGGGTAGACCTTTACATTGGGCGTCTATTAAGGCCACTACTTGTTAGTACTTTGTTGACAGAGGTCAATTTGAAAGAATGATGAGTTTATGAAAAGTTTTTAAGGGCGTAAGTAGGAATAGGCTAAAGTTTATAATGATGTTATGTGTGATATGATAATAGAAATGAACATATAGAAATAGGCAGAGTGGTAATGGAGTGAGCATATAGGAATATTACAAAAAATATGGGTATTAAGGGTTATAAAAAGGCTTTTTAAAATTGATAATAAGCAATCATAATTATTATTCTTAACACTAAAATAATCTAGGAATTTTAAATGCTAAAACAAAATTTTTTCAATACATTACACTTGTTGGCTGATAAAATTATGATTTTGCTTGTACAGGTGTGACTGATCTACTTGTACAGGTGTGACTAGTCCTTATCTTCTAAAACAGGTCCCTTTGAAATTGAATATAACAGTTCCCTTAAAATCTGAAGAGCCATGTTTATGAAGCTTCTTTTATCTTTGGTGTTGATGTAGCCTTGATTAATATTCTGATAAGCAACCTTTGAAAACTTGTTGAAGTAGCCTTGTGTATCTTTGATGCAGTTCTTCAAACAGGTCCCTCTGATATTGGTAGTATTAACATATCCTTTGAACAGGTCCCTCTGTATAATCATGTTGAAACAGGTCCCACTGCATATTTTGTTGCTTGAATAGGTCCCTTTACTGATTAGAACAAAACAGCTCTTTGATTGAATTACTGAAACAAATTCCTTGAAAAATTGAAATTGAGGAGATGAGATAGGGAAAAACCACTGTTTCTTCTCCCCCACTAAGTCTTTGACTTGTCCTCAAGTCATTATTGAATTTGTGAAAAACGGGAAAGAAATAGAAGAATGAATTCTTACCAGCCAAATGATTGGTTTTCCAGTAAGAATTTGGGTTTAGAGTGTGCCAGAGTCTGGTTTTCACATCTAAACCATTATTTTTTATTTTATTTATTTATTATTATTATTATTTTTTTATCTTTTATTTTTTATATATTTTATTAATTTTTTTTTTGAAGAAATTGAAATGACTAAGGTAGAGATATCATAGCTGAAGGCTGTGATATCTCAACCTCCTTTTGCTGAGATACAGTTTGAATAAAATATTCTTTGCTGATGGGCTTATGATAGAGTTTCAACCTATGTCCATTGACAATAAAGGTGTTGCCTTCTCCATCAATTGTAGTAAGTTTGACTGATCCATTTTCATATACTTGAACTATTTCATATGGGCCCATCCAATGTGTTGTAAATTTGGCTTTATGATCTCTGAATTTAGAGTCAAAGAGTAAAGCCCAGTTTCCTTCCTTAAACTGCTTCTTTCTAAGGTGTGCATCATGCCACTGCTTCCTTTGTTTCTGCATTACGATTGTTCTCTCCTCTGCTTGCTGCCTCATCTCATCTAACTGGTTCAATTGCATAAAACTCCCTTTTTGTGCTTCATTGAGATCAATTCCTAAATCTGCAGCCATTTTATAAGTATGTATCTGAAATTCAATAGGAAGCATTACCTCTTTTCCATACACCAGCTGATATGGTGTAAATCCTGTAGTGTCTTTCCACATGATTCTGTAAGCCTAGAGTGCATCTTTGAGCTTTTCCTCCCAATTCTTTCTGTTCATTGCTACTGTTTTAGTGATAATTCTTTCCAAAGTTTTATTTGTTGATTCCACTTGGCCATTGGCTTGTGGATGGTAAGGTGTACTTTTTCTGTGCTTGATTTTATATTTTTCTGTGATATCTTGAACCAACCTTGAAGTGAACTGAGTACCTTGATCTGTCACTATCTCCCTAGGTACTTCATACCTTACAAAAATTTCTTCAAAGAGGAAGTTTACCACTGTTTGCTCTGTTTCCCGGACAAGTGCTTTTGCTTCAGCCCATTTTTTCACGTAGTCAGTACATACTAGGATGTACTTTTTTCCCTTTGAAGGTGGATTGATGGGTCCTACAAAATCTAGAGCCCATTTTTCAAATGGCTCTAAATGTACTTGGGGCTGAAGTGGCATTTCATCTGAAGATGTGGGTCTACCCATTCTTTGACAACTATCACAACTCTTCACGTACTTCTTGGAATCCTTAAAAATAGATGGCCAATAGTAGCCAAGGTTGAGAATCTTGAATGATGTCCTTTTTGCTGCAAAATGCCCACCACACGGTTCGTCATGACAAGATTTTAAAATATCAATTATTTCATCATTTCTTACACATCTTCTAATAATCATATCATAACTGGTGTAAAATAAATCTCCATTGATCCATGAATATCTAGCACTTTGTTTGATGAGCCTCTTCTTCTCCTTTGTAGTAAAATATGGAGGTGTCTTTCCTGTGGACAAATAATTAGCTAAGTCAGCATACCATGGATCCACTACTGAAATTGAAAATAAATTTTCATCTGGAAAAGAATCTGCAACTGGAACAACCTCACTTTAATTCTGGAGTCTAGAAAGAAAATTTGCCACCTCGTTCTCCTTACCTAGTCTATCTAACAATGTAATATTAAATTCTTGTAGTAATAACAGCCATCTGGTAACTCTGCCATTAGTGATTGGTTTGTTCATTAGATACTTAATGGCAGAGTGGTCAGTATGTACAAAAACCTCATAACCAGTTATATAATGTCGGAATTTATTCACAGCATGTATGATTGCAAGCATTTCTTTTTCAGTGACTGTGTAGTTTAATTCTGCAGGTGTTAGATTTTTACTAATAAAATAGATGGCATAGTTCAAAGACTCTTCTTTTTGGCCTAATGAGGCACCTACTTCAGTATCAGATGCATCTGTAAAGATGTGAAAGGGTAGGGTCCAATTAGGTCCTTTTAAGACTGGTGTGGTTGATAACTTTTCTTTGAGTGTTTCAAAAGCTTTCTGACAATTTTCATTCCAGTTGAAAGGTGTATATTTTGCTAGAAGCTTAAACAAAGGTAAAGCTATTTTACTAAAATGTTTAATAAACCTTCTATAATAGCTTGCATACCCAAGAAAGCTTCTTACCTCTTTTTGAGTCTTTGGAATTGGAAAATTGACAATGATTTGGATTTTTGATGGATCTACTTTAAAGCCTTCAGAAGAAATATAATTACCCAATACTACCCCTTCATTTAGCATCATAAAACACTTTTCATTGCTCAAGGATAGATTAGCTTCAACACATCTCTTCAAAAATTTCTCAAGATTTTCTAATGAATGCTCAAATGAATTACCATACACTGAAAAATCATCCATATAAACTTCAACACACTCATGAACTAAATCAGCAAAAATAGCTTATACATCTCTCTGAAATGTAGCTAGAGCATTGAAGAGTCCAAATGGTAAAACATTATAGGCATAAGTGCCCTAGGGACAAGTAAAAGTGGTTTTGTCGTGGTCCTCTAAGGCTATCCTGATCTGGTTATAGCCACTGAAACCATCAAGAAAAGAGAATGATGATTTTCCAGCTAATGTGTCCAACACTTGGTCAATAAATGGTAGTGGGAAATAATCTTTGAGGGTTGCTTTGTTCAATTTTCTGTAGTCAACACAAATCCTCCACTTACCATTTTTCTTGGGCACTACTACCAATGGAGATGCCCACTGACTATCAGAGATGGGATAAATAAAATTGACTTTCAATACTTTTTGTAATTCATCTCTAACAATATCCTGGAGGATGGGATTCATTCTTCTCTATGGTTGCCTCACTAGTTTTATATTACTATCTGTGTAAATATGGTGAGTGCATGTTTCAGGGTGGATTCCGTGCATATCGGTGTAGTCCCAAGCAAATGCTTTCTGATATTTTCTCAATAATTGAATCAATTTTTCTTCCTGAGATAAGTCTAGGTGAGTGCTAATATTCAATGTTTTTCCTGGACTAATCTCTATGGTCTTACTCTGTGTGTTTGTAACAGATTGAATGGGAAAAATGTTTTCAAATAATGTTTGCAAAGATTCAATGGTACATGTTTCTTGAAAACTCTGTGCTAAAAGTTGATCTGCAGCATTGTATTGTTCATTTCTTAATTCTTCAGAAATATCAGGTTGAGAAAGAAACAATTCTACCAAATCATCATTATTATGTTCTTGAAAATCAGAGATTTGATAGATGCTGAAAACAAATTGAACTTCTTCTTTATCATTGTATTTGTCATCGAGCCATAATTTGTTTGCTACTGCTGGTGATTGTGCTTATGGGTACAGAGTGAGTTTTTTCCTTTCAGTTCCTCGTGAAATAATCATATTACCTGATCTACACCCTATGAATGCATCAACAGTTGATAGCCATGGTCTACCAAGGATGATAGGGTGTCCTCCTAAATTAGATTTTGGCTGAAGAACTAAAAAGTCAACTAGATACTCCCAAGAGTCCAATGAAACAATTATGTCCTCCAAAATCCCTTCAGGAATCACTTTAGACCTATCAGCTAGTTCTAGGACAATTGGTGTGTATTGCAAGTTTGTGAGTTGCAGTGTTTTCATTGTTTCAAGGGTCATCACATTTGTTGAAGCCCCAAGGTCAATTAAAGTGTTTGGAATAGGTATGTTGTTAATGATTGTAGTGACTCTGGGAATTCCAAGATCAACATACTTTTCCATTGAAATGGTGTTTGTCATAAGGCCAGCTAGATGTCCAATAACATGAATAGTTTTTGGATCAAGTCTTTTTCTTGTAGGCTTCTTGAGGCATAGTTCTTTGATTGCTTTAGTATATATCGAAATGTCTTTTATGGCTTGAAGTAGTGGAATTTTTATATAGACATTCTTTAGCTCGTCTAAAACATCAAACTGTGGTAAAGACATGGGAAGTTTTGCCTGGATCAATCTTTCTAGAAAAGGTGGTGGATGCATTGGTTACATTTGTTTATTTTTGATGTCATCATTTTGTTTCTTTTGAGTTGGAGTTTCATCTTCATTCTCTTTGTTTTCTTCTTGTTTTTTAGCTACTGGAGGTTCTTTTTGAAGTATCTTACCAGACCTAAACTCGATATTTTGTAAAGGTAGAGTGGGATATGATGGTCCCTCATCTACACTATAAGTTGGTCGATCTACTCTATTATTTGGATTGGGTACGGGTTGAGCAGGAATTTGAGTAGGTCTAGGAGGCTGATTAGATGGAAGTTGTAATTGAGGTGGATTTATTGGTGGAGGAGCAGGCAATGTTTGTTGAGTGTTTTGAGGTTGATGGATAACTTGCTGCTAAGGATATTGTTGATATGTTTGAGGATACTGCTGATATGGCTGAGGATACTGTTGATATGGATGAGAATATTGTTGGTATGGTTGAGGATATGGTTGGTATGGTTGAGAGTATTGCTAAAATGGTTTCCATTGTTGTTGTGGGTAAGTTTGGTGTTGCCATGGCATGGGTACATTCCAAGAATTTTGAACATACATCTGATCTTGTGCAGGAAATTGCAAATTTTGGTTTGGAAACATACCTGGAGGTGGAGTTCTTGGTTTCCATGGTCTCTTGGCGCCCATGAAATACACATTCTCCATATCTGCGTTGGCTTCCAAATTACAATTCTGCAAAATCTTGATTTTAGAGCAATGAAATATATCATGATTTTCAGTGCAAAAGGCACGGACTTGAACATTTTGAACATTTTCTAAAGGGCAATCTTTCAAAGCATGTTTCTTCCGGCACTTTGGGCAAAAGAAAACCATTAATTGATCTTCCTCTTCTTGTCTTTTCTTTGCTTTCAAAGTGTCAATTTGATTTCCTAAGGTACTTAATAGGTCTGTTTTGAATTCTTCTAATAAGTTTCCTATTTCAGCCCTTGTGACACTAACTGAAGTAGATTTTGTGGCTTTGGATGATATGGTTCTTTTCCCGTTTCTAGCTTTGCTACGAGAATACTTTTCACATAGATCAGAAATCTCATCGAAAGGTAAGGTGGAAATATCACCTTTGCCCATAAAATTAAGATCATCTAAGTATTCCTCTCGAATGGCCTTCAAAAATATTGTTCGTATCAGATCAAGAGACATGGTTCTGTGTTTTGATTTTTGTAAATTGTAAACAAATCGTTCCAAATATTCCTCTAAGCTCTCACCCTCTTGTTGATTCATTCTAAAGATATCATCTTTAGAATCTCTTGATCTACAATAAGGTTGGTATTTCTTTAAGAATATTTTTCTCATGCCATCCCAAACAGTTATTGCATGTTCATCAAGTCGCATGAACCACCTTAATGCCGATGCTTTTAGTGTTGCTGGGAAGATTCTAAGCCTATGGGCATCATCTGTGTAACCATATGTTCGGCATACTATGTCAAATTCAAACAAGAATGAATCTGGATCTTCTGAAACCATGCCATAAAAGTTTGGTAGCACAAATGGAGGTATGTTTTTCATTTTTATTTCCTCATCATTGTTTTCTCCTGGTTCTTGAATAGATTTAAAGGCTGACTCTTCCTCTTCTCTTCGATCTTGATCTTGCCTTTGTTTCAGTTCAGCCTCTCTTTGTCTTCTTCTTTCCTCTTGTTGTCTCTCATATTCTCTAAGTTGTTCAGGAGTGGGTCCTCTTGCTAATCCTCCTCTTTCCTCAGTCATTTTGATAGGTTCCTCTGTTGATTTAATTTCTTGTTCAATGTCACTTGTTTCAAAGAAAGGTTGTTCTAGTTATTTTTCTCCTTCTTGAGGTTTTTTGAAATCAGTAGGTTCGAGGAGAGATTGTTGGGTTGTTTTGCTACTTTCTCTTGTTATAGAGGATTCAGGGAGATTTTTCTTCTTTGCTTCGTATGCCAATAAAATTTTTCTCTCAATGAGTGTGAGTCTCTGCTCTGATTTTTGTTTGTCCTCTAATTCTTGTAAAGTGAATTTCCCGGCTGGAGTTGTGTGCTCAATCCTCTCTAAAGGGTCTGCTCCTAGTGGTGGATTAGTTCTTGGATGGGGGGTGTTTATGAATCTATCTTTATCATCTCTAGGTATAGACATAAGTAATCATGACTTCTAAAATGTTGAATTAAAATTAAATCTGTGTTTTTGTTTGTTTGTTTTTTTTTAATTGTTTTTGTTTATTTTGTTTCTAAAAATCCTCTAGTTGCGCCTCCCCGGCAACGACGCCAAAATGTAAAGACCAATCTAAGGTTCTAGATTAGGCTCAATTTATTGTCAACCAAGGTAGGTAATCTTAGAGGCACGTGTCTAATGTTTATAGACCTAAAAGGATTTGTTCTATTTGCCTAGGTAAATGTTTATTGTGATAGGCTCCAACACTCTTTTACAAGAGATTGGAATGTGGTTTCTTTCACACTTCAAACACTTATGTAACTAAATCTAATCTACTATTCTAAAAACAGAGTGCTACTAGTCTGAGTTTTCAATCCTCTTACAAGGTTATAGTTCAAAAAAACTCTTTCAAAGTAACACACTAAAGCATATTAAAAATTGAATTCATTAAAACAGAGATCACAGAAATGATTTGAGATTCAATACTCAATTAAACCTCTTACAAGGACTGTTCATTAATTTTGCAATCGAATTCTCAAATTACTACTATGAATCATGAAATATCAATGATGAATTAAATCACAAGCACTTCTAGTCAAAATCGATGAACTGAAAAGCATGAAAATGAAACAAAATACTAATCAGATCTGAATACTAAATCTAATGGAGATGTAAAGAAAGTGTACCAACTTCACATGGGGGCCCTTCCACGCTTTGAAGGCACACTTGAAAAACTTCAATTAATGAGAATGCTAACTCAAAAACACCATAAATGATGAAATTTCGTCTCTGATTAAGATCTGGGAGTGAGTTACATTAAAAATAGAGTTCTGAAGCACGTATACAGTCTCAAGTCTTCTCTTACATTCAATGTTATCACTAGCATCATTAGTCTTTTACATGCTTCCATTCTCTTATTTATCAAAATTACAATCAAAAGAGGCTATTTTCGTTCCTCCTAATCCTAACTGATCTTCAAAACAGTCGAATTAGTTTGGAGTTCCTAATCATAGGCAAAATATCAAGCTCATTCATTATGACTTCAGATTTTTCTGCTAGATTGGTTGGGTTTGACCAGCGTTGACCGTCTATTCAGGAGCTTCAAATCCGATGCTAGATAGATTTTTCATCATGTGTGTACATCCTAGATCACGTCCTTGTCCTTCGTTTTGATCTACCTGCTATGCCACGTGTCAGAACATAAACCATTTACAAGAAGTTATCACATCCTGTAATTTTCTTGAAAATTTTCAATTTTTAACATAAAAATTCCATAAATTAAATTTAATGTAAAATAACAATTATAATGCTACATTAATAAATTTCAATAGACTATAAGGGATTTATGGAAGAAAATGGTGGATAAATGATGGAATTTTAGGAGAAAAAGATAACAATAAAATAGTACCAACAGGGGCATAGGTACCCCCAAACGTGTTGTGGTCATGCCAAAATGTATTTAGAAAAAGGGGAATCTAAACACATTTTTATGATGTAGTGCACCATTTGTTTTTTTTATGGTTATGCAGTTCGAGAAAGGGAATGGAGGATTACCAATCTCTTTTGGTACTACATATATGAAGAAAATGGAATTAAGTTTCTGGGTTGGCATACATGGTGTCACTATCCCAAAGAGAGGATTTGGAGATAATGAACTGGTGCTCTCCTAGAAAACCCACAGGTTGGTCAACAACAATATCTGGGGGACTGGGTTGCTGATGTAAGATGAAGTTATGATGAGGGGTATCATCCTTAGAGTGATCTGAAGTGATATGGGACTCTAGAGGTTCTTCTAAATCGGGAAGAATAATGGTACGAGAGTCGACGCGACCAGATACACTAGGATATTTATGGAGAATTGCATCTCCTGGACTCTCAAATACGGGTGCCCCCTTAACCAAACATTGGGTGTCAATGTAATGGCCACAAGGTGTATGTGGTTCAAATGCATGGGTTCGATGTAAGGGGGAATAGATAAATTCAGGGGTGGTAAATGCTTCCATAATTTCGTTATCACAATAGAAGATGGGGTGACTAGTGGAAGAAAGACCACGTGATGCGGCAAAGCTACCTGACTCATCATCATGAGAAGAAAGGTTCACATGTGCATCGTCACGAGGGCTGACGGAAGAACAAGTAGATGAAGGATCCACCGATGTTGAGCCCAAGGTGATCGCTGAAGGGAGGTCAAGCGAAATAGAAGGGGAAGTCTCAAAGGAAGCTTCCACCATGGATCTCATGAATGATAATAGGTAGTGGACAGTGGCCAAAGACTCTGTCATTTCTACATCCGGAGGGGGAATGTCAATAGGAGTGAATGTGTCCTCTAGTTCTGCTGGAGCAAAATGCGCAAATAAGGGAGCGGTGGACTCGTTGCACTTTGCCTCGAATTGGCGAACTATCGCTAGAGAGGTGTGGAATTCCTCGAGGCTGGGACAGAGGTGGGTATAATGGCCATGGAAATCACATGAAGGATAGGGTTGGTTGGTGTGAATAGTCTTGGGGTTCTTGGCTACAGTCGAGGAAGAAATAGGGGCTTCAGGGACCGTAGACTCAGGGAATGCAACATTAACCATGGGCTTGATACGGGGCAACTCAGGATAGGTATGGGTGGCATGACCGACGACATCAGACAAAGCACAAGGCTTTGGAGGCGAAGGAGGAGTAGGGTCAGTCAGGGTAGCCTTGTCTTTTGATGCCCTCTTGCGAGCTTTTCCCTTTTTACCTGAAGCTGTCGTAATAGGAGAAGGTTCATGTTGAGGTGGCTGAGGCACTGTAGCAGTGGGAGAAGTCATAGGGACCAATTGAACCGGGGTCAAAGCAAGATAAGGTTTGGGTTGACCAGGCAGGGTAGTGGCTGGAGGATCAAGGTACCAGATGGGAATCCCTAGGGTCAGGTTAGGAAGAGATAGGGTAGCCATGATAGGTACCGAAAACACTCCAAGAGGGGGAGCTAGGAACGGTATCTGACTGGAGGGGTAATGGCCAGGCAGGATGGCTCCGAGATGGTTAAGGCATGGATGAACCGTTCCAGGAGGGTAGAGAGGCTCATGGATACTAGCTGTATGTGAAGGGTTGGGAGGAGGATGTTCAGAAGGCTGAATCAAAGGGCTAGGAGTAGGCTACGGAGGGTGAGGCTACTGACTAGCCGAAGCGGGCTGCTTGAGGGAAGGCCGAGACGATTTCATCATGAAAAAATTCGATGAGATGGGATCATAGACCGAAGGAGGAAGACCAAGGAATGTACCAAGCAAAGAGTAGTCTTTGTAGACTCCTGGTGAGACACTGGTCAAGGGATCGACGGTTTGCTTATTTGCCACCGAAGATATGATGGACTCAGGGGAGGTCTGAGACTTCGGTTCGTAATATGTCAAATGGTCAATGGTGACTATATTTCCATTATGGGGAAAGGACATCTTGTGGTCAGCCGTAGATGGTACAACAAACATCGCATAGGTGTAGTTACGACCCAATAGAATTTTGTGATCTAAGGGGGCGTCAATGACTTCTACATCAACGCAAACGGTCTTGCCTGCAAGAGTAATAGGAAAATTGCGGAAGAGGCTAATGAGTTGGGAGGCATGGTCATCCCACGCTTGGAGAGTGATCGTGGAAGGGGTCAACTCAGGTGAAACGAGTTGCTTCCAAACCGAAGCATACATCACACAGGTGGATGTCCCCTCATCAATGATACAATGGGAAATGTTGGCGTTTCGTATCTTGACTGGGATTTGGAAGGTGACAGAAGCAGGAAGAGGAGGATGTTCTGACCGATCAACATTGAACATAATTAATCAATCATCTAAAGGATCTACAACACCCATGGCAGATAGTAGAGCTTTTCGTTGTGAAGGGCATAACTTGAGGAGTTCCAGCGTTGAGATGGCAGCAGGAGATTGCGCCAAATCATCTACTATACTATACGAATGGGCAGCTTTTCCAGAAGCAACGTTTCAGTGTAATGGTCCCTTAGGAATTTTTGGCGAGAAAACAAGTCTTGCAGATAAGACCCGGGTTCAGGTTAAGGGCCAACAAGGTGTTCCGCTGTAGTCTAGAACCACGCCAGCATTTTCACCCTGCTCCGAGGAGCCGAGAGTCTCACCCGAGGCATGTCGCGACCTTACTAAGGTAGGGAATAGATCCATATCAGCCTAACAACATTGGTATGGATAAATTAAAGCTATGACAAAGGTCTAAACGAAAGCAACGTTCCATGAAAGATATCCCTTAGGAATGCATTCAGACTTACAATAAATAAAATTTAAAATTTCTAGTGAAACCATTCATTCCAGACCACAACATATATCCAGAACAACAAACTCTGATTATATTATGAATCAACTATCAACGACAAGCTATTACAAGGCTCCTTAGCATGAGCTTGAACAGAATAGAATACAATGTGGTCCTATTGGAAAGAGAGAAAACATAGAGATACAGAAGGGTAGAGAACAAAACAACACGAACAGAGCTCTCCTACGGCGCCTGTTCCCCGATCCCGTCTGAGCCAACCCCTCTTTCCACTGGCCAGCTACCAGTGCGACTGATAGTTCTTCCTTTCTTCTTGCTCAGTTGTCTTCTATTTTTTTCTATTATTCGAGAGTTCTACTGCTTGTTCCCTACCACGCTCTTCCACCATCTGTGCTTTCTCCCGCAACAGCCGTGCCACCTGTCCTTTACTCCTTCGCAACCTTGACATCTCTCTGCCTACCATGGTTGCATCCTGCCACGTACTAGCCGCAACTCAAAATCTATTTAATTTCAAAACAAGGGCCCCAATAGGCCCCGACCACATCCTATTGACTCGCCCCGAGTCAATCGTTCTGCACCGTTTCCACTTCCATTGGTCCACTCAGCCCTGTGTCCTGCTCTGTCTGCCTCCTTTCTCCTGGCTATCCAAAAAAGGGCCCCAACTCTAGGACCTTTGTTAGAGCTTATATTTTGAGTTCCTGAAATGTTGTCATGGCCTGTTGCCATCCTTGCATTAGCGCATCAGTTTCAACTGTGATTTTCGCGACAACCTCTTCTCCTACATTAGGCGGCAAGTCACCAAACACGATGTTGATTTGAGTATTGGCCTCAAAGGCCAATTGTTGCATTGTCTGGGCACTTATTTTCACTGGTTTTTGGAGCTCCCAGAGGGCTTGCTTGGCCGCCATTGAGTTTTCTTCTATCTGTTGTATTTGGACTTCCAAAACGTCCGCTTGTGCATACAGTTGGTCAAGTCCAGTCAGGTTCGTGGCCTCCTGGATCTCTCTTGATATTTGTTGTAGCTATAGTGAGATTGGTTTGACTTCAGAGTGAGCGTTTTCGAGCATTCCTATAGACCCTTCAGTAGGTCATATGCCTCTTTTGCTGCAGTACTTAGAACTTCCTTCATTTTCGTGACTTGGCTATGTCTCTTTGATATCTTTTCTGAGTACACAACCGCTGGGTCTGTAACGCTGGTCGAGTGGCCAATGATGCCTTGAGTCCCTCATTTTCTTGATGGAGACTTGAACATGCCACCCTGATGTGGAGCGCATGCCCGACTATGTCATTTTCCTGTATCCCTTCAGGTATTTGGTTGTTGTTGGCCATTACTATGGGCCAAACGTCCCGAAAGATTCTTGTTACCGTCTCCAGCTGTTCTTGTAGCTTCCCCTTTTTTGTCTTCAACTATTCACGCTCTTCAATAAGCGTGCTGATCTATAGTTGTTGCTGCTCGCATCTTTGCTGGAGCTCTGAATGAAGTCTCTCAGCTTGTTGTGATGCTCTTTGAATAAAGTGGTACAGTTGGGTTGTCCCCCATGTTTCCATGCTCTCTACACCGGAGGTACCCTGATCTGGCGACTATGCACGAAGTGGTTGTCCGCTGGTGATAGATTTCGCTGATTGGGCCTGCGGGGACTGTGGCGGTGTCTGGTGCGGCGACCGGTTACTGGAGTCAGCCATATGTAGATCGGGTTGCACCTCTTGACCTATTAGATTAGCTGGCTGGAGCAGAGTCTACTCGGGGAGCGACCCATCCATTTCTTCCATAGACTGCGCTATTTGATTAATAAGCTCAGTAAATGTAGTTTACAGAACCAGGGTTTGGTCAACTGGAGGTACCTCTACTATACCTGAGTTAACTTCCATTCTGTGGTCCCCATTAGTTCTTCTTCTGACTATTGGTTCTGATACTGTGGCTGATGAGGTGGAGGGTGTGGAATTGTGGGGTACCTGGAAGATGGATGAGGTGGTGAGTGGTAGTTGGTAGCTGTGGGGTGGCGATATGCGAATGTTTAGGAAATCGATGGGGTAGATGGGGTTGTGGGGTGGTAGCCACCTAATCCCTTGGGGCTCGACTACCGACTCTTCTCTAATCGGTACTCCTATACTCAAATTTTGGGGTGGATCTTCCCCTATGAGATCGACCATAGGGCTAGATACTATGACCTTGGCCCTTTTTGCTTTTGGTGCTGCTGCTGGTTTCACAACTTTATTCTTTTTGACCAGCATTGTAGTCGTTGGGGGTGGTGAACTAAACAAAAAATTGGGTATTGGTGTGAATATGGAGGCCGTGCTAGGAGATGGATTGGAATGGGATGACTGAAAATCTGAAAATGTCATAAATGTAGTGGCATCACTAGTTAGCATTTGAACTACTCTATTAAAACTTTGTATCTTGGTGTTCAGTTGTTCAATGATCGGGAATAGCTGCAGCTTTGACATCTTGGTCTCTACCTCTTCTGAAGTTTCCCTCGGCAGTGGGTTTGGTAGCATCCCATCGAAGATATATGTGTAGACTCTATCCCTGACCTCCATCGCCACTCCTGGCCATGAACAGACCTCTGTGTGAAAGGCTTCTTCATCAATCTGGAACCTCAAGGGCCTCATCTTGAAAGTTGATTTTGGTACACAAGTTGGCCTGAAATTTTTTTTGGTTGTGGGTGATCCTGAACCATATCTACTCGCCATATCCATCTAACAGACTTCCTGGAATTCTTTGTTGACTCATCACGACGTCAACCATCTGGTCGTACCAGACTCTGAAAGCTTCTTCATTCACTTCTTTTGTGCTAGGATCCCCAGACACTTTCCAAGGCACGAACTTCATTGCCAATGGTTGGCCTTTTGCTATCTCAACCGGTATCTGGATGCTTGGCAAGGTCCATTTCCACATGGCTAGTGCCATGATCAAATATCCATAAATAAATCCAGTCGCCCTCTTGTAATTGTCCTCTCAAGCTTCAAACAATTCCTTCAGCAAGAAAGAGCACCAATTTAGCCTTGTCCCCTGGACGCAATGCTCCGCAACTGAAATTGTATCCAGCATGCATTCCCCTTTGGTATAGTGCCTCATTGTCTTGCTAGAAATTAATTAGCAGGCGAACTTGACCTCTGATTTGTTTATCAAGTCGATCTTTGCTCCTTTTCCCCCTCTCCTAGTACCATACTTGACATAGTAGTATGTGTCCCCAGATTTATTCGCTCTCTTGGATACGGTTTGGAACGCTGTTGATACGTCCCTCCCCTCCTGTGACAGCCTGGTTAATATATGGATGTCCTATTCATGAATTTGGATTTCCTTCCCCAGCCATAGTGAACCGTTCTAGATCCTGCTCAACAAAAAATTTGTGCACTGCATCGCAGCGCTTGTAGTCCCGAACACTAGCAGATTTCTCAAGTTCAATATCATCGACTGTTGGATGCCCCTGAACTCTGGCAGAACTCTTGCCGCTGGCTGTCCTGCTGGTGTTGTATAATTCTCTATATACACTTGCCTTTTCAGTGCTAGAAACTCAAAAAAATCTGTAAGGTCTGTATCGATCAGTATTGCATTGTCGTATTTACCCACAAGGGACTCCATCTTTTGAATTATGCTGTCAAGTTCTTGCTCCACAACTACTGGAATTACTCTGGTCATTCTGGCTCTTCGCTGGTACACTTGTAGAACAACTCTCTCTATTTTCTCTTGAATTCCTTCTCATGTGTGCCTTCTCTGCTCTTCTTCTGGTTCAACTTGTCTTGTTCTTTTAGATGTTTATGATTCTAACTCATATTTTTCCAGCATTCTCGCACTTCTCTGCATGCAGGTTATGTAATTAACCGGAACGGGTGAGGTTGATGAGACCCTATAACTAATTAATTTCCCTCTGGTTTCCTCCGTGGATACAACCGTGCGATTAGTTACCGGCTGAGGTGGGTTCTAACATTGCTGACTGTGGTTTTTGGATTTGGGCAGACGCGATGGCTGGTGGTTATGTCTAATTATGGAAAATTTATTATGGTAAGGGTAATTCTAATTATGGCAATTATTTCCAAATCCTGGTAATCCTATGGACTGACGCAAGTAGTATGCGTAATGATGATGGGATGACATTCGACATGCTTTGTTATCTGACGTGGATGACAAGTTGGGCACTACCTCGACATGCTTTGCTATCTGACATGGATGACAAGTTGGGCACTCCCCTTCCCTGACCACAATTGGTTGCGTTGCGTTTTCCGCAACATAAACTTATTTATTTTTACAGTGTCACATTAAGTGTAAATCCTATCTAATCTCATCTCGAGTGTGAGAGAGTTATTGATGCTACTCTACCCTACTGACTCCTCTTGGTTGTGAGAGTTATTGGAATTGAAATGATTAACTTACTCTTGGTAGGGCTTCAGGCATGCATCATTCACCCATCCTTGTAGAACTTGGCCGTTCAGTTGTGCTAACCGAACTGCTCTTGAATATTTGATTTCTATCACATGAAATGGCCCTAGCCAATGCATCTGCAGCTTTCCTGGGAATTTCTGGTATTTGCTGTCATAGAGTAGAAATTTCCCACCGACCTTAAAATTCTTGTGCTTAATGTGCCGATCATGCTAAGCTTTATATCTCTCCTTTTGTACTGCCTGGTGAAATTCGGCCAGAAATCATCCTTCTTCAAGTTCTTGCAACTCTTGCAATCGCTCCTTTATCGATTCTTCTTCAGATAACTAGAGTGATATTGCGATTAGAAGGCTTGGTATGATGAATTCCGCTGGGACTACTGCTTCTCTCCTGTATACTAGCTGGAATGGTGTTTGGCTATTTAGTAGTTTTACTGTTGTTCGGTATGCCCACAGCGTTGCTAGTATCCACTCATCCCAGTCATCACATCACGCATTGCATATCTTTGTCAAGCCCTTCTCCAGTATCTTGTTGAATTCTTCCACTGTACCGTTGGCTTGCGGATGATATGGGTTGCTTTTATGGTGTTGTATCATGAAGTTTTCCAACAGGGATTTAATGGTGTCATTGAGGAAGTGGGTACCTTGGTCGCTGGTCTGGCTTTTAGGACACCCAAATCGACTAATTATATTTTCAAATATGAATCTGGCAGCAGTCTCTATCATGAAAATTTTCACTGGCACTGCTTCTGCCCACCTCTTCAGGTAGTTTGTCGCCGTTATTATGTACCTCGCCTTTGAGTATCTTGTAGCTGGTGTAATTGGTCCCACAAAATTGACTGCCCACTTTTCAAACAGCTGCAGTACTTTTATCGGATGCAACGGAAGCTTATCTCTGTGGGATGGTTGTCCTGTCTGTTGACAAACGTCACATTTCTTAACAAAGGCTTTGATGTCCATATGCATTGTTGGCCACCATAAACGTGCTTGTAGTACTTTTCTTGCCGTCAGTTTAGCTCCCACGTGTCCTCCTGCAACACCACTATGGAATTCCCATAGTACAGTTTCCCTTTCATGGTCCATGACACATCTTTGAAGAATCTGGTCTAGCCCCATCTTGTATAAGTGTCCCGCTATTAGTTGATACTCTGCAGCTCGAACTACCAGGTGTCTTTTCTGTATTGAAGTATATTCCTGCAGACATTGTCCTGTCGTGAGGTAGGCTGCTATTTCGTGTAAGTAGTCTGGGATGGCTTCTACTCTGAAAATTTTAGCGTCTAGTAACTGATCCTCTCGAGATCCTCCATTTTCTCCATTCTCTAGTCGGGATAGGTGATCAGGCCCTACGCTCAGTCTTTCGGGCTTTACGATCACTTCAAAGGTGAACTCCTGAAAGAGTAGGAGCCATCTACAGATTCTCCCTTCTAAGACTGGTTTGTTTACTAAATACTTTAACGTTGAGTGGTTTGTGAAAAATTTGAATGTGCCTCCCAACAGGTAGTGGCAGAAATTTTGAAGAGGGTACACCATTTCCAATTCCTCTCGTTTTTTTGTGGTGTAGTTTTGTTCTGCTGTGGACAACTTGCGACTTGAAAAATATACCAGGTGGTTGACTAAAGTGTCTCCTGGTTGAGCCAAGACCGCTCCGAGTGCGATGTTGGAAGAAACGATTTGTACATGAAATTGTTTGTCCCAGTCTGGGTGAACTAATATTGGCGCACTCACCAACTTTTCTTTTAGGGTATTTAGGCTTGTCCTACAACTGTCCGTCCACTGGAACTGTTCAGATTTCCTCAACAGCTTCTCTAACGGGGATGTTATCTTCGCGTAGTTGCTGATAAATCGTCGGTAGTATCCTGTGTGGCCCAGCAGTGATCTCAGTTTTTTTACTATTTCTGGTGCCTCCATGTTGACTATCACTGCTACTTTGGCCAAATCTACACAAATTCCTTGGGTACATACCATGTGCCCCAACATTGTTCCAAACGGCACTGCAAATATACACTTTTTCAGGTTCAACGAGATCTTCAGTTGTTGACATCTATCGAACATTACCCTTAACAACGTTGCATGATCCTTTAGTATGCTATAGACGGTCCAATCATCCATGTAGACCTTTAAGAACTTGTGGATGTATTCCCGGAAAGCGGCTATCACGATGCGAGAGAATACTTCTGGTGCATTTTTCAGTCCGAATGGCATCACATTGTATGTGAAAGAGCCCCATTCAATGGTGAATGTTGTCTTTTTCTTATCTTCCTCTTATATCCTTACCTGATGGTATCCTGGGAAACCATCAGTGAATGAATATGCCTCGTTCCCCGCAACATTGTCTAGGAATTCGTCACTAAACACAGTGGGAAAGGGGTCATGGATACAAGCATTGTTCAAGCTTCTGTAATCTACACAGACTCTTATCTCAGACTTTTCTTTCTTGTTCTGTATAACTATAGGACTTACCCATTCCACTTCCTCTACTGAGAATATCAATCCTGCTTTCAACATCTTGTCGATTTCTACCTTAACCTTTTCCTTGACCCTTGGATTTAGACGATATGTTCTATGTTTCACCGGCCTTGCGTCAGGTTTCAATATTATTTGCATCTCCCCCATATCCCCTTTTATGCCTTTTAAATCTGCTACTGATGAAGGGAACAAGTCCTCATATTCCTTCAGGAGACTGAATATTTCCTTAGTTGTTTTTTCATCCCAATAGTCTCCAATCGTCGCTAGTTTAGGCTTGTCTTCTGTTCCAATATTTAATTTCTTGGTTCTTAATGGTAGTAGATGGATTCCTTCTGTCGTCGGTTCTTCTTTGATGCCCCTCTCCCCCTCTATTTCTTCAAAATACAGGTGCCTAAAATCCTTTAGATTGTCATCATCCATCTCACTGTTTATCTTTTGACATGCCACCTTTTGTTTGACACCTTGGTACTGAAGCGATTGCTCATCATTATTTTGAATATCCGAGAAGAAAAATACCTTTTTGATAGCTTGAAAAGCTTGTGTAACCGGTTCTGTTTTTCCTTCAAACAAGAAACACTACGTGAAGTTTTCCGCAACCTCCTACCATTCGTTGGTCCCTCTTTTCTTCTCTTCGGTTAGGTACCAGGCCCATGGAATTAAGTCCAAAGAGTGGATAAACCAGTGTACCCACAATTCTTTTGGATATCCATCGTTTCTTCATTGTTCCTCACATTTCTTCAGATGGTTTATGGGGTATGAGTCCCCTTGGTATTTCTCCTTACTATGGGGTCCTTCCTCTTCCTTAAATCTTGCTTTTAATGCTGCCACAACTTTGTCCCATCGTGACAGTGAGTTGCGATGATTACTCCACCATCTTGCGGATGTGGATTGTAATCCCATGTCCATCAGTGGTACCCTATGGCCTTCTAGTACCTTATCATCTATTTTTGTTATGAAAATGTTTACAACATTCATATTGGATAAGGTTGGGTATTCTCGTACCTCGGTCTCGATCCAATTGATTCTTCCGATGTTGGCGCATATCCTTGTATTGGTTTCATACCCTCCTTGCTGCCAATCATCCTAGGCTATTTCTGAGCCCAATTCTGAGATTTGGATGCTTCTCTAGCTTACAGAGACTTATGTTGTTGGGTTAATGTAATGTTCTCTTCTTCCTGCAGTCATTTGATATAGGTGAACCAAAAGTTGAGCATCTTCTCTGTTATCCATATTTTCTATGTATCTTGGGCCTTGATATGGGTCGAGTGGTTGAGTGACTCTGACCTCTTCGTCTTCAAAAATCATCCGTTCCTTCTTTAGATCTATTATTTCATAATTTTCAAAGGCCCAGTCAATTCCCAACAATGCAAGATAAGGATCTTTATCTCCCATGATGTCGATGACCTCAAAGTCCGTATATGTTTTTACCCCTGCAATATCAACTTCAACTTCCTCCAGTCTTCCGATGGGCACAATGCAGTATTGGTTCGCCATTCGAAGTTGGATTGGTGAATATGTCAACCTTGGCCTTCCTAATGCTTCCCAAGTTTTCCTTGGCAAAATATTGACATCGGATCCCAAATCAAGCATGGTGTCTTTAATCTGGAAACCCGCAACTTGTGTGTTCACTCAGAATTCTTTTCCCGTCCTTTTATTTCTCTTTACTCTATGTGCATACTTCTGGTTTGCGTCTGGTGATTCTCTTTCTCCTGTGCTCTTCTGCAACACCCCTTCCAGTTTCTGCTTTCGTTGTTCTAGCATTGGTGTATTGTTAACAATTTTTAGGAATAGATGGAACCACTCTTGAATGATAGAATTTGAATCGGTTTGGATTTCTTTGTTTTCATGTGGTTGTTGTAACTCAATACCTTTTTTTCCTCCCAGTTGGCCAAATTTCGCTACTACCTCTTGTAAAAATTTCTTTTGTCTTTCCGGTTTGAACAACAGTTTTGGGGATGTTGGCCTGATCAATTTTATCGGGTCCACTGTACGTGCATCCTCCCCCGTTTTCTTGGCCCCTCGCGTTACTATTGCCACATTCTGCATCGTCTGAGTTTCCGTTATCCTGGGCTCTACATTTACTATATTTGTTCCTCTTTGTCTAGTTCTTTCCTCCCATCTTTTAATTAGTTCAGGGAAACCTTCAGTTGCGTGTGTGTTGACCCAGCATTGGGAACACCAGGGTCTTCTAGGAAGTGGAAATTCCCTTTCCACGTGTCCTTCTTGGTCGTAGTTGTAACATCTTACTAGGCCTCTACCCCTTGCTCAGCCTCCTCTCGTGCCTCCTCCTCTTCCTCGGGGGCTCTCATTCACCCGGTATGAAGGCCGATTCAATCGCTCCGCCAATGCATCTAGAGCTATACATTGCTCTGTGTCATGTTTTGTCGAAGCACATAACTCACAGTATGATTTATTTAGAACAGTAGAATACTTTTGCAAAATAGGGCATATGCAAGGTGGATGACCCATGTTCTTGCATATCTCACAATATTCAGTAGTGGTTGGATTTTTTTGCGCAGGGAACCCCGTGTATTGTTGGTGCGGTGGATACATTCCCTGGGTGTTTATCTGCACCACTCCTCCCATTAGTGGAGCCCCCTATGCCCCTAATGCCCCCCCATTTTTACCCCACAACCGAGGGAATTCGATTACCACATGTCCTTCCATTAGACATTGTGTGCACCATATATTCGGTCTTATCAGCCGCATTGGTTGAATTTCCTTGAGTTTCTCTATCAAGGTTGCTATTTGATGCTGCAATCCCACTATAGAAGGGGTCCTGTACTGATGTTCCTCCCTTAAACTCTTGCGGGTAACCCGCCATAGCTTCTATCTTCATTGCTTGCTCCAGTGCGTCTTGTAATGTTTCGATCCTCTGTTGAGTTAGTGGAGTTCTGGTCAAGGGTAGTAGTGCTTTGATGAACCAATCCCTCTGATGGTTTGGATCAATTGGATAGCTGAGTTTTCCAATTACGTCCTTGAATCTCCGCATCAAATCCCAAGCAGTCTCTCCTTCCCGCTGCTTGATTTCCCACATTTTTTACAGACCCTGCTGGTCTATTTGGGGCAATTTGAACTCCTTAATGAAGTCCCTCTTCACATCTGCTATTGGTGGATTCTGATGAATTTCAGACCACTTCATAAACCAACGTAGGGATCTCTCCCTAAGGGTGGTTTGAAATTCTATCAACTTCCCCACATCTAGTGTTTGTCGTGCCCTCCATATGGCCTCGCAGAGATACCAATGTTGTTCGACATCGTCGTTACCCCTCCTAGATAACTTTGGGCATCGGGTAAGTAACCTAGCCATGTTCACTTGGGTAGGCGTTACTAAAATGAAACCGTTGGTTCCTGGTTGTGAAATGGTACTACTAGCAATACTACTACTAGCATGTGTTGCTGCTGGAGACCGAATACTATGCAACTTTCCTAATTCACGCAACTTAACAAAAATTTCACCTAGGGGTTGATAAAGCATCAAGGGAAGGTTGGGACTAGAGCTACCTGAACTTTGGGGAATAGGAATACCTTGAGATATGGACGTCGACCTTTCTTGGGATAATCGCTCCATTGCACCGTGCATCTCTGCATCGGACACCTCCTCCGGGTGCGCATCCGTACCTTCTCCGTCAAACTTCTTTCCTTTCTCCCTGTGGGTTGGGCTCCTATACACCTGTCAAACCTATTTAACGGCCCCGCCTATATCTTGGGGACCCACCTGAATTTCCATTTCCTTCGTCACCTGAGGTGCCTCCTCCTTAGCTTTTCGACTACTTTCCTGTCTTTTTAACTCCTTTGTCACCCATCCTCACCACTTCTCAGCGATATGCGCCCTTCGATGTGCACGTCGCTCCCTTAGCCTATTAGAGGTCTCGACATCCATACCCATACTCCCCCTTTGTAATGTTCTTGTAACATCTCTCCCTTATTCCCTTCCCCCGGCATAGGAAGTTTACGCTTCCATCTCTGCTTTTTGGAACCCCATTAGTCCTTCATCTACCATCAAGGCTTTAATCCACAATGGGATCTCCTTCAGCAGCTTCCCCCTTAACTCGGATCTGAATTTATCTTCTGCTCTCGAGAAATATTGGTAGCACTCCGCTGCAAACTCCACTATGTATCCGTCCAAGGTAGATTCCACCCAAAAATCTATAGCTCAGGTCAAATATGTATTTAATTGATGAAGGGCTACCAGATCTCCATGCACACACTTGCGATTGACTTTCCGCAACTTTTCTTTGGTTGCCTTGGTCTGAAGCCTCCGCAATCAGTTCAAAAGTTCTTATGGGAACTTTCCCCAAAATATTTCATAGGTATCACTGGTAGAGTCAGAAAATAGAACTAGACTTTTGATCGTTTTCTTCTTTTGTCATCTCAGCTCGGCTTGCTGAGTGAAGAACTGGTTTAGGTGGTTATCTTGCCAGCTTCGTATTTCTCTTTTGAAGATCTGAGATACCATGATCTAGCTCCCAAATGAAATTTCAGGTCTCGGAAATGGAACCATTTGTTGGCGAGAAAACAGGTCTCGCAGATAAGACTCGGGTTCAGGTTAAGGGCCAACAAGGTGTTCCGCTGTAGTCTAGCACCATGCCGGCATTTTCACCCTGCTCTGAGGAGCCGAGAGTCTCACCTGAGGCGTGTTGCGACCTTACTAATGTAGGTTTTAACCCTGAACAGAAATTATCTAAACACAAATCTTATAACAGAAAATAAACAATAGCGAGAGCATAAAACATAAAACAGATAAACACAGAGATTTTCCCCTGGATCCCAAATCGGGACGACCAGCTTGATTTTTCATTTATTCCTTTTAGTGTTACAACACATATATATACATGTTGAAGCATACATAAACCCCAATCCATTAACCCTGGATTAGAACATAACCGTAGTTCCCTTGACCGGATCTACAAAAATACCAGGGGTCGAAAACCATCGAACCCCAAAACCATGTGCAAAACCATGGACGCAGACTACCCAGCGGAAATTAAGGAACCAAAATTTTCGCCGGGCCGCTGCCCCGGACCCCGACAGGGGGGGCTAACACCCCCCCGCGTGTGCTTAGTCGTGGAAAGAATATAACACATACCCAACAACTAAGGTAGGGAATAGATCCGTATCGGCCTAACAACATTGGTATGGATAAATCAGAGCTATGAAAAAGGTCTAAACGAATGCAACGTTCCATGAAAGAAATCCCTTAGGAATGCATTCAGACTTATAATAAATAAAATTTAAAATTTATAGTGAAACCAATCATTCCAGACCATAACATATATCCAGAACAGTAAACTATGATTATATTATGAATCAACTATCAGTGACAAGATATTACAAGGCTCCTCAGCATGAGCTCGAACAGAATAGAATACAATGTGGTCTTATTGGACAGAGAGAAAACATAGAGATACAAAAGAGTAGAGAACATAACAACACGAATAGATCTCTCCTACGTCTCCTATTCCCCAATCATGTCTAAGCCAACCCCTCTTTCTGCTGGTCAGCTGCCTATTTGTTCTGTTGCCCGTGCGACTGACAGTTATTCCTTTCTTCTTGCTCGGCTATCTTCTGTTTCTTTCTGTTAGTCGGGACTTCTACTGCTTGTTTCCTGCCACACTCTTCCACCATCTATGCTTGCTCCCGCAACAGTCGTGCCACCTGTCCTTTACTCCTTCACAACCTTGAAATCTCTCTGCCTACCATGGTTTCATCCTGCCACGTATTAGCCACAACTCAAAAGTTGTTAATTTCAAAACAAGGGCCCCAACAGGGATCTTGGTATGAACCTCTGCCTTAGGCTGAGGGATCTACAAAGGACCATTAGGTGTCGAAGGAGGCTATGTAGAACCTGAAGAAGGGGGCTCGGGGACAGATTTAGCGGGAGCCTTGTTGTATTGTCGGGACCGAGTCTGAAGGTTGAGGTCTACGGTTATAGGTTGGTTAGAGTTCATCATGAGAATCTGGTAATCGAAGGTACCAAAAGGAGGAGGTTGAGTGGTTGCCTGACTTTCATGGGGTTGGGTATCCACGAATCCTTGCTGAGGGAAAGGATTAGTAAACACAACCGGCTGACTAAGTGTAGCATTGGGAGGGACGAAAGGGGAGGCTTGATGTCCTCGCAATGTTGCTTGAGTCTCCCACATTTTCCACATCTATGGTAAAAGAGGACAATCGTGCGTGTAATGATCATAAGCATCACAACAAGAACAAGGCTTATTCGCGTGAACAAGCCTGTCCTGCTTGGGCTGAGTGCCATGTTGTTGGTTAGTAGTGTTAGGTGTGTTAATTTGAGGATTAGGTCTAGGATTACCAGGGGCAGATTTATTTTGAGTACCTTTCCTCTTCTTTTTGGAAGGAAGAGTATTAGTCGCGCCCTGCTGTACATACACCTGCCCTTGAGGGGGCAGTGGCTGTTGTTGCGGGGGTCGAGAAGGCAAGGGATGTGGAGGTGCTAATGCTTGAGGAGCTAGAGCACCAGGCTGCAGATATGGATAATAAGGAGGTTGGGTAACATTATGTTAAACGGGAGGTTGGGCAAAAGGAGGAGGCATGCTGTATCCTGGATACATGCTACCGGGAGGGGGAAAAGTGCAGGAGGTGTTGGCCCCTCCCTGAGTGTAACCATAGCCCATGGGAAGCTGAGCATATGGATGATAAAGAGCTCCAACGATACTGTCGGTGGCATGAGATGGCCTCGGTGCGTTGGCACCACCGGGTCTAGGAAGATCAGGTAGAATGGTATAAACATAACCCGACTGAGCGTAGATCAGGTCATATTTTAACGCAATCTGGAGAGTGACTTCTTCGGTTTGAGGGAAATGCGATGCGACATCGTTGCCTATAGCAGGCAAAAGGGATTTGAGGAACCAGTCCATGTAGACACGGTCTTCGAAGGTAGGGGCTCGACATAGGCTCATTCTTCTCCGCCATTCCTAGACATGATCGGATAGGCGGGTCACAAACGAAAAGAATTCAAAAGTTCGGTACTAGTGTAATAATGAAGGGGAAGCTGGAAATAAGACATAAAATTCTAGGTAAGAGTCACAAAGGTGGTATGAGAGGATGAGGCCTAATAAACATACCACTTAGAAGCTTTTCCAATAAGCGTATGTTGGAACGACCGAAGACGGACATAGTCATCGGTAATGGAGTTAGACGAACACCACATGTGGAAAGATCGAACATGATTTGTAGGATCTTCTCCAGCAAGGCCTTCAAACTTGAGGATGTCGAAAGGGAGCTTTGTCGATATATCAGGCCAACTAGCGTCATGGTGTATAGGGTCATTGATCAACTAGTTAAAATCAGAAAGACTGAGGCCTGCCATATAGGGGAGCAAGGGAGCAGTCAGGGTAGTTCCTGTTGTGGTCCCACTAGTAGTATTCCCAACATTAGGGCCGGGGCTACCACCAGCGTTAGGTCCTGAACCAGACATGGCGAAGGTGACAGGGGGAGATCTAGGGGCGGAACCAGAAGAGGAGTCGGAGTGTGAACTCGATGGAGGACTAACTCGAATCCTACGCAGAGGAGTAAGTCTTCCTACTAGAAACTGACGATGAAGGCTAAGAAGTTTCCGGGATAAATGCCTTGGTGGTGCAATGGTGAAGACACAAACACGTTAGAAAGGGAAGAGAGACCAACAAGGGTGAAGAGGTGCAAGATCAACTAATTGCAATGTCGAAACAAGGGCAAAGAGGTGCAGGATCAATTGATTTCATTGTTGAATTCTTTGCTTGGCGGTGTTAACCAAGCTCTTCTTCACTTAGGGTGTGTGTGTTAAGTGTGTAAATTTTAATTTTTAAACCTAGACGTTTGTAGAGAAAAAGAAAAAGTGTGTTGTATAACTATAAATAAACCTGCAGATAATAGTATATGAAACTGAAATAACAGAAAATAAACATCTAATTATGCATTAATCTAAACCCAAGGAGGCGGGCCTCTCAAAAACTAGTCTGTAGGTGGGCAAAAATGTAGTCAAAACATGCCAAAATAGCCAATAGATCGAAGGTCAGGAGGGACAAGGATCTAAAGGTTAGATCTGCTGGAAATAGGTGCAGAAAAACAACAAAAAATCAGAGGAAAATTTGTTGTAAATGAGGTGGCAAAAGGCTATAACTTGGAGGGAAGCGGAGGGGACCCTAGAGGAAAACCCAAACAAAACTAAAAAGGAGGTGTTTTGGATGGATAAATAGCCAATTTGAAGTGGATCTAAAGGTAAGGTATCAAATCTGAAAAATGGTTGAACACTCTGAAATTTCAGACAACCTGCAGCAGCTAAAACTCTTCCACAAAAGGTGGAGGGTACTGAAGCCCTAGGGGTTAGGTTCCCACTTTGATGAGAAAAACAGAACAAGTACAGGTCCAAAAAGGGTGGAGACGGAGGTCAGACAACCTTGAATAGAGGCCCAGACAAACCCAGAAAAATCTCAGAAAATTTCCCGCAAAAGGTCCAGGTCACAGTTACTGACCTGTTTTCTGCAGAGGTTGTAGGTTTTGGCATATTTTCTGCGCCCTGAAGGTTCAGGTCACAGGTTTTTGCCCAAAAAGTGCAACTTGCACTTCCGACACTCTCGGGAGAAGGTTTCAGAAGAATGTGTCATCTCAGTTGTGAATGATGCAATATGTCATCTGCGCAATAGGTCCGAAAACACATAGAAGTTAGAATTTTTAATGTTTGAGGGTTTTATAGGTTAAAAACAACATCAAGAAAAGAAAAACAAGAAGCTGAAGAGAAATCCTAGGGTTTGAAGCAGCTGGATATGCAGGGATCTAGAAAACGACAAAGGTCGTAATCGTAAACCCTTGTGGAGTCGCCAGTTGTTAGTATGAATCTTAATCGTAAGTGTACAAAAAAGGCTCACTTTAGCCGCGCATAACAAACAGCCCTAACAGAAAAGATGGCTACCAATATCTTTAGATCTGCAATTAGTTGGCCAAGATAAATGCTGCAAAACTCTAGATCTATGCATTAAAAGAAATTAAACAGTAAATAAAAGCAAGAGTTGCTCCATGCATCCAATAGACAAGACAAGATTGTTTTAAAGAATTTTTGTATTTATGACACCTAGGAGGAGAACATAGAAGGATGTTACCAGTCCTCCTCAATGGGATGGGTTCTTGTAAGTTCTCAACACTTCAAATGTAAATACTCTCTCTCTTGATGGAAAACCCCTTCTATTTATAACAAAATATTGAGTTAGTTTAGATATTGGTGCATAATTAAAATATTATTAACCAATTCTAGATCCAACTTTTATAGAATATTTTATTATATTTGTTGGAGGGAAAAAGGATTTGACTTAGGTCAAATCCCTTTATTTGTAAATAATAAATAAATAAATGATTTATTTATTATTTTAAGGATGTGGTTGAGTAATAATCAAATAAATAATTATTTATTTAATTATCTATGAATGATTTAGTCAAACTTAACAAGGAATATTATTTAAATAAGGTTTAAATAATTATTCCTAGAAAATAATAAGATAAATAATAATTTATCTAATTAATTTTCCTATTTTGGGTTAAATATGACCAGGAATATTAATTAAATTGTTATTTAACTAATTATTCCTTGAGGAAAATCAAACAAATGTGGATTTATTTAATATTTCCTCATGGGGTTTCCTGTTTAGACCATAAACAACTTAATAAAGGTGGTTTACTAAGTTATTTTTCATAGTGAAAGCAATTTTACTTAGGGTAAAATTGGTCTTACATGGTGTTCTTAGGTCCATGTAATAGTAACAGGTTAGATGACCAAAAAATGGTGTAACACATAACACCTGTGCTTGGTCTATGATGAACAAAAACTGCTTTCACTTTTGTCAAATTCATATTTCTTAATTCAAAAACTAATTTTGAAGTAGAATTGTCCTGTGTGCAATGTAAACCCTAGGCAGTCCACATCTTGGAAAGGTGAAGCTACGATTTCTTGGATTATGGTTGGCTCATATATGATGATTTGACCTCCTTTAACCTTCCTCTGATCAATGGTCTCTGAATCAATGTGAAACCCTAGTTCACTAGGAATGAGAATTAGGGTTTAGTTTTAGGAAAACATGGGATTTGGGGTAGTTTTAGGAATGGAGGGAGATGAAGGGGTTTAGGAGTGTCTAAATTCTTGGGAAAATTTTGGGGGGTAGGGATAGATGTTAGGGAGTGTAGGGAGGTGAAAATTAGGGAAATGAGTGAGGGGAATTGGTATAGAAATGAAAAACACAATCCTAGCCTGGGAAAGTGTAATGTAGGCTAGGGTTTGTAGGGAAATGAAGGAGATGAGGGAAATAGGTGAGGGGAAATGTCAAGGAAAGTGAGGGAGGGTATTTGAGCATGAATTTTGGGGTTTTTCACAGCAAATGAACCAAAGACACTATGATACTAAAAACGCAACAAACCCTAGGAGAGGGTGATCTTTTGAGCTTTCAAGCATGAACTGAAGCTAAAGAGAGGTAGATGAGGGAAAAATTTAACCCACTTATTTGATGGATTGGAACCTTTAGCTGATGAAGAATCCACTAGAGAAGAAATATTGTGCTCCTTTGAGAAAAACACAACACCTTGGAGAAAAGCGCAGCGCAGCTGAGAAATTTGGCTTTTCAAGGTGAAATTTGGTTTCTCTGCAAGCTGGAATGCAATTCGATGGCGAAGAGATGTCTTATGAGAGAGAATTGAGCAAAATATGTACTTGGTTGGTCTTCTTCTAGGTTGGAGGGTCGATTTTCTCATAGGTGGTGATGTGGCCCCACCTTGTCTTTTCACAAAATGACTTGATAAACTTGTGTACTGCAACTTCAAACCTTATGATACATAGTTACATCTTAATAAGGATCAAAATGCATTTAGAAATCATTATATAACATTTTTCCCTATTACTACTCCCTCTAATAGTGACCTAGATGATGACATAACCTATTTACATGACATTTGATAATATGACCTAATGATAACACTACATGGAATGATAACCTGAATGATGACCAAGATGAACAAGACACTCTTCCAAAGAATAATGACCTGAACATGATAAAATTTATTGAACATGAGAATGGAGGGAGTAATAATGACCTAAACACACCAACCAATGATCAAATTTTTAATATAAAACTCTTTGAAACTATAAAATTTAACCTTGGACCTTATCAACCATATGAAAGAGCATAATTTGATCATTGGTGTCTGACAAGACTGACAGACATTAAAAATGGGGTGTTTTCAACTAGTCCTTTCAAATGCCTTCCTTTGTTGAATATCACATCGTAGCCACGATCTTCCAACATCGTGACAGAAACCAAATTCTTCTTTAGACCTAGAACAAACATAACATCCTTCAGCCTGAGAGGGGATTCAAACTCCCTCTAAAAACTAATTGTATTGATATCAGTCACGCTATACCTCCCATCATCTCCCATCTCGATGTGCATCTAGAGGTATTCATCCTCCAAGTCACTGAAGAAATCTTTGTTCCCCGTCATATGGAATGAGGCATCACTTTCGAGATACCAAACACTTCCCATCACTGTGCTTTCCATGCATGCAATGAGGGCAAAATCAAGCTCGAATTGTGAAGCTATAGCTTCACCTCCCACTCCTCCTAAGGTCTTCTTGCTTGTTTTCTTATGTGAGCATTTCATGGCATAGTGCCTGAATTCATGACAATGAAAGCACTTGATTTTGGACAAGTCCTTTTTCTTGCTCCCTTGTTTAAAATCTCCTTTGTATTGGGATTTATCCCCTTTTCCTTTCTTTTCCTTTCCAACCAAGGAAAAATTCTCCTCATCCTCAACCTTGGATGAGGTCCCATCTTTGTTGCTCTGTCTTATTTCTTCTTGTACTAGATCAGACCTTAACCACTTCCCTTATGGTAGTTTCTTTTTACCATTTACAAAATCTTGATAATTGTGCCAACTCTTAGGAAGACCCAACAAAGCTAGAGCTACCGAGTCTTCTTTAGGTATAGTAACAATGACCCAGCCAATTTCATCAAGACAATGTGTAAACCTACTCAGGTACTGCGGAATTGGTTCATTCTTTTGCATCTTTATGTTACGAATATTTTCCTTGGGTGCCAACTTCCTATGGTCACTACTATTCTGGAACAAATCTGCTAGTGCTTGCCACATTGCATATGGGAGTCTCTTTCCTATGGATATTAGAGACAATATGGTCTCGTACTCCCTCCAATATGATTCTCCTTTCCCTAGCAACACACTTCTTCTAATCTACTAGATTTGGAGCATCAACTGTTGTTGGTTTCAGAACATCATTATCAATGTAGTCCTTCAACCCATTATCCTCGAGTACTGCCTCCATCTTGTACCTCCATGCAACATAATTCAATATTCCCTCAAGGGCATACGCGAGCCTTAGTTCATTGAAATTCATCTTCTTAGTCTTGGAGAAATCTGCAACCTGATCTGCAACCTCGAATCCTCTTGCAATGACAACTTCAAATTCTCTTCTCTACTGTGAATCTACCTTTGATACCATGTATAATTTTAATTGTAGATTCAAACCGCTAATGAAATTTACCAAAACATAAGACTCAAATCTACTCGACCAATCTCCGGAAGTAAATTCATGATCGAGAACACAAATAAATAACATGCATCAAGATTAAACACACATAGACATAGATATATCTAGGGGAAAGAAATTGCTCAAAACCCCTTATTATCTGTATTGCATTAATCAAAGAATCTGGATTAATACAATATGTTCTAATCAACCTTGAGCTCAACCTGCACAAGAATTTTCTATCCTCTGCCAGACTGACTAAATTTGGCCAATGTTTCCAAGCCTCCAAGCTCCTATTTCCTTGTGTTGCTTCCTCGGGAATTAAGCCCCTATTAATTAGGAAATTACTCGATGAGAATTACATAATTCCTTTAGGCCTTCCTTTGACTACATGAATGACCCATATAATTTGAAATATTCTACAACTGTTAGTACACTGCCCTTGAAATCCAATCTCAGTTGCGTAGCTCGAATTTCATGCATGCATGAGTTAATTTATGATGATTGATCAGTTAACTGGTTAAACGCTGAAGCTTCACCCCACTGCTAGACCTCCCACTAGTTCCTCCAATAGTTGGAACTAATTTAACTGACCTTAACTCAATTTAACTGAATTAAATTGTTAAACCTGAAATTAACTGAACCTAGGCTCCTAAAATTTAGGAATCATTGTACACAACTCAATTTCACCCTCCAAACTAAATTAACTAAACTAATGAGTGATAATAACTCTCTGAGTGATAATAACTCAGTTAACTCATTCAAGTTGATGTGAAATTTCAATTTTCTCCTAAATTTATCGAAGGCAAAATTAAATTAAGAATTTCTTACTCCATTTTCAACACCTTTATCTCTAAACCAAATACAATTAACATGTCAAACATAAAAAAAAATTAACAAAACAATTTTTAATGATACTAGTATCCAATAGACTTCAATAAAATAGAGCCCTTGCATGCACTTTTTTTTACCAATTCTTTTTTACAAGAAAGTTTAGAATCATAGAATTGCAAGTACTGAATGATAGAAAATAACTAAGTGCACTTTCTTTTGTAGCATAGGGAAAAAACCCAATATTTAGAAATTCCATGATAAAGGTATTATGATTGGTTTTTTTTTAATTTTTCTTTCAATTACAACTTTCAAAGTTGGGCTGCATATATTCCTCGTTGCATAGGAGTGTAAAAAAAAAAAAAAAACTCACAAGATAAGTGAAAATAGTGTTGAGAGTAATTCCTAAGAGAAAAACGTGTGGTTGCATAGCCAAACTCGAAAGGCGAAAAATCAAATGAGGTGAATGAGCTCAGGAACGGCGGAATGGACGGGTGGTTACCCAAAAACCAACTCAAGAATTTTCATCCGTCGATCTCTTACCCTAATGCCTAGGTATCACAAATCAATGACACACCAAAGGAACTGTACCCAAGGGACCCTAATGCCTAGGTATCACAAATCAATGACACACCAAAGGAACTGTACCCAAGGGACGCTGTGCACTACAACTGTCTGGAAAAATCTAGATATTTTTACCATAATCCAAAATTAATTTATGTCGTAATCAATGTGTTATACAATAGTAAGCATGGTATGATGTAGGAGATATGTGATCATGTGTAATTAATACATAGCGCTAATATTAATGACACCAAAAACCATATTAAAAGAACATGCACCGCTCGCATATAATATCGGTAACAAAATAAACATTTGATAACTATACATGTAAACTATAAATAACCCCGCTTCCAAAGGAAAATAATCATGTTACCATTACGGTGAGAAAACATTAATCATCGTTTGGAAATAAAACCAAGGCTAACATTAGTAACGAGAGTTGATATTACATGCTCATAAACCCTTTATTTAAAAATAAAAATAAAAAGATGTGGTGTATACATAACTCACAACATGTTGGGTCTCCTAGGATTCCCTTGAAACAATTATATATCTATATATTTTTTTGCATGGTACCCATATTAGGAGCTTTATATAGTTGAAACAAAAAATACTTATAATCTGAATTTTTTCCTCAATATGTTCGTGTAAAAGAGAACAACAAAATATTACCCCTTGGTCTATTGGAGTTAAATTAATACTTGAAGACCAATTCCTCCTTATTTTCTTTAAAAGAAAAAAATAAATTGAATGATATGTAAGTATAATAGGGTTATTACAGGTGGTATGAGAATAATTTTTTGGAATGAGTGATTTTTCTTTTGTTTTAAAAAATAAGATGTTCTATGCACATAATTCCAAAATTAATATGCTAGGCTATAAGGAATCAATAACTAGCAACAATCAATGAGTGTGAAAAGGATATTAAAAAAACTAAAACCAAGCACAATGTATAATATTTTAGAAAGTAATGTACAAAGTGTACAATATTTTGGAATGGGTTATCTTTCGCATTAGTGAATGCAAATTCAGAAGGTGATGATTGATGTCATGTGATTTAATAATACAATCATCACTTATTCTAAACATAGAATCTAAAAAATGAGATCAAGAATTTAACAATTCTTAACAAACCTCGAAGAAATTATTTGGAAACAGTAGCAACAATTGTGAAAACAATAACAATAGAAGTAATAGCAACATAACCTATCACATCTTCTTTCTTTTATGCTACTCTTTCCTATGCTATCATCTTAGGACGTTTCCTTTGCAACATGTGGTGCAATTGCTAGTTGTAATCCTAATCTAAAGTGATAAAAGATTGATCACAAGTATAAATAGAAACTAACTATTGAAAGCAAGAAGAAGTCCAAATACACTCAACATAAATGATACTAACATATTCGGTTATTGTAAATAAGAAATAATTCACATATAAATGATATTAAATATGTGCTTCCAATGAAATCCATAATCTATCCATAGTAATTCTTTATAGAAAACACTTAATAGAAATGACTAATTGAAAAAATCTCCATAAAAATAAATGATTGATAGAAATTCACAATTATCTTGATATATCATGAATGAACTCTTCCATGTATTAATTTTTCAAAAGAAATTATTTAGTTTATATTACAAGAAAAAGGTTTCAACCTTCAAATCTTTTATTAAACTTGATACCAATATACAAGTTATAATTGCAGATTTTCTCAACTCTTAGGTATTCAATCCATCCTTTAATCTTGATATGGTCAGTAAACTGCCATGGATATTCCACTAGATAGTTTGTCACAACAAATATGATAAAACTATATTTAAAAATATGAAACATACACTATTAGGGTTTTATTTATCTTTATATTTCTAGATATCTAGATTACTATTAATTTCACATGAATGCATGTTAATATCATGCAGAAAATAGAGAAAAATGAAATAAAAACTTGCAAACCATGATTTGACACAAAATATGACTTAGGAAACCCTTTTCGGGAGAAAACCCTGTTGGAAGGTGAGGTCGCTCTACTCTCTTTCTCTAAATAGAAAATCGCTGCAAGTACAAAGAAGTATGGTCCATGCTCCATGTGATACTACATTGCAAAAATATTATCTGTGTGCTCTTTCTCTTATCATTCTCGGTTATTTTTCTCATCTGCATAATAAATCCACTAGAAAAGAATGGAACCCCTTTTCATCCTAGTGGCTTGGTTATAACACAACTCAATAACATACTAATGGTTAGGTTTGACTACCTCAACTCTTAACCAGAGTTACAATATGTACTCTTCTAGGGTCTTCTTAGTAATAATCACATAGCTAGCCCCTTTTACATGAATAATTGGGGCTTGCAGAACATTCTCTAGAATTATGGTGATGAAAACAGGAAGGTCAACTTCTGAGTGGCATAAATTTTACATACAAACTTCGATAGAGGTGATTATTGCGCCGCTGGAAAGGTATCTATGTGTAGAATATGAATAAAAGATGTATTTCTAAAGAGAAAAATTTTAACCCCCCATAAAAGGTCGTTTTGTTCCTCAAAATTATCCCATAAGATTTTAAACACCGATTTTTCAAACTATGTCCCATTAGTAAAAAAGGTCATATGAGTTGATTCATCCAATTTTCAACTCTAAAAGCATCGAGATGAATGAAAAACAATACATTGATCCAATTCAAATCACTCCTCCCCATTTTGATAGGACTTTGATCCCAAACAACTTCTACTGAATGAGGTGAGGAAGATTTTCTTCCAACTTCTCTCGGGAGTACCATTTAGTTTTGCTTGGAAGTTTTCCTTTCAACCCAATCTTCCAAAGGTCATGCTGGCCCTATCTTGTAGTTATAGACCTCTTCTACAAAATTATATCTTCTGTCAACTTTGCCTCAACATTTGGTGCCAAATCCTCCACCGAAGGTAGGACTTGTTCCTCTTCCTAATCCAACATGGAAGGCCCATGGAGCTCCAAATTCTCCACATTCACAATTGAGTAAATGGGCATGTATGGGGATAGAATAATTCTGTAGGAATTATCTCCCACCTTTTCCAGTATCTCAAAGAGACCATATTGCAAGCCCCTTATTTTTAATTGTTACCATACTCTATCTACCACCTTGAACAACTTCTTTGCTTTGTACTGATCATGCCTGGCCTTGTATTTTTCTTGTGACTTCTATAGTGTCTCATGTACCTGTATATGGATTTGATTGATCTTTTTAACACATTTTCATCCCTCAAGGCATCCCCTATAAGATCATCCCTCACTCCTCCTTATTGTCCATTTGTAATATCCAAAGGTGAAGGCGACAAATATCCAAAATAAATTTCAAATGGGGACTTACCAGTAGAAGTGTGGAATACTATTTTATAAGAGTATTGTATATATACCAGATTTTCATCCTAGGTCTTTGGATGCTTCTAATTATAACCCCTCAAAAGTTGTACCAAAGTCCTTTTGATTGTCTGTTAGACCATTTCTCTGAGGATGGAAAGCTGTAGACCTCTTCAACTTTGTGTCCATATTCTCACACAATGTAGTCCAAAATGCATTGAGAAATCTCATGTCCCTATCTGAAAAAATTCTATTTGGTATCCCAAAGTGCACCTAGCCATGTACAAATAACAAGTTTTTTGCTTCTTTCCCATTGATGGTCTTCGTATAGGGCATCAAAACACACATCTTTCTGAACCTCCCAACTACCACAAATAGGTAGTCATGTCCCTTCCTATTTGTTGGTAAACCTACTACAAAATCCATGGAAATGATTTCATAGGGATGAGCGGGTACATGTAAGGAATGATATAGACCATGTTTCTTATTCCTATGCTTGCTATTACAACAAAGCATGCATCCTCTTATGAACATAGCTACTATTATTGCATCTTGGGCCAATACACATACCCCTACAAGTTGGCCTTTTTCTTCCATACACCAAAGTGCTCTGCAACCTTGGAGGTGTGAGCCTCTATGATTAACTGCAAACAATCACCTTTAAGAACACATAACTTAACCTGAGCGTGTAGAGTAACCCAACTTGAAGACGGTAGTCAATGGTGTCATCACCATCATGCACATGAATTTGGTACTGCAACTGCTAAAACACCTCCTTGAAGTCCTCATCCTCCAAATATGCCTCTCTATATGCATCATGGGTGAATGGATCCATGTGCATGAAAGATCCCAAATATGTCACCTTAGCTCTGATACCATGTTGAGAAATCATTGGCAATTAAATTAGGGTGATTTCTATTACTTTGATAACTTCTTGTGATGTTATTTTTATTAACTTGATGTAATTATAATTAATTTCTTTTTTCGCTTGATTATTATTGTGTTCTTATCATAAAACAACTGCCAAAATATGAAGATCAATGAGACAAGAAGACACAAAGTGTAGGTTTCTAGCCAAGGCCAAAACCTATCCTCTTGAGAGGAAAACCCACAAGAATTATTCTCTTCTTATAGATCAAACTTGATGGATGATCATTCAAATGAGGTCAAGTACCTCTTATATATAGACTTATTGTGGAGGTCAATATCCCTTATGAGCTCGACTTATCACTTCTAGGCCGATTCTTTCCTTTGTAGGTTGACTTGTTTTCTAGAAGGCCGACTTGGTCTTGGAGGAGGAAATTTGACACTTTTTGACCTACATAAATTATCTTTACATGATACAAATTTCCCAATGGAGTCTTCCATATATGAAAATGAATCAATTGAATTCTTGACTCTATGAAAAATCCTAGAAGCACTCAATGGGTGCTTAACCTACAAATAAATTGACCTTGAGCATGAAGTCCATGCTATAATAATAATTATTATTATTATTTTCTTTATTTTTACAATATACAAGAATCTAGAGTACATTTCATATTTATGAAGACCAAACCTAGTTACATATTTCAACACTCCCTCTTAAATAGGGAGGTATTCATAATACATACACGGTACATGGAAATTCTCATACTGAAGAATTCTCATAAGAAGAGTCAGATTGGTAATCCATCTCATAAGCTATATTATCAGCTTATATCAGTGCATCTCATCATATCAACCAACATTATCACATAATAAGGCCTTGACTAAAAAATCTATCTCTCCACGGGATTAGAGCATAATTTTGTGGAGACAAATGATTTATAGACACCTTCATCTTTGTATCTCAAGGAGCATATCCCATTCAGATGTTCACAATTTATGTCCTTCTAGGACCACTCCCATCTTGTATTTACACATCCTCATGTAATTTCCTCTTTAACTAATCTTACCTATTGGATTCCCTACCTCATCCTCAAGGAGTATCGAAATTCAAATGCTTACGCAATCCTCCATTCTTTCTTCATGAAATGAAGACAAGAATGATGTGTCTATCTTTCCCTCTCAAATAGGGAGGATCTACTCATTCCTATAAAAATAAATATACCCCAAGTTCCCTCTTAACTAAGGACTTTCCCAAGCTCCCTCTTAACTAGGGACTTGTTACCAACAACAACTATATGCTCTTCAGTGGAAATCATGGCACTATCAACTGCTCATAGAGATCCTCTTTTCTACATCACGTAATTGGATGAAATCTAACTTCTTTATCATGGAGCCTTCTTCTTTCATAACTTCTTCATAAGGCATCAACCATCTTATCCATCACTTCCCTTCAACGAAACATATTGTTGAACCAATAGTCATGTCACCATTCTCTTCATCGATAAGTGACCTTCTTGTCATCGTTTGGCTATCCTTCATACAACTACCTCTTCCAAGTCATCATTCTTTCATGATTTTCCATCCAATCTAAGTTGTAGATGAACTTATACAACCCTCTTTCAGTAGCCTTGTTACAACCCAATCATATGCTTTCATTTAAAAATAAAAAAGAGCATCAAATCAACATTACCTATTTATGATGGCCCTTTGTCATGACATTCACTTCTTGCAACATCAACATCCTTTCACATACTGTATGAATCCATTTCCAAGAGATACATTACCAAGGTTCTCCTTCTCCAACATACATATTAGGATCTTCATACATTATTCATGGAGTTGTCATAGCTAATCCTTCTTGTTATCAGATGTTAATTGCATATCTTATCTTACATGACTATAGATACATATTTTCACGAATTCTTCTTTCACCTTCTTCCCATATTTCTTTATCAGGATATTCTATACATGGTTACTTCATCATGGGAACCATAGTTGCCAACCACCTCATATTCTTCATGAGGTCATACTATGTTGATTTCATATTTTCAATATGCAGAAGAGTTTAAGGCACATTATCCACATGCCTTCATGTATCCTTCTAATGGAAGAGTTTCTTCTTCTTTCATCATGCTCATGAGATACAATATTCAACCACTTTATCTACAACTATATGTTGACATGACTTTATTTATCTATACAAAATATATAGATACCTCTTCCTTCATGTGGTCATATAGGCTTCCTTAGGCATCTTCATTTCCTTGATTGAAGATAAAAAATGCTTCAACCAACTTGACATGTTTCACTCCTTTGTAACCATACCTTCATCCTTCTAAATAGTGGACCCCACAAAAGGTGGAATGTAGACTATTTGCGAGAGACTTGCTTCTTCTAAGTAGAGGTGAATATTTTAACAAATATTTCAATGGAGGATCTTGATGATACTCATTGTATAAATGCTTCTTTCTAATGGTGATGAGGTGTGACCAACGTTTATCTTCCTATCTTGATAGATGACTTGCTTCAATCATTTAAATAGTTACTATGGTTATCCTTATATGCTTCTATGATGACATCTCGGTCTCTGCTATAATGAATCTTATCATGACTGTGATGGTTCCTAATTTTATTTTCTATCTTCTATGCACTTGAAAATAGATTAAGTGTGTGAGAGACCTTCTAATAGTGGAGTTCTATCACTTCTTCCTTCTTTGAATTCTTCTTTTCTGGATCTTCTACTTCCTTGGTGACATGGGATTCATTTATTTATTTTCTATTTTTGTTGTCCTTATTGAGTTTAGGAAAATTCGTTTTGAAATGACCATTTTCATTAAAATCATAACATTAAATATTAGACATGTCGATTTTCTTTTTAAACTTCTTTCGAGACTCCAAATTTCCAAATTTCCCTTCCTTCCTTTCTATAGCTGCATATTCTTGAGTTTGCTCACTTGATCCAACATCGTTCTTTCCCTTCACTCTAGTTTCTCAATTTTTCATAATTACCATAGATATTTGAATGGGATAGTTTCCTTATTTCCATATATACTTGATACAAGTTTTCCCCATTCATCAAGAATGACATTGGGCATAATTGAGGTCATCTCTAGATCAAAAATTACTTCTCCTAGCTCTTGTAGTTGATCTCTTATTTGTGATACCCTCATAAGGTATGAGCTTACCCCTTCTTCCTTTGATACCTTCATCTTGTATAGTTTATTTCTTAATGATATAATTTCTCTTGTAGTACTTAAAAAGAACAATTCCACCAATTTTTCATAGATCTCTTTCGTTGTCTTGAACTTGTCTACATACATAATGAGAGAATCCTTGATTGATTCAATAAGGATTATTTGAGCTCTTATTTATCCTTTCACGTAATTCGATAGTGCTTGATATTTTTCTTGATGAGGTTTGGTGATTGAGCCCGTGACATATTCACTAACTTCATTTTCTATGAGGATCAAATTTGTTGTCTTCTTCCATGCAAGGTAATTCGATGTCCCAAAAATTTTGTTGTTCCCCTTGCAGAAATAAGTCATTGTATATTGAGACATAAAATATAGAATATGTTGCGGTTCTATAATTCTAAGATTGGGAGAATAATCACATAAAGACAACAACAAAACCACTTTGGAAGTTGGGATCTAGCCTTGCCATCTTCAGAGAGGGATCTCTCTTTAAGATTTAACTTTGTTTGGAATTGATATTAGGCTAGTTATGATAGTGCTTGGTAATTGTTTGATTTTGATTGATTTCGGTTGATTAAATATTTATCTACCCATTGGGAAATGGATTCAAAACATAAAACTAGATTTGTGCATCAATTTTTAAAAGAGTTGAAACAGTGCAAGCTAGGTTTCATTTACTAGATTCTTTGAGATTTTATATGAGTAATGAATATGGTAGAAAAGTGAAAATCAATTGAGACTGAAAAGAATTAAAGTATTTTTTCAATCTGAATTCAAGTAGAAAACATTTAAATTGTAAAAGAAGCCAGAATAAGGTGTTTTATTTAAAATATCCTATTCATCACACTTTCTTTTTTACAATTGAGAATTCTGATAAATAGAGAAAGGAAATAACAATGGGAAAACACAGAAACAGTAGAAACACTTCACTAGTAACTACACCACATGAATCCTGAAAGAAGTCCTTGTATTATTGATGCTCCAACAAAAAAATTCGGATTACACTTGCGCAATAGGCAAAAATATGTTCAGAAATAAACATCTAATACTTCAAAAAACGAAATATTTATACTGAAAATAACAAAATTGTTTACAATAAATGATGTCTCAATAGATAGTGTACTATTAGCCTAAATCTAACAATAAACTCTAATCTATTACAAAAAATAGGCTCGATGAGGGTGATCTGGCTCTCTGGCGCAGTTTTTTAGGAACTTGTTGGCGAGTAGGCCTACTAGTAGGTTGAGTTGGCTATAATGTTGTCATGTGAGTTGGCTGAAAATTACTGCTCTTTATTACCTTTATTCTTGAAACTCAGTTAACTTATCCCATCGCTCTTCACCTGGGATAGTTAATTTGATGACTTTCCTGTAGATTTCATCCACCTCAGTATATTTAGAAAAAGTTGGCTTTACCATAAAAACGTGGTTTTCTCATACTGGATGAAAATGGCATGCGCTAATGCCTCCAAGAACGCTTTTCCTGTCATTGTGCCTTTGATGTTTGAAAACTTAGTTGTATCTCTGGAAATATCCTGCAACTTCTTTGCATAATCTGGCTTATGCATGAGTTTTTCATTGATTACAAAAAGGGAAGGAAGACCTTTCTGAGTTAAAGGTTCATGCCTACTGAAAAACCTATTTACAACTATCTCCAAGCTATGAAATTTTTCCTCCAACTGTACAATAAGGTTTCTTTTTGTAAGAACCTTTTTCACTTCCAATATTGTTCCAGTCCTGTCACCCACTCCTAAATCCTCAAACCCATATTTTTTCTTAGAATTTAAGAACTTAATGATATTGTTAGCAGTGGTTGGCTTATCTCCAAGTTCTTCTTTGATTTTTGTAATGGCATCATTTTCCTTCTCTATCAGCTCCTTTTGATCAAATATGATTTGTATGCAAGGTCAAATTTCATTGATAGACTCCATAATATCAGTCCAAATTATTTCTTTAACTTGGCCCAAGGTATTTCCAATGTTAGACTCCCTCTCAGACTTCTGTAATATTTCAATTAGCCTTTGTGCTCTCTGGGCTTCAGTTGCATGTGAACTATCACTTCTTTATTGCTGATCCTGTAACAATTTTACCTGATCCTGAAGTTTCTTTATTTCCTCTATTGGTATTGATAAGTTTTGCACTGCTTTAGTGAGCTTCTCAGCTCCATCCGTTGTACTTGATGTAGAAGGAGTTCTTGTAGGAAGAGATGTAAGAGGTAAAACCTCTAAAGGAACTACTGATGACTTGGCAGTCTACTCTTTCTCCTTTATCATATTTTCCATCTCATCTTCCATCTTCCATAGCTGAGCACTCTGCTCCATGATGAGTTTCATCATATCTGCTTTCTGTGACTCTGTCTCTTCAATGTATTTAGCCAAAGGGTCATTTGTAGCTGGTAATTTTAGTTGTTTTCTTAATGCTGCAATGCCAACATTTTTATTTTTAATCACCTCTTCTGCAACTCTCATATTGGAGGGATCATATCCAATCCTGATTACTAAGTCTTCCAAAGACTTAATCATGGAATCCTTAGCTATAGAAGAGACCTTATCCATTTTAAGCTGTGATTGGGTATTAGCTAAAGAAACCTGCAATTTGGACAAACTCATAGTAGTGTTAGTAAGTGTAGATGAAATAATTTCACTTGTCTGCTTATGCATCTCCATTTGATCAATGGGATGTATGTCTTTAACATCAAACTCAAATGCAGTCTTTTTATAATCAACTGAGGTCTTGGGCTGAAGAATTTATGCTTGGAGAAAGGCCATCTGCATTTCACCTTTCTCTGAATCAAAGGCTGACAACAACCTACTCTAGGAGTTGGAAGTCTGCTTCCATAATTGATTATATGTACTGGTCTTCAAAGCTTCATTTTTTAATTTAATATCCCTGAAAGTATCTAAAATAGTCTTCTCTTTCTCCTTGTTACAACTATGCTGGTTTGAATGGCCTTCTGCCGATCTTGAGAAGCAGTAGAAGTGGTAGGAGAGAGTGTGGTTTGACCCCCTACTTGTGAGGATGTAGGTGTCTCTTTGTTTATGATGAATACTTCTTTCTCTGGGTCTTTATCTGGATTAACCTTGGGGTTGACTTTAGTCCTTTTCCTGTACATGATTGTGAATTCTTTACTGGAAGTGTTTGTCATTAAAGGAGACTCATGTTCTCTAATCCTTTTTCATGCTTTCTCTTATGGGACATGAGTCTATGATACAGAATTTGACACCACTTTCTCCTCAGCCTATTGTAGAGTATTCTCAGTCCATTCTAGTTGATTCATGCACCTCTCCATTTATGGTCTATGGTGTGAATATAAGGTGTAGATTTGTTCTCTACCCTTAGTTTGGAGATGGCACCAAATGGATCATATGACCATGTGAAACTGAGGCTAAATTTCATTTGTTTCAATAATCTATCTGCTTCCTCCCCTGCTGCTTTGCTGTTACAAATGAAATGTCCTATTTGTGTCTTAATTATAAATTGAGATTTCTTCTTAGTAGACACAAAATGTACCTCATCGGCATTGAGAAATTTCCTGATGTATTTAAGGGAAACAATCCTCATTGGGGGGATTTTGGGAGCTTATATGGAGCAAGCTCACATCCATAAATCCTTAGCTCTGTGTAATTTTGGTAAAGGTACCAATCTCATGTCTTAGTTTGATCTGAAAATTGCAAGTCTTTCATGATTTCTTCACTGATCCTTGGCTTTGAATTGTTGTTGAGAAGACTGAGTGTTGGATATACAAACAATTCTATGAACTGTTTGTATGAATATTATTTCTGCTCCATCACTAGTGAAGTCCAGAAGATGATAGATTGTTGGTGTCCTTCTTCATCCATCTTCTAGAATTAAAACTTGAACATGTCTCCCTGAAAATATAGAAACAAATATACTAAAACAGAGGTATATTTAAACACCTCCTCAATGTGGAATTTAACAAATTGTTCATGACTGAAATTTGCAAGGAATTTGTTGAAGTTGAATAGGACAGAAGGCTTGGAATATGTAGAAAAAATGGACAGGAAACCTATAATAGCCTCATTTACCTTGATCTAAGTAATAACTAAGGATGTAGGAGATGACAATACTGATTTGCTTAGTTCTCTCAAGGAACATGGAAGATGGATAGGGAGGGTTTTTCTTAGGCAGCAGGGCATCTTTAGTCAGAAAAATATCAAGGGTTTAGCCATTTTTTCAAAGTCTAGCTTCTGATATAGTTCAATGAGTGCTTCTTGAGAAAAAGGAGTGGCATTCTCTGTAATAGAGGTCTGCATCATTTGATCTATAGTTTGGGCATTTATGGTGACCAGAATGTCTCTAGTAGGTGCAATAATGGCTCTTTGATTGGGTTCATAATAGGCTTGACATTTCCTAATGAATTCAGGGACACTGTGGGTGTGGGGAAAGATATAATGGGGAAAATTGGAATCCCACAGTCCAATGTCATCATTTTTATCAAGGAATTGGTCTTCAAGCCAACAATACATTTCGAATAATTCTAGCTCGCATAGGGTTTCATGAATTTTGTAATCCCTATCGGACAGACGAATGTGATCAAGGTCAATTGAGGGATAGAGGAGTGGATTTACAGTTTCCACCCGGGTTTGCTTCTTGGGGGGCATGGTAAAATATCGTTTGGTAATGAATGAGGGTTTATTTTTAAAACAAATGGAGGTTATGGCTGAGAAAAAAATGTGTAATGAGGAAAGGTTGGGGATAATTACAGAGAGCAGCTCGACAATGGTTGAATTTTATTTTATGGTGCTATATTAACCTGAAGCAAACCTATATAGATCATTGGAAATAGCAAAGTAAAAGATCAAATATCGATTAACCATGAATTTATAAAAGAATGGGTCTTTTTCCCGTTGATGGTGGTGCAAGTCTATTGATTTAACGGTTAGGGATGAATTTAATTAGCAATGGTTATTACCGCGAGAAGGTGTTTGATTTGGAAACGAATGGGTCTAGGTGGCATGATGGGACTGGTGTTCAACAGACATATTAATGGTTTTGATACATTGGGGAAACTGATTTTTGGGTGGGGGGGGGGGGGTGTGAAATCATGTGAAAGTGACACGTTATCGTGGGCCCAAAAGTTAAAACTGCCTATTTCGGATCCCCCCCCCAACGGTAAAGTCCAGATGGAAAGGGGGGGGGCGAAAAAGAGTATTGGTCGCTGGATGAAAAGTGCGGGGAGGGGATGATGTGAAAGATGGAGGGGGGTTAATGGACCAGTGGTGGGGTTGGATGGGATAGTTTCTCGGGTAGCGGGGGGCTTATGCAAAAGTAAAACTTAGGATTGGGGGTAAATGTGGCAGATTATCATATTGATATGCTGGACCTTTTGACATTAGGATAAAATTTTATTCCTTTGCCTCATCATTGCATGTAATAACTTTATGAAAACACTTTGGATAAATATTTTTCATGCTTCTCAAAGCCATTATGTAATTTTTAACTACCCTTTGCTTTTCAATTTCTTTCTCTAAGCTAACATTTTTTATCTCATCTGTTTAGGGTGCATTTGAGCTAGGAAGCCCACATATCCTTTTTTTATAACATTCTAACCTACACTATCACTTATTCCTCATATTGATTCAGATTAAACTGTTGAATCAATCTCATTTTATACCTAACTACTCATTTGTCAAGATTAAACTGTTTGACAAATATTTATTCACTAACCTATTTGACATGAAATTTACAATTGTTCCATCATTATTAAGTTGTATGATTGGAACAAAATATAGTCATTGTGGAATTTTAGACAAGATGCACACAATATTCTTTAATTTTAATATAAAGGAAACTAATTTAATAGTAGTGGCATTTAAATTTGCAGCACTTTTAGTATTATTTCTCTTTTTCTTTTGTGGGGCTTTATTCACTTTTATTATTTTTCAATTTTCTTCTTTTTGACTTTTTCTTCATATTCATTTTATTTTTGTCATACCCTCTTTTCATTTTCTTTTTATATATTTATTTTTTTGGAAATCATTTACAAACTAAAAATAATTTACAATGTAAACTTACAGATAATGATATTAGAAAATTATATAATACAGAGCAATGCAACACATAAAATATGTGGAAAACACAAGCACACAAAACACATAAAACCAGAGAGACACAGATATACGTGGTTCACCCAGTTTGGGCTACGTCCACCCCGAACAACCAATCCTTCCTTTCTATTATCCAACAAAATGAAGAGACACAACCTACAAAAAATCTGTTGTAATATCCTCTGTTCTCTCTCACAGTCTCCCTATATGTTTCTCGCTCTGAGAATACACATGCAATACACAGCCACAATACAATACCCTCATACATGCGAGGGGTTGCCTTCTAGGGCAAAAAACCCTAAACTAAACACAAATTCTACTGTCAGATCATCTGCCTAATGAACAGCCCAGATTGACTAGAAATTACTATACTTTTACAAGGAAATTTTACATATACTTTTAGCTTCGGGGGCATTGCCCCTGAAACCCCCCGCCAGGGGGGGCTCCATAAAGTCGCAGCTGCCCCCCCAAGACCCCCCAGGCAGCGTTTAATTATGGGCGGCGTTGCCACCCCATTAAGGTATAGGGTTCCAACGCTGTGATACAAAATAAACAAGATAATCAGGCTCCACACCCAACAAATGACATACTCAATCACCTTGAGATCTTATAAAATATAGGACCCTAACATAATACTTACTTGTCAAGTGAAGATGCTCTTTTTATGATGATATCTTTAACTAGATTCCTTCTTGATGATATTATTCATGGATGTCTGAGATGTGATCTTTTCTTAAATGTGAGGGATATCACTTTGATTCCTTTGATGATCATGAAGTGCTTCTTCTTGCTTCCTTTGGATGTAGAATGTAGAAATATGAGACTTATCAAGATGCTTCAAATGTGTTAAGTCCTTTGAGAAGTAGGGTCTTTGAGGTCTTCTTATTCTTCCAAGAGTTATTTTCCTTCAAGATGATGTGTAGGCAAGTCCTTATTGATTCTTATTAGTGTGCTTGAACCTTATGTATCCTTCTTTAATAGAGTGATATTCAAGTTTCCTATTCTTCTTGTTGTCACCTTAGCTTTGATACCATGTTGAGAAATCAATGGCAACTAAATTAGGGTGATTTATCTTACTTTGATAACCGATTGTGATGTTCTTTTTCTTAACTTGGTGTACTTGTAATTGATTTATTCTTTCACTTGATTATTATTAAGTTCTTATCATAAAAAAACTACCAAACTATGAAGATAAATGAGACAAGAGGACTCAAATTTTAGGTTTCTAACCAAGGCCAAAACCTCTCCTCTTTAGAGGAAAATCCACAAGAATTATTCTCTTCTTATAGAATCTTCAAATGATGAATTCCAAGACTTAAGAGTGTTGAAAAAGACCCCTCCAAGTCCAAGTAAACTTCTCCTTTTGATGATTTTTTCCTTCACAAAGTCAACCTAAGTCAACCTTCTCCAAATTTCAGATCTTCGCCTCTTCTTTAGAATTTTGATTGTTGCTCCAGGACTATAATTTTTGACCTTTGCAGTAGAAACCTTAATTTTTCACTTGTGAGAAAATATGGTGAAAAATGTCTCTTTCTTCCTTCAATTGGGGAGGTTCTTCTTCCTTAGTAATTCAACTTGTAAGATGATATTTTTGACACCTGATTTCGACCTCTCATTATGACTGCAATATTTCGGACTTTGCTACAATAATTGATGCCCTAAATCCTTTGCACGTGTGAGGGATTATAGCCCAAAAACTCAGATTTCGGTTTCATTTTTTGTCTCCTTGTTTCTCCTTCTTCTTCGCTCTTTTTAGGTCTCCTTTTCTCTCTTGATAGAATTTGTTGGATGATCCTTCAAATGAGGTCGAGTACCTCTTATATGTAGGCTTCTTATGGAGGTCGAATAACCCTTATGATTATGACTTGTCATTGCTAGGCCGATTCTTTATTTTGTAGGCCAACTTGTCTTCTCAAAGGCCGACTTGGTCTTAGAGGAGGACATTTGACACTTTTTGACAAACATCAATTCTCTTTACATGATAAAAAGTGCCCAATGGGATCTTTCATATATTACAATGACTCAATTGTCTTCTTAAATCTATGAAAAACCATAGAAGAACTCAATGGGTGCTTAACCTATGAATAAATTGACCTTGAGCATGAAACCCATGCTACAATAATAATAATAATAATAAGATTTCTTTCTTTTTACAATATATAATAATGAAAAGTACATTTCATATTTTTGAAAACTGAACCTAGTTGCATACTTCAACACCAAGTCCTTTTGGCATCTCAGGTGAGTGTATTAATCTCCCATAGCCAAATTATTATTACACAACCAAGTCCTTCTGCCATCTCAAGAGATTATATTCTCGATATTGAAAAGACATCACCCCTCCTTCTTAATGAGGGAGACATTGTGAATCACACCAATCTTATATCTAAAGTATACAAAATTTACTATAGATAGAGGCTTGGTGAGAATGTCAACAATCTGCTCATATGTGGATATGTATTGGAGATCTACCACTCCTCTTAGCACCATGTGTCATGTTGTTTTCTATCATATTTTGGATGGGTGTTAAGATGTTTCTTTCAATTCCTCTGGCTTAAAAAATAATCAAGTTGATCAAATGGGACAGATTAAGCCCCAGTGGCGCAATAGGAGCTCTAATACTAGAGCCCTCATCTATGAAATACTCCATCAAGCAATCGAAACTAGATAAAAAGAGAAATTAGCAAAGGGACGTCATTTCAGTTAAAGTTCGAGCAGATATCAGGGCGAATTGTCGTCCATCTCCACCCGACCAGCCCCCTGAGACACTTCGGGAGGTTAATTTGATACCCCCCTTAGTTGAATAGTTGAACAGGTGGATCCGTTGATCCAACGACCCAGATTAATTCTAGGGTGTCATGGCAGGATCTCACCCCCCATTATTTCACCTGCCAGAGGAAGGTGGGGACAACACGCCACGCCACAATCCTGCCAACACTTTTTTTTTCAAATGAACGATGAAGGTAATGGTAATCTCTTCCCCCCATCTTCTTTCCACCTGTCACCTGATACCACCCAATCTTATTCTGTCATGTGTCCCCTTGTGATGCAATTTTACGTCAGATGACCATTTTCCCCCTCTGCCTATAAAAACCATTCCCGCTCCAGATTTTTGAATTTTGTTTATTTTTCCTATGAAACTCTTCCCGTCGTTCGACTGCTCTACAATACCATTCACTTACCAATCTAATCCAAAACTCCCCTCCAGCATCGTTTTAGCTATCACCCAATAAATCAGGTAACTTATTGGTTCCCACCAAGTATTTGTTAAAAATGAAGAAAGAAACCCCCAAGTCCCCCAAAGTCGAGAAGTCAAACCCTCCTCCAATGTTGAACCAATAATGGACACATAGGCACAAATTTCATACCCTCCTTGTTCTTACCATCTGTCGGACCTCCATTTCAACCTATATGGCCACCATGTCATAGGAGAAGACACATTCCGAGTAGTTGACTAAGGTTTATACTATAAAATTGAACCTTCTGTATTTTATTTCCTTGATTTTATTTCTTGGTTGATTGTTTCATACATTGAAGAAAAGAACTATTTTGTCTCTTCACTGCAGCCAAAATCCTAGAGGTGACCCAAAAATTGATCCAAAAGGATATGATTTACCTATTCTCCCCTGAACCTCAGTAATTCATAGAAACTATTATGGTCTACAATTATACTACCCTCTCAGTTGTTGAGCAACAGTCCTTTCTACAAATTGTCTTGGTCCTTGGCTTGTAGTCCTTACCCATTGTTGATAGTTTCCAAATAACTATCTTTACAGATTTAGTGCAACCTATTCTGTGTATAATTTCTCATATTTTTTGGGATTATAAATCCAATATGGCCAATAAAGCCTCCCTAGGATTTCTGAGGGAAATGATGAAACCAGACCATATGTTTGACATACCTACTTACTTGACTGGGTCCATAACATTCCAATTACGCCATTTTCTTACCCCATCCTACTTCATATAATATTCCCTAATATTATATTTGTTTTTGTACATCCATGTATATGAGTTTGAGTGCCTGGGTGTTAGTTTGATGGCCCCAAACAAGCAAAGGAAATTTGTTTTTTACTGGGATGTTGTTGTTAGGGGGAGACTAGAAAATTATGGCTATTCCAAAATCATATATTCCTATATGGCCATTTCTTATATTATTAATCACAATGTTTTCCCTCCAATAATCCTCCCCCCAAAAAAATAAATCCTCTAACTCAGCGAGGACACTAGGGTGGGAGAATGGTATTTGTTTGAGGAATACATAGATATTAGGGTTTATGGGTGTGAGCCTCCTCCATATCGCTTGCATGTGTTCATGCCAATGAGGATTTTTTCCCTGGAATTCATCACATAGAGTCTCAATGTGGACCCAGTCCACTTTGTCCCTGCTAAATAGGCATACATGTTCAAGTTGGGTAAGCTTATAGGCCCTTTCATTGTTAACTCTAGACATGCATTCCTGACAGTCGCAGAATTACTGAAACAAATGAATTTTGATATGGGATATGTTTGGCATTATGATCCTCATGGTGTCATTTCAAAGAAAAGGGAAAGAATAAAGGCTTTGACTTATGACCATGAATGTAGGCCTAAGATTGAATAGAAATATAGTCGTGATTCATAGCCCATTAACATAGAAATGAAAATTGAGACTTCATCAAACAATTACAAGGCACATAAAAGGACTGTTGATGAAAAATGGGATGTGGAAATGGAAGATGTACACACCAGCAAAAATAATAAGATCCAAGAGACAAAAGAAGAATAAATCGAGAATAGGCTGGTGGAGACAAAACTAGACCAACCATGCTTCTAGGTGACTTTGGAAGACCCACTGCAAACTACTGCCTCATCATCTTTAGAGGTAGCCATTCTGAGTTCTGCATGAAGTGAAACTACGATTGAGCCTAGTTTGCCTACTAGAAAAGAAATTAAAGAAAGGAACAAGAATATTAAGAAAAATATGTAACATAAAATGGAATCACATTCAATCCCAAATCAGACCAAACTCCTGGCTGCTATGGACTTGGAGAGGAACCAAATGAAATTATCATTGCATCACCCATTAGCATAGTCATTAACATCAGGCTCCTAATTCAAAGCTCTGGATTTGTCTTTGGACTTGAAAAATGTCCCTCTACTTGACAAGATCAACTTCCACAGGAAAGTGGGAGAAATTTTGTACAATGAGCTAAATTGGAATGTTATGACCATTAGCAAGGCCAAGAAATTGTTGGAGAAGGTTGCAACAAAAATGAAGCACGAGAGAGCTAATTCTAGATCTATACACATGCATGATGAGAAATTTAAAGAATGATTGTGAATCCAGGATTAAACCTAGAGGATGAAATTGCATTTGAGACCCTTCTCCAGAATTCACAAGGAGAGATTCGGGAGTTGAGGCACAAGCTAAAGATGTCAACTAGAGAACATGTGCAGTCAAAAGAACTTGCACAGGTGGAGGAAGAGAAAGAGATCCTGAAAAAAGAGATGATATACATGAATAATGAGGTGGTGGATCTCAAATAGAAGGCGGTAAAGATTCATCATAGGATAGACACTCACATTTGTGTAGTGCATGTGCATGAGAACCCTCAGAATCCCATAGAGAATCATACAAAAACCCTCACCGAGCTCCAACTCTTAGAAGGGGAGCTCAAGAAAGTGCAAATGGATTTAGACAACACCCAGTGAACCTGAGAACAAAAGGAAAAACAACTTGAGACTTCCAAGACCAATGTAGAATTGATTAGAAAGAAATGTAGGAAGATAATCAAGAGATCTCTAAGCTCAAAGGCAGGCTAAATTTAAATATGTCCCTCTTATAGGCTAAACAAATGATATGGGATGAGATAATAGTAGAGATAAAGAAAAAATGGGAGTGCATCAACTTGATAGATGAGCAGAAGATTGTGATTAAGGAATATGAGTTTTTCATCATAGATGCTAAGGAATAAGGTGAGAAGAATGCCCAAATTTCCAAGAAATTCATGCAATATGTGAATTAGAATACACTCAGTAAGTTGAGGGCTATAGATGTGGTGGATAAGGTGTCTTTTATCATGGATATGTCTAAAGTAGTCCACAAGGAGTAGGCTAGAGCTAAATCTGAAGAATTCTTGGAAGTTGTGTTGAAAGATGTAGCTACTTTCAACTCAAATTTTGAGGAGAGTGTTTGAGCAGGGCTGCCAAACTGTCAGGATTTAATAGGAGTGTTGATCACATGGGATAAATACAATCAGATTTTGGTAGAGGCTAAGAGCAAGGTTGATTCATCTCATGAGAAGAATTTTACCCTGAAGGGTAAAAATGCCATTAATTATCTAAAAAGAGATTTCTAACTGCAGGGTTGGTGAAGACCCCATTTCGTCCTAGGATGAAATACACCAGGATCACAAGCCTTAATATTAAATATCATCAGTTCTTTCATGCTCCTATACCAACTCCAACATTGTGGAAGAGATGTGAATAATTAATCAATCCTCTAGTGCTCCAGATCATTGACCCAACAACACTGCCTTCTGAACCGATCTATCATGATTGAACATTCTGTTGATTGTGTCAATCATGACACTTTGTTATTTCATGTTTCATGTAAATATTTTATTTTCAAAGAATCACTACCAGTTATTTAGTATTCGACCAGTAAAACTATGCCATAAAGCATGCCGATATTTTCGTTATGATGATTCACTGCAAAATCAAGAAAGAATATTTTGTAAGGGGTTCTCTTCCTGAGGCCCATAAAAAAAAATTATGATGTAGAACCAAGGGTTCCGATTTTTTTTTCAAGAGGGAAGCTCTGCAAATTGTGAATGAAATGTATGCCTTGTTGAAGATTAATGAAAGCTTTTGGTGATTCCGGCTCATAAGAGATTGTAGTATGCATATTATATTCTGTTTGTTCTATACATCTTCACTCTTCTTCTTGGATTACATATAATAGTATTTTTTGTATATTTTTTTATGAATTTATGGATTCATCTGCATTTAATTTTGATCTAAGATGCCTGTGACTGAAAAAATTAATATCCTTAATATGCGCTCCATGTAACTTAACAAATCATTTGAATGTTTCTCTCATTTGTTTCATGTTGAAGTATGATACACATCATTCTTAACTAAGCCCTATGTGTTTGGTATCATTCCTTCATAATTATTCTCTCCCATATACTACAATGACTGATAAAACTACATGTTCATGCATTGTTGGCCACTGGAGCTAGAACTTAATGCTTCTATGAGTATTATTTTGGAGCCAGATCAATATTTATCTTCTTAAATAAGATTTTGAACCAATTATGTCTAAAAATATAGTTAAATATTAAGTGTAAGAGAGCAATTCAAGCATATCCTACAAGCACTGATCAAGATTTCCTAGGCACTGGTCTCTCTTCAACCTAGGGGCCGTCTCTAGGAGCTACAACATCTTCTGGCACCATTGTCAGGGAAAAATGAGAACATTTTCCCTGGGTACGACACTTGTACACCCTTTGGTTAGGTGAGAAAAAAGCGGTGTGGGTTGAACATCTCTCACCTTGGCAACTCCACTGTTTGAATCTCATTTTGAGCATCCTGGCTTTAAAAATTTCTCACACTCACTCTGACACTTCACAACAGAGAACTCCTCATATGTTTGACCCTAAAAATATTACATTCAGAAGGGTTTGGAAATAAAGAACTCCTATCACTCTAGATCCTATGACCTCTCTTCCTGAAGTGTCAACCTCTAGCTCTTAGAAGACTGTAATAAATTCTCCGAGTCTTCCTCCAAAGGAACAATGTACATTGTTTAGCCCATTTTACTCAAGAATAAAAATAGAAGAAGGTTTTGTCAGTTCAACTCCCTTCACATTTCATACCTTCCGAGAGCTCGAAGAGGTCAATCACATTCTCATAAATAGTCAAACACATAGCATCAATATTTTTCCAACTCAGTTGCAACTATCTACAACTCATATAGCTCCTTAGCAAGGCCCTGTAATAAACCTTCTACCACCACATTTACAAAATATGGCTATCCCTGGTTTTATCCTAAATAAATATGCCCCACTAGATTTGCAACAACCCTTAAAGGGGATGCCACAAGATTATCTTAAGCTCTTGCCAAGATTTACTAGAGAGGATGATATCCCAGCTCTAAGGCATATAAAAACATTCTTTACATTTGCAGCAAGTCTGAATGTAGAACACATGGATGTGGTGTTAAGACTCTTTGTCCAGTCCCTAGATGGAGAGGCCAAGAAATGGTTCAAATGCCTCCCAATTTCTTCAATCAATACCTGGGAGGAGATGAAAAACTCTTTTATACAAAAGTGGGGGGAGAAAAGGGATCATGGGTACATCCTCACTGAATTCAATGCAATGAAGAAAAATCATAATGAAGATGTTTCATAATTTATAAATTTTTTTAACAAATTATACAATAGTCTGCATGTTGAAATTAGACCTCCACAGGCTGCTGCTAAAGTGGTATTTGCTGGATCCTTTGAACCAAAATTTGGGCTCACCCTTAGAGAAAGAAATTTTTGTACCCTAGAATAGATTCAGATAGATTCTCTATAATTCGAAGAAAATTTCACCTCCATTGGGAAGTGGAAAGGGAAGACTAAGTATGATGATAGGAGGACGGGAAAAGAAGAAGCTATTTCTTCAATCCATGGAAAGGAAACCCAAGAGCATAAAATAGAGGATATGAACAAAATAATAAGATATATGTCTAACTAGATGGTGAAACTGGAGTTGGAAAACAAAAACGCTCCTTGACAAAATAAACCAACTCTTAACCAAAATTTTAACCCTCAATACAGGAGGCCACCCTTTCATCTCTTGCAGAGGGAGAGAAAGGATCAAAAGGACCATATTCAACCCCCTATATATCTAGAATATGATCCTGAAGAGAATGATGAAGATACTACAAAGGTCCAAGAAAATTAGTTTCCTTTCTGATAAGAAACATGAAATAGAATCACATGAGGAAGAAGGGGGTGACTTGGATGCACCCTTGGATGATGGTGAGATTGATAGTTATTGTAGACATTTCACTGATTTCATGTAGGATCAATTACATAGAAAATATGATCTCAGGTCCTCTAGGAAAAGGTCTAGAATGCAAGATCAAAATGAGGAACATCCTCACTCAAATCCTCCTAAGTCAAGAGATAAAGGAAAGAAACCTCTTGACGAAGTAACACCAAGAAAAAATGATTCCTCAGATCCTATTCCCCCTAAGCCTAAAGTCTCCAAAATAGAACTTTTTCCACCCCAAGTTAAGCCAATATGTAATGAGGATAAATAACTTGTTGATTTTGCTAAAATTGATAGCATCCCCTGTGATTTTAGTCTACAAAAAGTGTTAGAAAATTTAAAAATATTTCTCCCTTTGATTGAACTATTGAAACAACCTAATTATAAAGCTCAAGTATATCAGTTCATGAGTTCACCCACTGTAGCCCCTTTGCAAGCTAGCCTGAAACTTCAAGAAGAAATACCCATGGTTGTGTTTGGACCTCATGTTGAGGAGCATGACTCTTGCACTTCCCCTTTTTATGTTACATTGGTAGTTCATGATCTCTTGCTACATAAATGTATGCTTGACTCATGAGTGTCTCATTACCTGATGCCATTGTATTTTATTGAGCGATTGGGGCTGTTAGCCTCCTATACCAATAGGTTTCATCTTTCATGATTGTCTGGACTGTTAGCCTCCTATACCAATAGGTTTCATCTTTCATGATTGTCTGGATTAAACCATGGAATATGTTCAAACCTTCTTTCTTGAGAAAAGGTGTTCCATATTCAGGAAAGACCAAAAAATCATAAAATTTAAAAAAATGTAAAGAGGGTATACCCTAAAAGAAAGATCAAAGGGTAAAAAGAATAAAATGGTCAAAAAGAAATGAAAGAAATGAACCCCAAGAAAAAATAGACCAAGGAAAGTGTGCAAGTCTAAATGCCACTACTTTTACTCTGATGTAATAAACAAATTGTGTGCAACTTGTATTTTATGCCACAATTCATGAATAGTCAAACTGTTTAAGCTTGGCTAGTTCATTTTTCAATTTCATGTTGTAGAATAGAGAATAAATATCTTACCAAACAGTTTAATCTTGGCAGATAAGTAGATAGGTAGAGTTAATAAAAGGTGCTCAACAGTTTAATCTGAGCCCTTGGATGCAATAAGTGTAGAATTAGATAGATTTGCCTTGTAAAAGAAAACAAGATTGAAAAGGGTTTGCAAGTCTAAATGCACCCTAATAAAGAAGAGAAAATGGTAGTAGTAGATAGGGTAGGTAGATGGTGTTACAAAGTTTTATCTGATGAATGATGCTGCTAAATGTTTTTAATCCTTTACTTTCATCACAAATACTGAAGCAGGAAATACACTGGAAAATCATAGCAAGCAAAGTCAAAATCATTAACTTCCTTCATCACTTTCCCCTTAAAAAGCTTTACTAATTTCCCCCAAAGTACTAAGGTTTTTGGAGATCAAAGGGGCTCAAGGCATTTCCTTGACTTCTGGAGGGACCGGACCCTCGGCCTAATGATCAAAAAGACCTAAGTACTTGAGATAATTCATCATTACAATCATTCACCTTTAACTGTGTCCCAAGTAAAATCCTATTTTACTTAGGAAACTCATGCAAAATTCCATAAAAATCCCTCAAGATAACTTGCTATTCTAAGTTTAAGTGTTGGAGATCAGATATTGCAATTTACTTCAAAAGTTTTCACTTTCTTGGATGTGCAAAAATGTTTTGAGTTTCCCTGTCCCTTTGTCATATTAATGTTTAACTTTATTTACTAAATCCCTAGTCAAATACCCTATCCTAAGTATATAAATCCCTTTTTATAAATAACCCAAAAAACCCCCTATTATAAAGTTTAACCAAAGTATTTTATATCCCCGCGCATTTAAAATAAAAACCCATTATATGCCCTTTGGTTAAAATTATCAATATGTTATAATCCCGCCCTTATGGTAATTAAATAATGATTGTTTGTTACCATATAAATAAAAAATATATATAAAAACTTTAAACATGCGATATGTGTGTTTAAATACAAAAATATCAATAAAACTTCGGGAAAGTTTCGTGCCACCGTGGTTTGTCCACATGGCATTCCACTTAACCAAACCCCCGCCGCAACCCCTTTCATTACGCACACGGGATTAATTAGTCATCAGGACTAGTTATAACCTTTCCGCCTATTAAATATCTCCCGGGGTAATTAAATTAAACGTTAAACTGATTTAAAACCCGACGGGCCCACACCTGAATCCTCCGCATGTTCCCCCATCTCTCCAACCGTCGGATCAACCCTCCGCAGATCAACGGCCAGTGTTCACCCCGCTGCCCATCCCTTGTCAGAGTTTTAACCAGCGGGGGATGGGTGGTTTTTGAATAGTCACCTGTCCACGTGGCGATCATTCGGTGGAATCGCTACCCTCCCGATTCAAACCACCCTCGACTAAAAGCGGTGCGGGCGCTTACCGCTTACCGCTTACCGCCCGACCTTGCATACGTCAGCCCGTACGTCGATGACGTCACACCTCGAAAAAATAAAAAACCCTTTTTACTTGTAAATAAGCCATTTTCCCGTGTTTTTCTGTTATTTTCGTTATTTGAAAACGACAGTGCTCCTTGCTGCGATTTTCAAATTTCCACTGCAATTCACTGATTCACTCCAAGATTCCGCTGCGCCCGTGTTGAAGTACAGTCCCGCCATCACCTGTTACCTGTTAAAGAACCAGCTTCCTTCTAAAAACAGGTATTTATCCTTTTTTACCCCGACTGCAAGTAAAACTCAGTTCTCTGTGTTTTTCGCTGAAATAGTGATTAAAAATCATCATTGAGTCTTCCCCCAGAGGTTTTAAAACTGTATAATTGTTCCCTGAACCAGCGAATTGCGCCAATTTCCTTCATTTTAGAAACTCCGCCCGGCCTGTAAGGAAAACCGAAAACCTCCATTTTGAATCCACAAGAACCAAAATGGAGGCCCCGGCAGCTTTGAATATCACTCCACTGAATGCTCCTCACCGTGAATTGGATTATTTACCTTTGGTAGATGAAGATTTCCAAATTAAATACTTGCATTTTGATGAAGATACCCTATTGAGTTATTGTCGCTGCAAAGACGAATACTCAAAGGGGCAAGATCTTATAGGGTTGTGGGAATCCAATCTCCCAAGGTATATCATCCCCTTAGTCCTTATTTTCCCAGAACTCATCCATTATTTCCATTTAAACTATGATCCCACACGGAGGGCTGTAATAGCTCCTGATCAAAGTATTCTGTTTCCCATCACTCCCCAGGCTATCAATGCCATGTTACACTTTGAACCAGACCAAGAATTAGCACCATTGTCCATGGAAGGATTGATTGAGAAAACCAGGCAATTAACCCCAGAAAAGCTAAAATCCATGTGTCAGCATTTCATGTTACCTGAGCATCAGCCAAAAGGGTCTCCTCCCTATGGTTTTTACTTTTTCAATACATTGGGAAGGCTCATTGTAAATATTATATATTTTGTCTTAGGATTCAACACCAGTGAATATGTGGATGAGATAACCTTGGCTTTGCTATCCATTTTTACTCCTGGGCAACCTCCTGAGATTAAATATGATTTTGCTTCCTTCATAGCTAACAAGATCCATGATCAATTCATAAGGCTAGATACTGAAAAAGTTTTTAAGTACTCCTCAGTTATCTATCATCTCATGATCTACTATCAGTCAGAAAGGTTCCCTTTCCCTGTTCAAAAACTTGATGCCAAGGGAAATCCCAGGTCAGTCATATTTTGGTCCCCCATCATTCATTCTTCCTCCGATTCTCCCTACTCCTACTCTGAATTCATTGATCAGTTTGTATATCCTGCAACAACTTTGTTAACAGGAATTCCTCCCCCAAGACTCAGTAATGAAATTAGAAAGACCTTGCAACTGTCAAAGAGTTATAAGGTTGGGGATTGGTATTTGTATAAAAACCATACAATCATCAGGATTTATGGATGTGAATTACATCCATTCAGGTTACCCAGATATGTACCAATGAGGATTTTTTCCTTGGAATACTTCAGGCAAATGAACAATTCAAATGTGATCCATTTTTGTAATGTAAAGAAGAAAGCCCAATTAAGAATCAAAAGTCAATTAGGTCCCTTCATCTGCAATTCTAGGGAGGCTGAGAGAGAGGCAGAAAATCTATTACAGAGAAAGTTCCAAACATCTTTCCGTTGGGTTCCTTATGACCCCTTTGGTTTTATTTGTGAAAAGAGATTAAAGAATAAATCATCTCCTTATATACACCATAAGATTCCTGATCTAGAACAGTATGCAAATCAAGATGAATGGGTTGAAGGAACACTTGTTGAGGAAGAAAGTGAAGCTGACAAAATGAATAAAATTATGAAAGATGTTGAGAAGAAATTTGACCTAGAAATGTGTGGTCAAATGCAGGTACCCTACATTGGCACATCTTCAGCAGCCACTCTACAGCAAGCATTACAGGAAAGCAGTCCATCAGTAGCAGCAGAACCCAAGGGTAAAGGAAAAGAACCTGTAGTTCAGGTCATTGAAACTTTGGTCATGGCGGAAAAACCACAGACTTCCGAAGCACCGGAACAATCACAGGTTTCTCCCACACAGGAAAAGCACATCCAAGTTCCAGAGTTGAAAACTACATTAAATGTGGAAATAGGGAAGAAGAGGCAGGTTCCAGATACCACACCTCCAAAAGGAACCTCACAGGCACATCCAACTAAAAAACACAAGTCAGATCCTCTTCCAGATGTAGAAATTATAGATGAAGTATTTGATGATGGGAGGGAAGATAGTCAACTAACTGGCACAGTTAGTGAGACAAATACAGGACAGAAAGGAAAGGCTTTACAGAAGCAATTAAGTACTGAGGTATCCTCTTTCAGACCACCAAAGACAGACACAGGGGATATTAAAAGAACCTTCATTAATATTAAAACAAAAAATGATCCATTGAAAATGAAGGTATATGATTAGTATATGAAGTTGGCTCCCCATAATCAAGAAAGGCTAATGTCAGCGTTTGACCTTTCACAAGGAAAAATGCTGATGAGCCACTTCAAAACAAAGGTGCCAAAGCCCACTTCAGCAGCAGATTACATCAGAACAAATTTTGAAGTTTTGGCAAAGGATATCCATCCCCTGGACCAGATAGAGCTACACAGACAAACTGGGGAAATGGTCTATTCTACTCTCACCAACAAGGCCATGGCAGCTATAACGCTGCAGGATTCTTTGAATAACACTACTGCACAATTGAAAATTGAGAAGGCCTCCTCACAGGACAAAGATAATAGAATAAAATCTTTAGAAGAGATAATCATTGGTTTGGGTCATAATCCCAAAGACATTAAAAGTATTGAGGCATTAATAAAGAAGAAAGATGATGACATAGCTGCACTCAGAAAGCAGCTAAAATTTCCAGCCTCAAGGCACCCTCAGACCCAAGAAGTTATAAAAGGTAATTCACAGGAAGAAATAATGGAGTTACTTCTAAATATGACTGAGCGACTAAATGAAACAGAGAAGGAATTGGAAAAAGCATTGCAGGAACAGGAAACTATCAGGCAGACTTCAACAACAGGTACTACAACAACAGGGCAGCAGATACAGTCATCCCAGGTAAATACTGCTGGTTTGAATTCTAATGAATTAATAAAGCAGATGGAAAGTCTACAACTCAGGGTCACAGAACTCCAAGAAACAAAATTGCAATTAGTAAAATTGGAGGAAAAATATGACACATCTAAAAAGACAGCTGCTGATAACACCAGAGAGATAAAAAGGTTAGAAAAATTGGTTCAGGCTTTGGAAAAAGATCTTTCATTGGAGAAGCCTTTAAACGAAATAAATGACATTCTTTGGGGTAACATCATTGAATTAATAAAGGGTATTTGGCCCTCTATTCAAGCAATTTTTGAGCAAAATGAATTGGTTAAAATAGCCCAAGAAGAAATAAACAGAACCAGAAATGAATTGAGAGGCAGGCCTGAGCAGGCCAATCAGCTCATTCAATTTTTGAATTCCAAAACAAAGCAACAGCTTGCATTGTTAGGAATTGATGATAGGACAGGCACAGTTTTGGAAGTAAAGAGAGTTTTCACCAAGAGGACTTTCATGCAAAATTTAGAAAGGAAGTGCACAGACATTTTGGTTGTTATCAACATTTTCAGAGAGAAATTTCAAGCTTTGTTGGATAGTGGGTTACCAAGTCCCATGCTCACAGAAGATCAAATAATAGACTTGGAAACCTATGAGAAGAGAATAAAGGCTCATGCTAAAAATACAGCTGCTTGTTCTACTAGCTCATCAGAATCGACATTACTAACCGGGAAAAGTATCTATGATAAAGTGAGGAATTTATTTCATCTGGAACATGAAATAAAGTATCTATTTCCGAATGAGCCTACCTTTTATAAACTTACTGAAGCAGATGAAACTTTAAGAAAGCTCAGAAGAACTGTGATACCAGATGATCAATGGTGGAAGGAAATGTTGGAAATTCTATAAAAGTTGTTTTCAGGATGAGAATTTATCTTTACTATCAAGTAAATGGTAAAAACAGGAAAACAGATGAAAGAGTATCAGGTGAAAAGGTTAAAGAGTATCCGTGGGAATAAAGAGTGTCCAACAAGCCAAATAAATACTGCAAGGGACAGCACAGAGCCCTATTTCAGCACTTACCTCCAGCACATCCACAAAGAAAGGAACAGCACATCGGCAGTTGCCCATTATTCTATCCACGAGACCATTTGTCTCTTGTTTGTTTGTAAATTATGCTCTAAGTCAGCCTAGATTATTGGCTAAGATAGTGTAAGATTGTTTAAGATTATTTTGTGTATAAATAAACCCTCAAAGAAAATGTTGAGGGTGGATTCTATTACTCTGCTGTAACATTGAGATTTTCGGAATAAAAGCATTTTGGAGAAATTTTTCGTGGCTTACTGGATGACGATTTAAAGCACTGGACTTGTTGCAGGATTCATGTGTTGGACTACAGTTCAATAAGTGTTTCTACCCTTTGTCTGAAATTTTATATTAGTCTATAATACCATCATATCCATTTCTGAATAATTTACATAAAGGATTGAAACAGAATTTGCTTAATTGTACTCTGTTTTCAAATGTTATTATTCTTGATGTTTTATTCTAAATTAGTTATAAGCATGAATTCTTAAATGCTCTTGCTTTGCTAATTTAAATATTGTTGATTACTATAATAAAGAATTCTTCGTTGCTCTTTATTTGTAGTCATCTCTTTTCTTTCTTTTGAACATGGTGAAAGATTCTTAGCTGCCTTTCATCCCTTCAAGATCATCCCATCCACTTTAAATTTTAAGGATTGTTCTCTGTCTAGCTATATTGCCCTGTAATACCATCTTGTGTTTAGAATAGAAATCCAGTAAAGCCGTCCTTTGACTCCATAGCCCAATGGACTGAAAGCTCTCAACCTTGCCCTTAGTTTGTGGATTCCACCATTTTCCCAAAACAAACTCTTGAATCTATAACTAGCCTAAAACTTTCCAAGTACAAAGATAAATCATAAAGAGAGAGCCCTCTCTGGATGCAGATTGGCTAGATTCTGCATCTAAAAGGTTGGTTTGTGGTTACCTCGGGTATACTTTCCTCTTACACAACTTCTAGGAAAACCTGAGTGATAACATAGTGGCGACCATACTGGGGATCCGAATCATTTTATTGATACTATTGTTTGATTTATAAGCTATGGACAGAGTCTGAAGATCAGCCAGGTAGCCTTTGAAATTGCTTTTGCTCTGCAATTGCAAAAGTAAATAAATGATGCTTCAGTCTATCTCTGATTTAGCTTATATATTGAATCTTAGTTTCAAATTTTTCAATCAGACTCTCTAGTTTAAACAGATCTTTGAGGAAATCTTAATCACATATCATTATTTCTTGAAGAATTTGTAGAAGTTGTATTTATTTTTCAATTAAAATCCAAAATACAAAAACACATAGTCTAGGAAAGCTGTCTTTAGAAAGGATTCGACATACTAGGTCAAACCCTGACCCCAATCCACCACCAATATTTGAAAATCCAAATCTGATTCCCAGGATTCTTAGAAGACAAGGAAGTCAAGAAAGTTCTGAAAGAGGAAGTCAGGAGAGTACATGAAGTTCTAGACCACTTTCTAGATCTGCATCTTGTCCTGTGAAAATTATTTATATTGATGACATTCCTTTTGATGCACGATTTGAAACATCTTTGTTTGTAAATTTTTCTGAGACTGAATTATCTAGATTAGTTCCAGATCCTTTGTTCTTTGAGGATTTGCAATACAGATTTGTTTCACATCATCTTGACAGAGAATTGCATAACTCCATTCAGACCGAGCAAACCTTTGAAGAAAGTTCAAACATCTCTGTAATTACATCGAAGCATCCCAGTCCGCCCTCACTTTTTCTCAAACTTCTTCGCACGCCCGTTATCCCTTCTACTCCTCCATCTCCTCCTGCTAGACCATCTTCTCCTCCTGCTAGACCATCTTCTCCTGTTATCCCACTTTATCTTCCAATGGCTAATCGATATGCCCCTTTACAGTTACCAGCCAACCCTCCAGCTTTACCTCAGGACTACCAGAGTAAGATCACACCTTTCGATGGATCAGGTACTTACACAGCTCAACAACACACCAAAAGGATGACTGATTACTTTGAGTTTTATGAGATTGATACTGATAATATCCGAATGAGAATTTTCGTTCAGAGCCTTACTGGAGAAGTTAGAACTTGGTTTAGAGCTCTTACCCCGAACAGTATTGCTGATTTAGAAGCTTTGTATAGAGCTTTTCTGAACAGATGGGAGAAAAAGAAGGATCCTCTTCAGATCCTTTCAGAATTTGAAAAATTAAGAAGAAGACCAAACGAAACCGTACAAGATTACATCATAAGATTCAATGAATCATATAATGCAGTTCCTCAAAACCTAAGACCCCCACCTAACAACGTGTTGGTTAAATTTCTAGATGGTTTTGACTCCGATATAGCTTATTCCCTTAGGGAAAGGGCTCCTCAAACACTAGAGGAAATGCAAAGCATAGTGGTGAGTGTAGAAGCAAATCTGATAGAAAAACGGGCCAGAGCTAGGGCAGAGAGAAGAATGCCTATGAATGAAGAACCTTGAGCTTTTGAAAAGAAGCTGGATGTAATCATTAAAGGTATGAAAATATTAGGAGACAGAGTGGAAACCATTGAAAGAAAGTCTTCTACTGACAATCAGAATGTTGCAAGAAACCCGAACTTTAGGAGGAATCTGAATTAGAATAGTGGAAAGAATGTTCCTGATCAGAACATTAGGCCACCCTTTCAAGAAAACTTTGTTGAAGGCTCAACTTCTGAAGAACCTACAGAAGATGTAGAAATAAACAATGTAACAGATGAAAAAGATGAACCAGAGGTTTTCCTATCCCAGGATGATCAAGAAAATCACATCCTTGAAACATTCCAAACTCATTCAGGTGAGACTTTTGATTTCAAGGAAGGATATGACACAGCAATCTATGAGGTTCATAAATAGTATAACTTGAGAAGTAGGCAGATTGAGGTGCCAGAGAATACCAAACAGAAAACAGCAAAACAAAATGTCAAAGGTAAACAAAACATTCCCCCTGTACAAAACATTCCCCCTGTACAAAACATTCCCCAAGTACAAATTTTGTCTAGGATAGCTCCCAATTCTTCAAATCCAATAATTGAAGATGTCTCTGACAACCAACCAAACAACAAACAACAGTCTAATACATCTCCTCTTGTAGGAAATGTAGAAGAAACAATAGAAGTTAGTCCTGAAACACCTTCAAAACAAAACTTCATTCATGAAAAAGAGAAAAACAGAGAAAACCCAACTGTGCAAAATACTAAAACTCAAACAGAAAAACCTTTTAATCTAGAGGCTGAAATAGGCAAAATCAAGATAGCTGTTCCTTTATCAGAATTGGCTAAAAACGATGTCTATAGGAGTCAAATTACCAAGTCCCTAAACATTAACATTACTGGATTAGATGATTCAGTAAACATTCTTGTTGATCAACCCAAACTTCTTTTTGGCCCTGAGGTTAATGGCAAACCAGAAAGTGGAGGAACTCCTCCATTTTATGTAAGCCTAAATGTTCATGACAAGATACTCCATAATGCAATGCTTGATTCTGGAGCATCTCACAATTTGATGCCAAAAGCAGTAATGGAAATATTGAATCTAGATATTACCAGACCGTACAAAGATTTGTTTTCATTCGATTCAAGTCAGGTAAAATGTTTAGGTTTGATTAAAGATCTGTGTGTCACTTTGGTTCAATACCCTGCTAAGTCTGTTTTAATGGACATAGTAGTTGCTGATATTCCACCTAAATATGGTATGTTATTGTCTAGATCTTGGGGTGCTAAACTTGGAGGATCTATTCAACTAGACATGTCATATGCAACTATTTCAGTATTTGGTCACCCTAAAAGATTATATAGAGAAACTTTGATGAAGTACTTAGTGAGTAGCCATGAGAAGCCTGAAAACTTCCCTGTTTATTCTGTAAATTCTGATATGGATTCTTTTATTTTATACAACGCTGAGTCAGATCTTCCTACTGAAATAGAAGCTCTAGAATTGGAAACCATAAACAAAACCACTGTTAAAATTGAAGAAATCTCTGAAAACAAAGAAACAACAGATGATCAAGAAATACCTGAAGAAACTAAACAACTAGCTCCTGTCAAGAAACACTTTAAAACAATTGATGAGGATTATGAACATGAAATTCTATGGCATTTAGAGTTTGATGGCTCAGTAAACAGACTAGGGGCAAGAGCTGGGATTTGGTTACATAATGTTGAGAATAATTATGCAGAAGGTCATGCTTATAGGTTGAATTTCAAATGCACTAACAACATGGCAGAGTATGAAGCTCTTTTATTAGGGCTTAAACATGTCAAGAAGTTAGGAGGTATTAGGGTATCAATTATAGGAGACTCCGAACTAATCATCCAACAGATTAAAGGAGAATGTGCAACAAAAGACATGAGACTGAAACAATACAGAGAAACAATTGTAGAGATTCTCAACACATTTTTACAAGCCCAACTTGCCAAGATTCCCAGGAAACAAAATTTGCATGCTCACAGTTTAGCAATGTTTGCTAGTACATGCAAGTTACCTTTCGACCCTAATCATCAATTTTCAGCTGAAATTAGGCATAGGCCTGCTATACCAGATAATCTTTTGAATTGGCAAGTATTTGTGAATAACAATCAAATCAATAATTTTTTGACACTTCAAAATGAGTTTTCTAACTGTAATATAGATGAGGATATAACTATTGATGAATCTGATCAAGAAAAAGAACAAAAAATAGAAATTTCAAGAGAAAATGCAATTCATATGCTACATCCGACCACATTCACTAAAAAGGACATGCAAAATTTGAAACAAATGGAATCTGATGAAATCATAGAAGATGAGACAGAAATCATCAACTTAAAAGATAATCATTTTCCCAAAGGATTAACTCCTTTGGAAGATCTGTTTGACTCAAATGATATTCCATTTAGACCTAAAATGGAACCTGTAAAGGATGATATGGAAGAATGCAACTTAGGAACCCCAGAAAATCCCAAAATAGTCAAGTTGTCCAAGTCTCTTCCAAAAGATCAGAAGGTTAAATATGTTGAACTATTAAAAGAATTCCAGGATGTTTTTGCCTGGAGTTATGAAGACCTCAAATCTTATGATACATATATCATTCAACACACTATACCTTTGAAACCGGACCAGAAACCTTTTAAACAAAAGCTTAGGAGAATAAATCCTGTTTTATTACCCTCAATTGAAAAGGAAATCAAAAGAATGTTTGAAGCAGGGATTATAGCTCCTATCAGATTCTCAGAATGGGTTTCTAACCTGGTACCAACAAGAAAAAAGACAGGAGAAATTAGACTGTGTGTCGACTTAAGAAATTTGAATAAAGTTTCTTTAAAAGACAACTATCCTCTGCCGAAAATGGACCACATTCTGCAAAGGGTGGTAGGATCTTCGAGAATATCACTACTGGATGGATTTTCAGGGTACAACCAGATTCTGGTTCATCCTGATGATCAGGATAAAACAGCATTCACTACACCATGGGGCACGTTTAAATATGTCAAAATGCCATTTGGGCTTAAGAATGCAGGAGCTACATTTCAAAGAGCGATGGATATTGCTTTTGCTAAAGAGATACATGATTTTCTGGTTATTTACCTAGATGATTTAACTGTTTTCTCTAAAACAGATCAAGAACATTTAGATCACCTTAGGCAAGTATTTATAAAGTGCAGAAAATATGGAATTTCTTTGAATCCTAAGAAGTCATTGTTTGGTTTGGAAGAAGGAAAGCTTTTAGGACACATTATTTCTAAAGATGGCATTAGGATTTATCTAGAAAGAATTCAAGCAATTTTGCAAATACCCCACCCCAGAAACATAAAAGAATTGCAAGCATTCATAGGAAAAATAAATTTCTTGAGAAGATTCATTTCTAGTCTAGCAGAGTTACTTAGATTACTAACTAACATGTTGAGGAAAGATTCAAGCATTGACTGGACTGTAGAAGCCAAACAATCATTCGATGAAATTAAAATGGCTTTAACAAGAACACCAGTTCTGACCAGTCCTAAATTTGATAGAGACTTTATTATTTTTTCATTTGCTTCTGAACATACTGTTGCAGCTGTTTTACTTCAAAAAGATGACCAAGGATGTGAAAAGCCAATAGCATTTTTTAGTAAAGCACTGAGGGATGCATCTCTAAAATACAATATTATGGAAAAACAGGCTTTTGCATTGGTAAAAGCAATCAAAGATTTCAGAGTTTACATATTATATTCTCATGTGATAGCATATGTGCCTAATGCAATAGTTAAAGATATTTTGACTCAAGATGGCATAGAAGGTAAACGAGGTAAGTGGATAGCTACCATTTTGGAATATGATATTGAGATCAAGCCAACAAAACTTATAAAGGGCCAAGGTTTAGCACAACTTATGACAGAAACCAATTGCCAAGCCTTAGACCTCAATGAACTGGATAACGAGCAGGAGATGGCGACTCCTCAGATCAGTCAAGCTTTCTTAGATTCACCCTGGTACACCGATATAATTCATGTTTTATTAAACCTGCAAGCTCCTCCAGGGTTGTCCAGAACCAAAAGAAGATTTTTAAAAATGACATCTTTGAAATATTGTATTTTAGATAGCACTCTATTTTGGAAAAATCATGAAGGAATCTTGCTGAATTGTCTCTTAAAATATGAAGCTGATAAAGTGCTTAATGAATTTCATGCAGGGGATTGTGGAGGACATCTCTACTGGAAATCTACTGCAGACAAGATCTTAAGGGCTGGCTTTTACTGGCCAACTTTATTCTCTGATGTTAAGAAATTTGTAACAACTTGTCATAAATGTCAGATATTTGAGGGTAGAAGAAAGTTGTTACCTCTGCCTTTAAAACCAATTTCCACAGAAAGACCTTTTCAACAATGGGGGTTAGATTTTATTGGAGAAATTCATCCCCCTTCTTCAGGGCAACATAGATGGATTTTAACTGCTACAGACTACTTCACTAAATGGATTGAAGCCATCCCATGTAGACAGTCCAATGATTCTGTGATTATTGGGTTTTTAGAAACCAACATACTTTCAAGATTTGGTTGTCCAGAAAAGATTATAACAGACAATGCTGCTGCATTTAAATCAAAGAAAATGATCAGTTTCTGTAGTAAATATCATATTACTCTAGGCCATTCAACAACCTATTACCCCCAGGGTAATGGACTAGCAGAATCCTCTAATAAAAGCCTTATCAATATCATCAAAAAATTATTGGAAGAAAACAAAAAGAATTGGCACAAGAAACTGACCAATGCATTGTGGGCAGACAGACTTACAACTAAGAAATCTATCGAGACTAGTCCATATGAGTTAGTTTATGGCATTGAAGCAAGATTCCCATCATCTTTAGGAATTCCTGTTATGAAATTACTTCAGGAGGCTCAAGTAGAGCCAAATGACATTCAAAGAAGAATTAATCAAACAATCCACCTGCAACAAACTAGGGAAGAGGTATACCAAAGATCACAAGTCTTGCAGGAAAAGCTAAAGAAAATTTTTGATAAAAGGACTAAATCAGAAGATTTTCAACTAGGTGATAAAGTCCTGAGATGGGATTCTAGAAGAGAAGAAAAAGGGAAACATGGAAAGTTTGATTTCTTGTGGAAAGGGCCTTATATCATTCATGCCTTGCAGGGAAACAACACTTACTTTTTGAAAGAGTTGGACAATTCAGAAGTTGAAGAAGGACAAGTCAATGGTCGAATGCTCAAGCATTATTTTGATCCCATTTACTAGAGTGTTTCAATGTTTCTAACTTGTACATAATATATTGTTTTTTGTTTTGTTTTTATTAATGCAGGTTGGATTGGATGGTGACTTCTTGGAATTGAAGCCCGAAGTGAAGGCCCTAAGTTCCAAAAGTTTCACTATCATATGTAAAATAAAGCTACCAGAAGAAGGAAGACTTCATATTTCCAGTTTGAATACACTTTGAGGCATCTGACCTGCTGTTCTTGACTTTTCACAACGAAAAGCCATCCCCAAGTGGAGCCAGTGTTAGCCTCCTATACCAATAGGTTTCATCTTTCATGATTGTCTTGATTAAACCATGGAATATGTTCAAGCCTTCTTTCTTGAGCAAAGGTGTTCCATATTCAGGAAAAACCAAAAAATCATAAAATTTAAAAAAAAATGTAAAGAGGGTATACCCTAAAAGAAAGATCAAAGGGTAAAAAGAATAAAATGGTCAAAAAGAAATGAAAGAAATGAACCCCAAGCAAAAATAGACCAAGGAAAGTGTGCAAATCCAAATGCCACTACTATTTCATCTTCTGTAATAAAGAAATTGTGTGCAGCTGGTCAAACCTATGCCACAATTCATGAATAGTCAAACTGTTTAAGCTTGGCTAGTTCATTTTTCAATTTCATGTTGTAGAATAGAGAATAAATATCTGACCAAACAGTTTAATCTTGGCAGATAAGTAGATAGGTAGAGTTAATAAAAGGTGCTCAACAGTTTAATCTGAGCCCTTTGATGCAATAAGTGTAGAATTAGATAGATTTGCCTTGTAAAAGAAAAGAAGATTGAAAAGGGTTTGCAAGTCTAAATGCACCCTAATAAAGAAGAGAAAATGGTAGTAGTAGATAGGGTAGGTAGATGGTGTTACAAAGTTTTATCTGATGAATGATGCTGCTAAATGTTTTTAATCCTTTACTTTCATCACAAATACTAAAGCAGGAAATACACTGGAAAATCACAGCAAGCAAAGTCAAACTCATTAACTTCCCTCATCACTTTCCCCTCAAAAGTTTTACTAATTTCCCCCCAAAGTACTAAGGTTTTTGGATATCAAAGGGGCTCAAGGCATTTCCTTGACTTCTGGAGGGACCGGACCCTCGGCCTAATGATCAAAAAGACCTAAGTACTTGAGATAATCCATCATTATAATCTTCCATCTTTAACCTTCTCCTAAGTAAAATCTTATTTTACTTAGGAAACTAATGCAAAATTCCATAAAAATCCCTCAAGATAACTTGCTATTCTAAGTTTAAGTGTTGGAGATCAGATATTGCAATTTACTTCAAAAGTTTTCACTTTCTTGGATGTGCAAAAATGTTTTGAGTTTCCCTGTCCCTTTGTCATATTAATGTTTAACTTTATTTACTAAATCCCTAGTCAAATATCCTATCCTAAGTATATAAATCCCTTTTTATAAATAACCCAAAAAACCCCCCTATTATAAAGTTTAACCAAAGTATTTTATATCCCCGCGCATTTAAAATAAAAACCCATTATATGCCCTTTGGTTAAAATTATCAATATGTTATAATCCCGCCCTTATGGTAATTAAATAATGATTGTTTGTTACCATATAAATAAAATATATATATAGAAACTTTAAACATGCGATATGTGTGTTTAAATACAAAAATATCAATAAAAATTCGGGAAAGTTTCGTGCCACCGTGGTTTGTCCACATGGAATTCCACTTAATCAAACCCCCGCCGCGACCCCTTTCATTACGCACATGGGATTAATTAGTCATCAGGACTAGTTAATAACCTTTCCGCCTATTAAATATCTCCCGGGATGATTAAATTAAACGTTAAACTGATTTAAAACCCGACGGGCCCACACCTGAATCCTCCGCATGTTCCCCCATCTCTTCAGCCGTCGGATCACCCCTTCGTAGATCAACGGCCAGTGTTCACCCCGATGCCCATCCCTTGTCAGCATTTTAACCAGCGGGGGATGGGTGGTTTTTGAATAGTCTACCGTCCACGTGGCGATCATCCTGTGGAATCGCTGCCCTTCCGATATAAACCACCATCGACCAAAAGCGGTGCGGGCGCTTACCGCTTACCGCTTACCGCCCAACTTTGCATACGTCAGCCCGTACGTCGATGACGTCACACCTCGAAAAAATAAAAAACCCTTTTAACTTGTAAATAAAGCCATTTTTTCGTGTTTTCGGTTATTTTCGTTGTTTGAAAACGACAGTGCTTCCTGCTGCGATTTTCGAATTTCCACTGTAATAGACCGATTTTCTCCAAAATTCCGCTGCGCCCGTGGTCAAGTTCAGTCCTGCCATCATCTGTTATCTGTTAAAGAACCAGTCTCCTTCAAAAAACAGGTATTTATCTTTTTCCGCCCCGACTGCAAGTAAAAATCAGTTCACTTAGTTTTTCCGCTGAAATAGTGATTAAAAATCATCACTGAGTCTTCCCTAGAGGTTTTAAAACTGTATAATTGTTCCCTGAACCGACGAATTGCGCCAATTTCCTTCATTTCATAAATCCCGCCCGACCTGTGAGGAAAACCAAAAACCTCCATTTTGAATCCACAAGAACCAAAATGGAGGCCCCGGGAGCTCTAAATATCACTCCAATGAATGCTCCTCACCGTGAATTGGAATATTTACCTTTGATAGACGAAGATTTCCAAATTAAAGACCTGCACTTTGATGAAAGTCCCCTATTGAGTTTCTGTCGCTGCAGAGATGAATACTCAAAGGGGCAAGATCTTATAGGGTTGTGGGAATCCAATCTCCCTAGGTATCTCATTCCTTCGGTCATTTATTTCCCAGAAATCATCCATTATTTCCACTTAAACTATGATCCTGCACGAATGTCTGTAATAGCTCCTGATCAAAGTATTCTGTTTCCCATCACTCCCCAGGCTATCAATGCCATGTTACACTTTGAACCAGACCAAGAATTAGCTCCATTGTCCATAGAAGGATTGATTTAGAAAACCAGGCAATTAACCCCAGAAAAGCTAAAATCCATGTGTCAGCATTTCATGTTACCTGACCACCAGCCAAAAGGGTCTCCTCCCTATGGTTTTTACTTTTTCAATACATTGGGAAGGCTCATTGTAAATATTATATCTTTTGTCTTAGGATTCAACACCAGTGAATATGTGGATGAGATAACCTTGGCCTTGCTATCCATTTTTACTCCTGGGCAACCTCCTGAGATTAAATATGATTTTTCTTCCTTCATAGCCAACAAGATCCATGATCAATTCATAAGGCTAGATATTGAAAAAGTTTTTAAGTACTCCTCAGTCATCTATCATCTCATTATCTACTATCAGTCAGAAAGGTTCCCTTTCCCCGTTCAAAAACTTGATGCCAAGGGAAACCCCAGGTCAGTCATATTTTGGTCCCCCATAATTCATTCTTCCTCCGATTCTCCCTATTCCTACACTGAATTCATTGATCAGTTTGTATATCCTGCAACAACTTTGTTAACAGGAATTCCTCCCCCAAGACTCAGTAATGAAATTAGAAAGACCTTGCAATTGTCAAAGAGTTATAAGGTTGGGGATTGGTATTTGTATCAAAACCATACAGTCATCAGGATTTATGGATGTGAATTACGTCCATTCAGGTTACCCAGATATGTGCCCATGAGGATTTTTGCCTTGGAATACTTCAGGCAAATGAACAATTCAGATGTGATCCATTTTTGTAATGTAAAGAAGAAAGCTCAGTTAAGGATCAAAAGCCAATTAGGTCCTTTCATCTGCAATTCTAGGGAGGCTGAGAGAGAGGCAAAAAATCTATTACAGAGAAAGTTCCAAACATCTTTCCGTTGGGTTCCTTATGACCCCTTTGGTTTTATTTGTGAAAAGAGATTAAAGAATAAATCATCTCCTTATATACACCATAAGATTCCTGATTTAGAACAGTATGCAAATCAAGATGAATGGGTTGAAGGAACACTTGTTGAGGAAGAAAGTGAAGGTGACAAAATGAATAAAATTATGAAAGATGTTGAGAAGAACTTTGACCTAGAAACGTGTGGTCAAATGCAGGTACCCTACATTGGCACATCTTCAGCAGCCACTCTACTGCAAGCATTACAAGAAAGCAGTCCATCAGTAGCAGCAGAACCCAAGGGTAAAGGAAAAGAACCTGTAGTTCAGGTCATTGAAACTTTGGTCATGGCGGAAAAACCACAGACTTCCAAAACACCTGAACAATCACAGGTTTCTCCCACACAGGCAAAGCACATCCAAGTTCCAGAGTTGCAAACTCCATTAAATGTGGAAATAGGGAAGAAGAGGCAGACTCCAGATACCACACCTCCAAAAGGGGCCTCACAGGTACATCAAACTAAAAAACACAAATCAGATCTACCTCCAGATGTAGAAATTATAGATGAAGTATTTGATGATGGAAGGGAAGATAGTCAGCAAACTGGCACAGCAAGTGAAACAAACATAAGCCAGAAAGGGAAAGCTTTACAAAAGCAATTAAGTACTGAGGTATCCTCTTTCAGACCACCAAAGACAGACACAGGGGATATTAAAAGAACCTTCATTAATATTAAAACAAAGAATGATCCATTGAAAATGAAGGTATATGATCAGTATATGAATTTGGCTCCCCATAATCAAGAAAGGCTAATGTCAGCGTTTGACCTTTCACAAGGCAAAATGCTGATGAGCCACTTCAAAACAAAGGTGCCAAAGCCCACTTCAGCAGCAGATTACATCAGAACAAATTTTGAAGTTTTGGAAAAGGATATCCATCCCCTGGACCAGATAGAGCTACACAGACAAACTGGGGAAATGGTCTATTCTACTCTCACCAACAAGGCCATGGCAGCTATAACGCTGCAGGATTCTTTGAATAACACTACTGCACAATTGAAAATTGAGAAGGCCTCCTCACAGGCCAAGGATAATAGAATAAAGTCTTTAGAAGAGATAATCATTGGTTTGGGTCATAATCCCAAAGACATTAAAGGTATTGAGGCATTGGTAAAGAAGAAAGAGGATGATATAGCTGCACTCAGAAAACAGCTAAAACTACCAGCCTCGAGGCACCCTCAGACACAGAAAGTTATAAAAGGAAATTCACAGGAAGAAATGATGGAGTTGCTCTTGAATATGACAGAGCGACTAAATGAAACAGAGAAGGAGTTGGAAAAAGCATTGCAGGAACAGGAAATAATCAAGCAGACTTCAACAACAGGTACTACAACCACAGGGCAGCAGGAAAAACCACCTCAGGTGAACACTTCTAATTTGAACTCTGAGGACTTAATAAAACAGATGGAGAGTTTGCAGCTAAAGGTCACAGAACTCCAAGAAACAAAATTGCAATTGACAAAATTGGAGGAAAGATATGACACATCTAAAAAGACAACTGCTGACAACCTTAGGGAAATAAAAAGATTGGAAAAATTGGTTGAGGCTTTGCAAAAAGATCTTTCACTGGAAAAGCCTCTGAACGAAATAAATGATATTCTTTGGGGCAACATCATTGAATTAATAAAGGGTATTTGGCCCTCGATTCAAGCTATTTTTGAGCAAAATGAGTTAGTCAAGATAGCACAAGAAGAAATAAATAGAACCAGACATGAATTAAGAGGCAGGCCTGAGCAGGCCCAGCAGCTCATTCAATTTTTGAATTCCAGAACAAAGCAACAGCTTGCATTGTTAGGAATTGATGACAGGACAGGTGCAGTTTTGGAAGCAAAGAGAGTTTTCACCAAGAGGACTTTCATGCAAAATTTAGAAAGGAAGTGCACAGACATTTTGGTTGATATCAACATTTTCAGAGAGAAATTTCAAGCTTTGCTGGATAGTGGATTACCAAGTCCCATGCTCACAGAAGATCAAATAGTAGACTTGGAAACCTATGAGAAGAGAATAAAGGCTCATGCTAAAAATACAGCTGTTTGTTCTACTAGTTCGTCAGAATCTGCATTACCAACTGGGAAAAGTATCTATGACAAAGTGAGGAATTTATTTCATCTGGAACATGAAATAAAATATCTATTTCCGAATGAGCCCACCTTTTATAAACTTACTGAAGCAGATGAAACTTTAAGAAAGCTCAGAAGAACTATGATACCAGATGATCAATGGTGGAAGGAAATGTTGGAAATTCTATAAAAGTTGTTTTCAGGATGAGAATTTATCTTTACTATCAAGTAAATGGTAAAAATAGGAAAACAGATGAAAAAGTATCAGGTGAAAAGGTTAAAGAGTATCCGTGGGAATAAAAGAGTGTCCAACAAGCCAAAGAAATACTGCAAGGGACAGCACAGAGCCCTATTTCAGCACTTACCTCCAGCACATCCACGAAGAAAGGAACAGCACATCGGCAGTTGCCCATTATTCTATCCACGAGACCATTTGTCTCTTGTTTGTTTGTAAATTATGCTTTAAGTCAGCCTAGATTATTGACTAAGATAGTGTAAGATTGTTTAAGATTATTTTGTTTATAAATAAACCCTCAAAGAGAGTGTTGAGGGTGGATTCTATTACTCTGCTGTAACATTGAGATTTTCGGAATAAAAGCTTTTGGAGAAATTTACTTGTGGCTTACTGGATGACGATTTAAAGCACTGGACTTGTTGCAGGATTCATGTGTTGGACTACAGTTCAATAAGTTTTTCTACCCTTTGTCTGAAATTTTATATTAGTCTATAATACCATCATATCCATTTCTGAATAATTTACATAAAAGATTGAAACAGAATTTGCTTAATTGTACTCTGTTTTCAAATGTTATTATTCTTGATGTTTTCTTCTAAATAAGTTATAAGCATGAATTCTTAAATTCTCTTGCTTTACTAATTTAAACACTGTTGATTACTATAATAAAGAATTCTTCATTTCTCTTTGTTTGTAGTCATCTCATTTCTTTCTTTTGGACATGGTGAAAGATTCTTAGCTTCCTTTCATCCCTTCGAAATCATCCCATCCACTTTAAATTTTAAGGATTGTTCTCTGTCTAGCTATCTTGCCCTGTAATACCATCTTGTGCTTAGAATAGAAATCCAGTAAAGCCATCCTTTGACTCCATAGCCCAATGGACTGAAAGCTCTCAACCTTGCCCTTAGTTTGTGGATTCCACCATTTTCCCAAAAAAAACTTTGAATCTATAACTAGCCTAAAACTTTCCAAGAACAAAGATAAATCATAAAGAGAGAGCCCTCTCTGGATGCAGATTGGCTAGATTCTGCATCTAAAAGGTTGGTTTGTGGTTACCTCGGGTATACTTTCCTCTTACACAACTTCTAGGAAAACCCGAGTGATAACATAGTGGCGACCATACTGGGGATCTGAATCATTTCACTGTTATTATTGTTTGATTTATAAGCTATAGACAGAGTCTGAAGATCAGCCAGGTAGCCTTTGAAATTGCTTTTGCTCTGCAATTGCAAAAGTAAATAAATGCTGCTTCAGTCTATCTCTGATTTAGCTTATATATTGAATCTTAGTTTCAAATTTTTCAATCAGACTCTCTAGTTTAAACAGATCTTTGAGGAAATCTTAATCACATATCATTATTTCTTGAAGAATTTGTAGAAGTTGTATTTATTTTTCAATTAAAATCCAAAATCCAAAAACACATAGTCTAGGAAAGCTGGCTTCAGAAAGGATTTGACATACTAGGTCAAACCCCGACCCCAATCCACCACCAATATTTGAAAATCCAAATCTGATTCCCAGGATTCTTAGAAGACAAGGAAGTCAAGAAAGTTCTCAAAGAGGAAGTCAGGAGAGTACAGGAAGTTCTAGACCACTTTCTAGATCTGCATCTTGTCCTGTGAAAATTATATATATTGATGACATTCCTTTCGATGCACGATTTGAAACATCTTTGTTTGTGAATTTTTCTGAAACTGAATTATCTAGATTAGTTCCAGATCCATTTTTCTTTGAAGATTTACAATACCGATTTGTTTCACATCATCTTGACAAAGAATTGCATAACTCTATTCAGTCTGAACAAACTTTTGAAGAAAGTTCAAACATTTCTGTGATTACTGAAGCATCCTTAAGTCCAGTCACTTTTTCTCAAACTTTTCAAACGCCTGTTATCCCTTCTACTCCTCCATATCCTCCTGCCAGATCATCAAATCCTATTATCTCACTTTATCTTCCAATGGCTAATCGATACGCCCCTCTACAGTTACCAGCCAACCCTCCAGCTTTACCTCAGGACTACCAGAGTAAGATCACACCTTTTGATGGATCAGGAACTTACACAGCTCAACAACACACCAAAAGAATGACTGATTACTTTGAGTTTTATGAGATTGATACTGATAATATCCGAATGATAATTTTCGTTCAGAGCCTTACTGGAGAAGTTAGAACTTGGTTTAGAGCTCTTACTCCGAACAGTATTGCTGATTTAGAAGCTTTGTATAGAGCATTTCTGAACAGATGGGAGAAAAAGAAGGATCCTCTTCAGATCCTTTCAGAATTTGAAAAATTAAGAAGAAGACCAAACGAAACCGTAAAAGATTACATTATAAGATTCAATGAATCATATAATGCAGTTCCTCAAAACCTAAGACCCCCACCTAACAGCGTGTTGGTTAAATTTCTAAATGGTTTTGACTCCGATATAGCTTATTCCCTTAGGGAAAGGGCTCCTCAAACACTAGAGGAAATGCAAAGCATAGTGGTGAGTGTAGAAGCAAATCTGATAGAAAAACGGGCCAGAGCTAGGGCAGAGAGAAGAATGCCTATGAATGAAGAACCTTCAGCTTTTGAAAAGAAGCTGGATGTAATCATTAAAGGTATGGAAAGATTAGGAGATAGAGTGGAAACCATTGAAATAAAGTCTTCTACTGACAATCAGAATGTTGCAAGAAACCCGAACTTTAGGAGGAATCTGAATCAAAATAGTGGAAAGAATGTTCCTGATCAGAACATTAGGCCACCCTTTCAAGAAAACTTTGTTGAAGGCTCAACTTCTGAAGAACCTACAGAAGATGTAGAAATAAACAATGTAACAGATGACAAAGATGAACCAGAGGTTTTCCTATCCCAGGATGATCAAGAAAATCACATCCTTGGAACATTCCAAACTCATTCAGGTGAGACTTTTGATTTCAAGGAAGGCTATGACACAACAATCTATGAGGTTCATAAACAGTATAACTTGAGAAGTAGGCGGATTGAGGTGCCAGAGAATACCAAACAGAAAACAGTAAAACAAAATGTCAAAGGTAAACAAAACATTCCCCCTGTACAAAACATTCCCCAAGTACAAATTTTGTCTAGGATAACTCCCAATTCTTCAAATCCAATAATTGAAGATGTCTCTGACAACCAACCAAACAACAAACAACAGTCTAATACATCTCCTCTTATAGGGAATGTAGAAGAAACAGTAGAAGTTAGTTCTGAAACACCTTCAAAACAAAACTTCATTCATGAAAAAGAGAAAAACATTGAAGACCCAAAAAACAGAGAAAACCCAACTGTGCAAAACACTAAAACTCAAACAGAAAAACCTTTTAATCTAGAGGCTGAAATAGGCAAACTCAAGATAGCTGTTCCTTTATCAGAATTGGCTAAACATGATGTCTATAGGAGTCAGATTACCAAGTCCCTAAACATTAACATTACTGGATTAGATGATTCAGTAAACATTCTTGATGATCAACCTAAACTTCTTTTTGGCCCTGAGGTTAATGGCAAACCAGAAAGTGGAGGAACTCCTCCATTTTATGTAAGCCTGAATGTTCATGACAAGATACTCCATAATGCAATGCTTGATTATGGAGCATCTCACAATTTGATGCCAAAAGCAGTAATGGAAAGATTGAATCTAGATATTACCAGACCGTACAAATATTTGTTTTCATTCGATTCAAGTCAGGTAAAATGTTTAGGTTTGATTAAAGATCCGTGTGTCACTTTGGTACAATACCCTGCTAAGTCTGTTTTAATGGACATAGTAGTTGCTGATATTCCACCTAAATATGGTATGTTATTGTCTAGATCTTGGGGTGCTAAACTTGGAGGATCTATTCAACTAGACATGTCATATGCAACTATTTCAGTATTTGGTCAGCCTAAAAGATTATATAGAGAAACTTTGATGAAGTACTTAGTGAGTAGCCATGAGAAGCCTGAAAACTTCCCTGTTTATTCTGTACATTATGATATGGATTCTTTTATTTTATACAATGCTGAGTTAGATCTTCCTACTGAAATAGAAACTCCAGAATTGGAAATCATAAACAAAACCACTGTTAAAATTGAAGAAATCTCTGAAAACAAAGAAACAACAGATGAACAAGAAATACCTGAAGAAACGAAACAACTAGCTCCTGTCAAGAAACACTTTAAAACAATTGATGAGGATTATGAACATGAAATTCTATGGCATTTAGAGTTTGATGGCTCAGTAAACAGACTAGGGGCAGGAGCTGGGATTTGGTTACATAATGTTGAGAATAATTATGCAGAAGGTCATGCTTATAGGTTGAATTTCAAATGCACTAACAACATGGCAGAGTATGAAGCTCTTTTATTAGGGCTTAAACATGTCAAGAAGTTAGGAGCTATTAGGGTATCAATCATAGGAGATTCCGAACTAATCATTCAACAAATTAAAGGAGAATGTTCAACAAAAGACATGAGACTGAAACAATACAGAGAGACAGTTGTAGAGATTCTCAACACATTTTTACAAGCTCAACTTGCCAAGATTCCCAGGAAACAAAATTTGCATGCTCACAGCTTAGCAATGTTTGCTAGTACATGCAAGTTACCTTTTGATCCTAACCATCAGTTTTCAGCTGAGATTAGACACAGGCCTGCAATACCAGATAATCTTTTGAATTGGCAAGTATTTGTGAATAATAATCAAATCAATAATTTTTTGACACTTCAAAATGAGTTTTCTAACTGTAATATAGATGAGGATATAGCTATTGATGAATCTGATCAAGGAAAAGAACAAAAAATAGAAATTTCAAGAGAAAATGCAATTCATATGCTACATCCGACCACATTCACTAAAAAGGACATGAAAAATTTGAAACAAATGGAATCTGATGAAATCATAGAAGATGAGACAGAAATCATCAACTTAAAAGATAATCATTTGCCCAAAGGATTAACTCCTTTGGAAGATCTGTTTGACTCAAATGATATTCCATTTAGACCTAAAATGGAACCTGTAAAGGCTGATATGGAAGAATGCAACGTAGGAACCCCAGAAAATCCCAAAATGGTCAAGTTGTCCAAGTCTCTTCCAAAAGATCAGAAGGTTAAATATGTTGAACTATTAAAAGAATTCCAGGATGTTTTTGCCTGGAGTTATGAAGACCTCAAATCTTATGATACATCTATCATTCAACACACTATACCTTTGAAACCGGACCAGAAACCTTTAAACAAAAGCTTAGGAGAATAAATCCTGTTTTATTACCCTCAATTGAAAAGGAAATCAAAAGGATGTTTGAAGCAGGGATTATAGCTCCTATCAGATTCTCAGAATGGGTTTCTAACCTAGTACCAACAAGAAAGAAGACAGGAGAAATTAGATTGTGTGTCGACTTAAGAAATTTGAATAAAGTTTCTTTAAAAGACAACTATCCTCTGCCGAAAATGGACCACATTCTCCAAAGGGTGGTAGGATCTTCGAGAATATCACTACTGGATGGATTTTCAGGGTACAACCAGATTCTGGTTCATCCTGATGATCAGGATAAAACATCATTCACTACACCATGGGGTACGTTTAAATATGTCAAAATGCCATTTGGGCTCAAGAATGCAGGAGCTACATTTCAAAGAGAAATGGATATTGCTTTTGCTAAAGAGATACATGATTTTCTTGTTATTTACCTAGATGATTTGACTGTTTTTTCTAAAACAGATCAAGAACATTTAGATCACCTTAGGCAAGTATTTATAAAGTGCAGAAAATATGGAATTTCTTTGAATCCTAAGAAGTCATTGTTTGGTTTGGAAGAAGGAAAGCTTTTTAGGGCATATCATTTCCAAAGAATGGCATTAGGATTGATCCGGAGAAAAGAATTCAAGCAATTTTACCAAATACCCCACCCAAACACAGAGTTGCAAGCATTCATAGGAAAAATTAATTTCTTGAGAAGATTCATTTCTAGTCTAGCCCAGAGTTACTTAGATTACTAACTAACAAGTTGAGGAAAGATTCAAGCATTGACTGGGCCTTAAAAGCCAAACAATCATTCGAAGAAATTAAAATGAGACTTTAACAAGGACACCGATTCGGCCAGTCCTAAATTTGATAGAGACTTTATTATTTTTCATTTGCTTACGAACATCTTATTCTGTTGTTTACTTCAAAAATATGACCAAAAATTGTGAAAAGCCAATAGCATTTTTTAGTAAACGCGAGGGATGTATCTCTAAAATACAATATTATGGAAAAAACGAGCTTTTGCATTGGTAAAAGCAATCAAATATTCAGAGTTTACATATTATATTCTCATGTGATAGCTTTTGTGCCTAATGCGGTAGTTAAAAATATTTTGACTCAAGATGGCATTGAAGGTAAACGAGGTAAGTGAATAGCTACCATTTTAAGAATATGATATTTGGAACCAAACCAACAAAACTCATAAAAAGGTCAAGCATTGGCACAACTCGCAGCGAAACCAATTGCCAAGCCTTAGACATCGATGAGCTGGATAATGATCGGGGAGATGGCGACTCCACGGAGATCGATCCAAGCTTTCTTAGATTCACCACACAGTACAGCGATACCCACCCAATTCATGTTTTGACGTAAATGCAGCAAGCTCCTCCACGGTTGTCAAGAACCAAAGAAGATTTGTAAAAATGACATCTTTGAAATATTGTATTTTAGATAGCACTTTATTTTGGAAAAATCATGGAGAGGAATCTTGTTGAATTGTCTCTTAAAAGATGAAGTTGATAAAGTACTTAATGAATTTCATGCGAGGGGATTGTGGAGGACATCTCTCTTGAAATCAGCTGCCAGACAAAATCTTAAGTACAGTTTCTTGGCCAACTTTATTTTTACGATGTTAAGAAATTTGTAACAACTTGTCATAAATGTATCGGATATTTGAGGGTAAAAAGGAAGTTGTGTTACCTCTGCCTTTAAAACCAATTTCTGAAGAAAAACCTTTTCAACAATGGGGGTTAGATTTTGGTGGAGAAATTCATCCTTCTTCGGGGCAACATAGATGGATTTTACTTGCCACGGACTACTTCACTAAATGGATTAAACCATCCATGTAGACGAGTCAATGATTACGTGATTATAGGGTTTTTAGAAACCAACATACTCTCGAGATTTGAGTTTGTCCACGGAAAAGATATAACGAACAATCTTTGTTGCATTTAAAGTCGAAAATGATCGGTTCTGCCATAAATATCATATTACTTTAGGCCATTCAACGGCCTATTACCCCCGGGGTAATGGACTAGCGAGAATCTTCTAATAAAAGCCTTATCCAATATCATCAAAAAGTTATTGGAAGAAAAGCAAAAAAGAATTGGCACGAAATTATTAATGCATTGTGGGGCGGAATAGACTTACAACTAAGAAATCTGTGGGACTAGTCCATATGAGTTAGTTTATGGCATTGAAGCAAGATTCCCATCATCTTTAAAGAATTCTACATTATGAAATTACTTAAAGGAGGCTCAAGTGGAGCTAAATGACATTCAAAGAAGAATTAATCAAACAATTCACATGACAAACCGGGGAAGAGGTATACCAAAGATCACAAGTCTTGCCGGGAAAAACTAAAGAAAAATGTTTGATAAAGGACTAAATCGGGAAGATTTTCAACTAGGTGATAAAGTCACGAGATGGGATTCTAGGAGAGAAGAAAAAGGAAACATGGAAAGTTTGATTTCTTGTGGAAAGGGCCTTATATCATTCATGCCTTGCGAGGGAAACAACACTTACTTTTTGAAGGAGTTGGAAAATTCGAAGTTGAAGAAGGACCGATTGATAATTCGAATGCTCCAACATTATTTTTATCCCATTTACTAGAATGCTTTGATTTTTCTAACTTGTACATAATATATCCTTTTTTCTAATGCGAGTTTAGGATTGGATGGTGACTTCTTGGAATTGAAGCCCGAAGTGAAGGCCCTAAGTTCCAAAAGTTTCACTATCATATGTAAAATAAAGCTACCGGAAGAAGGAAGATTTGTACTTTTCAGTTTGAAGATATTTTTGAGACATACGACTGCTTGTTCTTGACTTTTCACAAGGAAAATCCATGTTGGAGCCGTTAGACTCCTGCGATAGGTGTCATTTTTCATGATTATGCTTGATTGAATTATGGAATATGTTCAAACCTTCTTGCTTAAATGAGTGTTCCATATTCTTGGAAAACCAAAAAATCAAAAATTTAAAAAAATGTAAAGAGGGTATACCCTAAAAAGAAAGATCAAAAGGGTAAGAATAAAATGGTCAAAAAAAGAGAGGAATAAATGAACCCCAAGGAAAGTGTGCAAATCCAAATGCCACTACTATTTCATTTTTGTAATAAAACAATTATTAGCCGACATACGACCTTTTCCACGATTCATGATTAGAACAAGCTGTTTTAAACTTGGCTTAATCATATTTCAATTTCATGTTATAGATTAGAGAATAAATATCTAGCCAAACGGTTTAATCTTGAGGATAAGTAGCTAGGTAGAGTTAATAAAAAGGTGCTCAACAACTTAATACGACAATTGAGATGTAATAAGGATAAATTAGATAGATTTGCCTTGTAAAAAAAGAAAATATTGATAAGGGTTTGCAAGTCTAAATGCACCTAATAAAGAGAGAAAATGAGTAGTGTTAAGTAGATAGGGTAGGTAGATGAGGTGCTGCGAAGTGTTATACGATGGACGATCTTTACATGTTTTTGATCCTTTACTTTCATCATAAGTACTAAAAGCGGGAAATACATTGGAAAATCACGGCAAGCAAAGTCAAACTCATTAAACGCCTCCCTCATCACTTTCCCCCTCAAGTTTACTATTTCCCCCAAAGTACTAAGGTATGGAGATCAAAGGGGCTCAAGGCATTTCCTTGACTTTTGGAGGGACCGGACCCTCGGCCTAATGATCAAAAAGACCTAAGTACTTAATATAATTCATCATTATAATCATTCACCTTCAATTTTTCCTAAGTAAATCCCATTTTACTTAGGAAACTCATACAAAATTTCATAAAATCCCTCGAGATAACTTGCTATTCTAAGTTTAAGTGTTGAAGATAAGATATTGCAATTTACTTCGAAGTTATCACTTTCTTAGATGTGCAAAATGTTTTGAGTTTCCCTTGTCCCTTTGTCATATTGATGTTTAACTTTATTTTACTAAATCCCTAGTAAAATGCCCTATCCTAAGTATATAATTCCTTTTTTATAAATACCCCAAAAAAACCCTTCTATTATAAGTTTAACCAAAGTAATTATTTTCCCAAATATTCATTAAAAACCCCGCTTCACAAGCCCTTTGGTTAAATATATCTTTATATTATAAACCCATAGATTATGGTAATTAAATAATGTTTATTTGTTACGATATAATAAAAACATATATACAAAAACTTTAAACATGCGATATGTGTGTTTCAGCTTACAAAAATATGAATAAAACTAAAGTTTTTAATTCCAAATAAAAATTCGGAAAAGTCTCGTGCCACTTTTGGTTGTCCACCTGGCCATTCCACTTAACCAAACCCCGCGCAACCCCTTTCTTTTCGCGTACGGGATTAATTATTCATCATGACTAATTAATAACCTTTTCCGCCTATTAGATATCTCTAGGGGTGATTAGGTTAAAACTTAAATTATTTTAAAAACTGAGACGGGCCCACACCGAAACCTCAGGTTTATTCCCCCCATCACTTCAACGGGTGGATCAACCCTTCGCAGATCAACGATCCCGTGAACCCAGCGCTACCCATCCTTTGTGAGAACTTTAATGAGCGGGAGCGGGTGGTACATTTCAACGGTTCACACTCCCACGTGGTGATCACTTTGTCGTCAGCCGCCCTCCCGTCTAATACCACCCTCGACCAAAAGCGGTGCGGGGGGACTTACCGCTTACCGCCCAACCTTGCCTCGTCGGTCGTACGTCGATGACGTCATTCCTCGGAAAAATAAAAAACCTTTTTAACTTGTAAATAAAGCCATTTTTCGTGTTTTATCGATTATTTTCGTTATTTGAAAACGGCAGGTGCTCCTATTGCGGTCCCAGATTTCCACTTGTAATTGGCGATTCACTCAAGATTCAGTGCGCCGTGTCCAAGTACGGTCCCACCATCACCTGTTACAATTAAAAAGGGGCTTGACCTCCTTCTAAAAATAGGTATTTATCCTTTTTCGCCCATTTTGCAAGTAAAACTGGGATTCTCTTTGTTTTTATTTGAAATAGTGATTAAAAAATCATCGAGTCTTCCCCGGAAGGTTTTAAAAGCACATTAATTGCTCACCGAACCAAAAATATGCCAATTTTCTAACTACTTTGAGAATCATGACACATTTGAGGAAAACCAAAAACCTTTCCATTTTGAGAGATCTGAGAACCAAAAATGGAGGTCCGCTCTTGACTACGAATATCACTCCACATGCTCCTCACCGTGAATTGGAATATTTACGTTTGATAGATGAAGATTTCCAAATTAAAGACACACTGCATTTTGATGAAAGCCCTATTGAGTTATTGTCACTACGAGAGACGAATACTCAAAGGGACAAGATCTTATAGGGTTGTAGAATCAATCTCCCAAGGTATCTCATCCCTTCGGTTATTTATTTCCCGAAATCATCCATTATTGCAGTCAAACTATGATCCCACACGGAGAGCTGTAATAGCTCTGATCCAAGTGTTGTTTTCCCATCACTCCCCAGGCTATCAATGCCGTATTTACACTTTGAAATAGGACCCAAGAATTAGCACCATTGTGCATGGAAGGATTGAGAAAACCGAGCATTAACCCCGAGAAAAGCTAAAATCCACGTGTTAGAATTTCATGTTACACGAACGCATACGTAAGAGGTCTCCTCTAGCGGTTTCACTATTTCAGCTGTTAGGAAGGCTCATTGTAAATATAATATCTTTTTTTCTTAGGATTCAGCACCGGTGAATATGTGGATGAGATAACCTTGGCTTTGCTTTCCATTTTTTACTCCTGGGCAACGCACGAGATTAAATATGATTTTTCTTCCTTCATAATATGAATCCATGATCAATTCATAAGGCTATATACTAAAAAAGTTTTTAAGTACTCCTCGGTCATCTATCATCTCATTATATACTATCGATCAGAAAGGTTCCTTTCCTTTGTTCAAAAACTTGATGCCAAGGGAAACCCCAGTCAGTCATATTTTGGTCCCCCATAATTCATTCCTCCTCGATTCTCCTTATTCCTACAATTCATTGATCAGTTTGTATATCCTGTAAAACAACTTTGTTAACAGAGGAATTCCTCCCCAAGACTTCAGTAATGAAATTAGAAAGACCTTGCAAGCTGTCAAAAAGTTATAAAGTTGGAGATTATTATTGTATCAAAACCATACGAGTCCATCGGTTATGGATGTGAATTTCATTCGAGGTTACAGATATGTGCCCATGAGGATTTTTGCCTTCCGGAATACTTCGAACCCAAATGAACAATTCAGATGTGATCCATTTTTGTAATGTAAAGAAAAGCTCGGTTAAGGATCAAAAGTCAATTGGGTCCTTTCATATGTAACTCTAGGGAGGCCGAAAGAGGCGATAAATATATTACGAGAGAAAGTTCCAAACATCTTTGTAGTTGGGTTCCTTATGACCCGGTTGGTTTTATTTGTGAAAAGAGATTAAAGAATAAATCATCCTTATATACACCACAAGATTCACGATCTAGAACGAGTATGCTAATCAAGATGAATGGATTGAAGGGACACTTGTTGAGGAAGAAAGTGAAGAGTTTGAAAAAAATGAATAAAATCATGAAAGATGTTGAGAAGAACTTTGACCTAGAATATTATGAGTCAATTAAAATTACCCTACATTGGCACTTCTTCAGCAGCAACTCTACAGCAAGCATTACGGAAAGCGGTTCATCGGTTAACGGCGGGGCCAGGGTAAAGGAAAAAGAACTTTTAATCCGAGTTATTTGAAACTTTGGTCATGGCGGAGAAACCACAAACTTCCAAAGCACACGAACAATCACGGGTTTCTCCATACCGAGCAAAGCACACACAAGTTCCCGAGTTGCAAACTCCATTAAATGTGGAAATAGGGAAGAAGAGAGCTGGGGTTCGGATACACCTCCAAAAGAAACCTCACGGTACATCAAACTAAAAAACACAAATCGAGATCCACTTCCGGATGTAGAAATTATAGATGAAGTATTTGATGATGGAAGGAAGATAGTCGGCAAGCGCGCGGCCAGGTGAAACAAACATAAAGCCGAAGGGAAAGGAAACTTTACAAAGCAATTAAGCAACGGTATCCTCTTTCGGATACCAAGACGGACACGATTATTAAAAGAACCTTCATTAATATTAAAGCAAAAGAATGATCCATTGAAAATGAAGGTATATGATCGATATATGAAGATGTCTCCCATAATCAAGAAAGGCTAATGTCGGCATTCAACCTTTCTGGGTAAAATGTGATGAGCCACTTCAAAACAAGGGCCAAAGCCCACTTCGGCGGTGATTACATCAGAAAACAAATTTTGAAGTTTTGGCAAAGGATATCCATCTCTGGACGAGATAGAGCTACACGGACAAAGCGGGAAATGCTCTGGTACTCTCACCAACAAGGCCATGAGCTATAACAGCGCGAGGATTCTTTGAATAACACTACTACACAATTGCAAATTGAGAAGGCCTCTTCATAGGCCAAAGATAATAAATAAAGTCTTTAGAAGAGATAATCATTGGGTTTGGGTCACAATCCCAAAGACATTAAGAGTATTTAAGGCATTGATAAAGAAGAAAGAGGATAAAGCATAGCTACACTCGAAGCGACTAAAATTGCCGGCCCTCGAGGCACCCTCGGACCCGAAGTTCTAAAAGGGTTACGGGAAGAAATAATGGAGTTTCTCTAAATATGGTGAGAGACTAGGAAGTGAAACGGAGAAGGAATTGGAAAAATCTTTGCGAGACGAGCTATCGGGCGGACATCTTCGCCGGGTACTACAATAACGGGCGTATCTGACCATCCCGAGGTGAACACTTGGTTTGAATTACGATGAATTAATAAAGCGAGATGGAAAGTCTACAACTAGAGGTCACCAGAACTCCAAGAAACGAAATTACAATTAGTAAAATTGGAGGAAAAATATGATACATCAAAAAAGACATCTGCTGATAACACCGGGGAGATAAAAAGGTTAGAAAAATTGGTTCGGGCTTTGGAAAAAAGAATCTTTCATTGGAGAAGCCTTTAAACGGAAATAAATGACATTCTTTGGGGTAACATCATTTGAGTTAATAAGAAGTATTTGACCCTCTATTCAAGCTATTTTTAGACAAAATGAGTTAAGTTAAAATAGCCCAGAGAAATATGAGAACCGAAATAAATTAAGAGGCGGGCACGAGCCGGGCCCAGCAACTCATTCAATTTTTTTGAACACCGGGACAAAGCAACGGCTTGCGGTGTTAGGGATTGATGACGGGACGGTATGGAGTTTTGGAAATAAAGAGAGTTTTCATCAAGAGAACTTTCATGCGGAATGTTAGGTCCCTATATCACTAGTATAGCCCTTATTTATTGTTAGTTTAAACCCCTTATTGTTATTATTGTACCCTTGTAACCCCCATTTTGTTATTATTGTGCCCTTAAATTATTATTGTTAGGTCGGCTAGGATTACATTGTGGCCCACCAGGATTACATTATGGCCCCATGGACTCCTATATATAGAAAGGAGGTTTTGTAAATTGTATCATCCAAGAATTGTGCATTTATGTAATGTATTGGAGGTTGCCCCCTCGAAGTGGCTTATTTATAAGGCGTTTATATCTCTTTTCTTCTACTTTTGAAGCTGGTTACACAACATTTGGTATCAGAGCTTTGGGATTCTAGGGTTTCGCTGCTCCAAACAGGTCATTGTGGCATTTTCGCTATAAATTTGTTTCTACGAAGCTGCAGAAGCTGAAATTTTTAGGGTGCGAAGCTGAAATCCTGAGGAAGGTTGTCTAAAAATTTCAGATCTTGGTTCGCAATATTTGAGGAGATATCATCTGTGGAAGTTAGGTATTTTTTCAGGCTCATAAACAGGTCATCGTGGCATTTGCGCTATAAATTGTTTTTTACGAAGGGTCAGAGTCTGAAATTCATATGGTGCGAAGCTGAAATCCTGAGGAAATTCGTCAAAAAATTTCAGAACTTGGTTCGCAATATTTTTGGAGATATGATCTGTGGAAGGTAGTGCTTTTTCAGGCTCCTGAATTGCATCTCAAAGAGGTGATCGTGGGAAAAATTCAATAACTCTCTCTCTGGGCATTGGATTGAAGTGCCGTAAACAGTGGTCACAAGCACACAGACTGAAGTTTCTGGGCTATCAATTTCAGAGACAAAGGACAAAACAGGGACACGTGGCAAGTCGTACAAGTTCGCTCTACTGAACCAGTCCAGAATTAGGTCATTGTGGGAGATTGGACACAACTTTGTCTTGGAGCATCAAAATCAGGTCAGACCTGTGGCATTTGAAAGAAGCTTCAGAGGGCTACTACAGGGCTGAATTTCAGATATCGAAGATTTTCAAGCTCAGAGATAATACAATTTCAATATCGAGCTCCTCAAAGCTAGTAAAAGGTGTGTATTTTTTTTCCGAATTGCATAAGTCTTGTTTGAAGAATCAAGTTGAATTGATTGCAAGGGCCTATTGTAGAATAGATATCAATATTGGAGTCTGAAATGGCCCCTAAAATGAATTCAACACCCATTAAGCCTTTAGAAGGCTCTACTATTACTCATGAAGATGAAGAATGGCAACATGACATGTCAAAATTACAAGAGCAAATGCAACAAATTTCGCTCTCGCAAAGAACAACAAAAAAATGAAATGGAAGTTTTGAAGAAAGGCATGGAAGTGAAGATGGACGGTTTGAAGAAAGGCATGGAAGTGAATATGGACGGTTTGAAGAAAGGCGTGGAAACTAAGATGAATGGTTTGGAAGCTAAGATGGATGGCATGGAAGTCGGCATGGAAGCTAAGATGAATGACATGAAGAATGATCTAAAAGCATACATGGAAGGCTTGATGACAAGCTTAAAACCAGAAATGATTCCTAATGGCGGAAATATAGGAGAAGAACCTCCTGACGAGAACAAAATAAATGTTAATCATGATTCCATAAACTCGAATGTTGGCGGGAAGAACCACCATATTCCAAAAATGGATATGAGGAAGTTTGATGGAAAGGATCCTGTAACATGGATACTACAGATGGAGCAATATTTTGATCTCCATAACGTGCAAAACACTCAAAAGGTACGCATTGCAACTTTACATTTAGAACAAAATACATTTGTATGGTATTGATGGCTTTTCTCCCGTAAAAAAATTGTCACTTGGTCAATTTTTACGAAGGAAATGATAGCACATTATGAGGATACAAAGAGCAAAACCTTCTTTAGCCAATTGATAAATCTCAAACAAAAGGGTTTAGTGGGGCAGCACATTGAGGATTTCCAAAAATTGAATATAAGGGTAACTGATATTCCAGAGGAACACAGGATTGATCTCTTCATAGGCACTTTAAAGGATAACATCCAACATGAAGTTCGCGTTTTGGAACCTGATTCATTGGAGAAGGCATTCAGGTTGGCAAGAAAAGTTGAATGTAAATTATGGCGACAAGGAAGCCTACCACTCAATTCTATAAAGAAGGAAGTGTTGCTACGCCTAGATTTCCACAACCTACAAGGTTGACACCACAACAATTGGAAGAAAAAAGATCAAAAGGGCTTTGCTACAGTTGTGATAGAAAATACACTAAAAGTCATAAGTGTGCTGAGAAGAAATTATTTTACATAGATTGTGAAGAGGAAGAAGAAAATGAACAAGAAGAGGATATACACCAGGAACCAGCCCTAGAAGAGGAAGAAATGAGTCCCACCATATCGTGTAATGCATTGGCAGGAATTACCACTCCTCAAACTCTCAAGATAGAAGGACATATCAAGAAGAAAAAGGTAATAGTGTTGATTGATTCAGTAGCACCCATAATTTTATTCATTGTAAGGTAGCCAAGGAATTGAATTGTTTCCTATACCCAACACCAGAATGTCAAGTGATGGTTGCAAATGGAGGAACTATAAATTGCTCTGGAAAATGCCATAATATCAAGCTAACTATGGGGGAATATGTATTGAATATTCCAATTCTTTCCATTCCTATGGGAGGTGTTGATGTTGTACTAGGAGTACAATGGTTACAATCTTTGGGGACGGTAGCTTTTAATTTTCAAGAACTTTTCTTGAAATTTTTTTCAGAAGGAAAGGAAGTTGAATTACGGGGTATTGCGGGGAAGCCAGGAAGGATAATAAGCCTAATGTCATGACAAAGCTTCTAAAGAAAGAACAGCGAGGCGTAATTGCACAATTATGCTCACTAGAAGTTCCAACATCAAAATCATCTATTTCTGCAGATCTCCAACAAGTCTTGGACAATCATTCCAAGGTGTTTGAAACTCCCAAAGGACTCCCACCTATTCGTGATCATGATCATGCTATTCATTTGATTCCATGAAGTGTTCCTCCAAACATCAGGCCTTATATATATCCTTACTTCCAAAAGAGCGAAATTGAACGTATGATTGCAGAAATGTTAGAGGCGGGTATAATTCAACCTAGTCAAAGTTCTTTCTCTGCTCCTGTAGTATTGGTACACAAGAAGGATGGATCATGGCGAATGTGTCTGGATTATAGGGAGCTCAATAAGCTCCCCATTAAAGACAAATTTCCCATTCCCGTGATTGATGAATTATTGGATGAATTACATGGAGCAATTTATTTTACCAAGTTGGATCTTCGTTCAGGATATCATCAAATTAGAATGAAGACTGAAGATATTCCAAAAACAACATTTCGAACTCATGAGGGTCATTATGAATTTTTGGTCATGCCCTTTGGCCTTACCAATGCATCTTCTACATTTCAAGGGTTGATGAATTCCATTTTCAAACCCTTCCTTAGAAAATTTGTGCTAGTATTTTTTGATGATATACTAATCTACAGCAGGTCTTGGAAGGATCATGTTGAACATGTTGACAGGGTGCTCAAGTTATTGCAGGAGAAACAATTATATGCAAAAAAATCCAAATGTTTCTTTGGAGTACAAGAGGTGGAATATCCGGGTCATATTGTATCTCACGAGGGTGTTAAAGTAGACCCTAACAAAATTAAAGCCATTAAGGAATGGAAAGTTCCCACAACCATAAAGCAGTTGCGAGGATTTCTCGGGTTAACAGGGTATTATCGCAAGTTTGTTAAGAATTATGGGAGAATAGCAGCACCTCTCACAACATTATTGAAGAAAGATGCATTTTCATGGACTCCTGAAGCAACTAAGGCCTTTGAACATCTTAAAGAGGCAATGTGCCTAGCACCGGTCTTAGCTACGCCAGACTTCACAAAAACCTTTACTGTGGAATGTGATGCCTCAAGAAATGGAATTGGTGCAGTTTTAATGCAGGAAGGAAGACCCATTGCTTTTGAAAGTCGTCCAATCAAAGGAAAGTATTTACAGAAACCTATTTATGAGAAGGAAATGTTAGCAATACTACATGCACTAAAGAAATGGCGAACTTACCTAATGGGAAGACACATCAAGGTAAAAACTGATCATGATAGTCTTAAACACTTTTTGGAACAAAGACTATCGTCAGAAGAACAACAAAAATGGGTCACAAAGATGTTGGGTTACAACTTTGAAATAATCTACAAAAAAGGAAAGCTGAATGTTGTTGCAGATGCACTCTTAAGAAAGAATGAAGAGGTGGAAGCATTGCTTTGTGCCATTTCTATTATCCAACCAGATTGGATAACTGAAGCAAGAGATGAATGGAAGAAGGACAAAGATGTATGGATACTCATTCAAAATTTGCAGCAAGATCCTAGTACATCTGATACATTTAGTTGGAAAAATGATTCCTTATGGTACAAAGATCGCTTATATCTTTGTAAGAATTCCTAACTAAAACAAAAGATTCTTCTGGAATTGCACACTTCTCCTTTAGGAGGACACTCAGGATTTTTAAAAACTTACCACAGGGTGAAGAAAGAATTTTTTTGGGATGGCCTTAAATCTGATATTCGAAAGTTTGTGGCGGAATGTTTGGTTTGCCAACAGAATAAAGTGGAAATAATTAAGACCCCAGGACTTCTAAAACCTTTATCCATTCCAGGTCAACGTTGGGAGGAGATTTCAATGGATTTTATCACAGGTTTACCTAAGTCCGAAGGAAAGAGTGTCATCATGGTGGTAGTTGATAGACTTACCAAGCATGCACACTTTTGTGCATTATCTGATCCATTTAAAACAAGTACATTTGCTACTACATTTATGGACAGAATTCAAAAGCTACATGGAAGCCCAAGGGTTATTGTGAGCGACAGAGATCCCATTTTTACTGGAAATTTTTGGACGGAGTTATTTTCTTGTTTGGGTACTCAATTAGCTCATAGCTCATCTTATCATCCTCAATCCGATGGTCAAACCGAGATAGTAAATAAATGTTTGGAAGGATATCTTCGTTGTTTTGTATCTGATAAACAAACACAATGGGTCAAGTGGTTACCTCTCGCTCAATGGTGGTATAACACTTCCTTCCATACTGCAGCAAAAATGACCCCATTTATGGCACTTTATGGATATCATCCACCATCGATCACATCATCTTTAAGGGAAAATTCGAAGGTTCAAGCAGTGGAAGATCACATCGAGCATCAGCAAGAAGTTCTCCAACTCTTAAAGGATAACCCGAATTTGGCACAAAATCGAATGAAACAACAGGCAAATCAACATCATAGCGAGAGAAGTTTTGATGTAGGAGATTGGGTATTTTTACGGCTACAACCATACAAACAAATGTCCCTCAAGCAAGCAAAGAAGGATAACAAATTATCGCCAAAGTACTATGGTCCTTACAAGGTGTTGCAAAAGATTGGTACTATGGCATACAAATTGGAGCTTCCTGCTTCTTCGCGAGTACATCCAGTTTTCCATGTTTCATGCTTAAAGAAGGTTATAGAGAAAATCTTCCAGTTCAAACAATATTGCCAGAACTTGATGAGGAAGGAAAAATCATATTGGAACCAGAAGCGGTCATGGAAACAAGAACTCGACAACTACGGAATCGATCAATTTCAGAGTATCTCATCAAGAGGAAGAACTTACCCACTGAAGATTCTACATGGGAGGATGAGAATTTTATACAGAAGCACCCGGAGCTACTCAAGTGTTGAGGACAACACTTTTTTGAAGGAGAGGGGCATGTTAGGTGCCTATATCACTAGTATAGCCCCTTATTATTGTTAGTTTAAACCCCTTATTGTTATTATTGTACCCTTGTAACCCCCATTTTGTTATTATTGTGCCCTTAAATTATTATTGTTAGGTCGGCTAGGATTACATTATGGCCCCATGGACTCCTATATATAGAAAGGAGGTTTTGTGAATTGTATCATCCAAGAATTGTGCATTTATGTAATGTATTGGAGGTTGCCCCCTCGAAGTGGCTTATTTATAAGGCGTTTATATCTCTTTTCTTCTACTTTTGAAGCTGGTTACACAACACAGAATTTAGAAAGGAAGTGCACAGATATTTTATTTGATATCAACATTTTCAGAGAGAAATTTCAAGCTTTGTTGGATAGTGGGTTACCAAGTCCTATGCTCACAGAGGATCAAATAATGGACTTAAAAACCTATATAAAGAAAATAAATACTCATGCTCAAAATACAACTGCTTGTTCTCCTAGTTTACCACAATCAACATTACCAACAGGGAAAAATATCTATGATAGAGTAAGGAATTTATTTCATCTGGAACATGAAATAAGGTATCTGTTTCCTAATGAGCCCACCTTCTACAAACTCATAGAAGCAGATGAAACATTGAGAAAACTCAAAAGGACCATGATACCAGATAATCAATGGTGGAAGGAAATGTTGGAAATTCTATAAAAGTTATTTTCAGGATGAGAATTTATCTTTACTATCAAGTAAATGGTAAAAATGAGTACAGATGAAAGAGCATCAGTTACACAGGTTAAAGAGTATCTGTAAATACAAGGAGTATCAAGCAAGCAAAGAAATTACTCCAAAAGACAGCAACGAGCCCTTTTTCAGCACTTACCTCCAGCACATCCACAAAGAAAGGGAACAGCACATCAGCAGTTATTTATTATGCCATCTACGAGACCATTTGTCTCCTGTTTACTTGTAAATTAATCCTTAGTCACCCCAAAATATGGGCTAGGATAGTGTGAGATATTTTCAATTATTTAGTGTATAAATAGACCCTCAAAAAGAGTGTTGAGAGTGGATTCTATTACTCTGTTGTAACATTGAGAAATTCGGAATAATAGAATTTTGGAGAAATTTATTCATGGCTTACTGGATGACGATTTAAAGCACTAGACTTGTTGCAGGATTCATGTGTTGGACTACAGTTCAATAAGTTTTTCTACCCTTTTGTCTGAAATACTATATTAGTTTATAATATCATCATATCCATTTCTGAATAATTTACATAAAGGATTGAATCAGAATTTGCTTAATTGTACTCTGATTTAAAATGTGGTTGTTCTTAATGTTTTCTTCTAAATTAGTTATAAGCATGAATTCTTAAATGCTCTTGCTTTGCTAATTTAAACATTTTTGATTACTATAATAAAGAATTCTTCATTGCTCTTTGTTTGTAGTCATCTCATTTCTCTTTTTTGAACATGGTGAAAGATTCTTAGCTGCCTTTCATCCCTTCAAAATCATCCCATCCACTTTAAATTTTAAGGATTTTTCTCTGTCTAGCTATCTTGCCCTGTAATACCATCTTGTGCTTAGAATAGAAATCCAGTAAAGCCATCCTTTGACTCCATAGCCCAATGGACCGAAAGCTCTCAACCTTGCCCTTAGTTTGTGGATTCCACCATTTTCCCAAAACAAACTTTGAATCTATAACTAGCCTAAAACCTTCTAAGAACAAAGATAAATCTTAAAGAGAGAGCCCTCTCTGGATGCAGATTGGCTGGATTCTGCATCTAAAAGGTTGGTTTGTGGTTACCTCAGGTATACTTTCCTCTTACACAACTTCTAGGAAAACCTGAGTGATAACAGGGGCCATGCCAATGTTAGCATCTTTTGGAACTGCTTGTTCCAAAGACAGCGATATCAATCAAGAAATCAGATCTCAAACTTAAAGTTAGTAAATTCAGTGAGTTTCCATGTATGGGTTTACTTTCATTTTGAAATGGAATCTTTGCTTATAAATATCAGTGTTGTAATGAATTAGAGGAGAATTATTGGTTCAAGTTTTCAAAACTATTGAATTATTGTTCAAACATTTCGATCTGCAATTGAAGATTATGTTTCTGTTAATAGAGCATGGTTATGGTTTCAATCAGATCATTACAAGTTCTAGTTGATTGTGAGTTTTTAATTTGAATGATTTAAATATTTCCTTTCCTATAATATTTTAATCTTTCCCAGGTGTGGCCAGGCCCATCATCATCTGGGAGCAAGATTCACTGTTAAATCTTATGCATATCATTGTGTGCTAGCTTATTACATTTGTCCTTTATTACAGTCGTTCGTGAATTTGATCAAATTTCTTAGGAAACTGTGTGATATGTTCAAATTAATTTAGGAGTGTCCATAATCATTTTAGTCTCATGATCACTGATTGATAATTAAATCAATAATTTTGCATATGTATATATATTTCATGTTTTCATATTAACTATGTGTGAATCTCTAATGGAGAGATATTCTCCATTCCTCTATGAAAGCATTGAGTCTCTTTTGATTTTCAACGTGAATGTGGTTTGAAGCAAGGACAGTTACATGCATTATCTCATCGTGGTGATTTTGAATGAATTTTCCCTTGAATACATCAATTTCGTTGACTTGTGAATTATTTAATGAATGAAACTTCGATTCAATTTGTGTGAATAATATGTCTTATATCGTGCTTGAAGCATTTTGGTTCTAGTCTAAAACTTTCCTTTTAAAACTGATTGTGATTACTGTGTGTTCATTTCTTAGTATCCATAATTCAAAATAGCATAACAATGTGATTTAAGGCCGATAGTGTGATTTTAATCAAACAGAGTGGATTGCATTTACATTGTGAGGTTGATAGTGATATTCAAATAGTGATTAGGTTGTGTGCTCTTTCCATAGTAGTAACAGTTATTTGGGTAAGGTGTGATTCTAGTTAAATTTAGGATGTGTTTCTACGATTGAATTAAAGAGTGAAATAATTAGGTTTTCATTCTGGCATTAATTGAAAGTGGGAAATCCATGTCCATAATTTCAATTTCATTTAGCATTGAGTGAGGAATCATTTTAAATCAGTCTGATTTACTCTTTCGTTATTTCATTTGGGTTAATTAGTCATAACAATTTCATTTTATTATTGATTCTGCCTTTTGGACAAAAATATTATTTCCTATTCTAAATAGAGAAGATTGGATTTAATTTCCAGAAGACTAGACTAAAGCAGAGTGGTATGGTTTGGTTAAATAAATGAATTTATTTCCTTTTACCTATGCTCATAATTCTTTTTCGTAGATAAAATGAGTGCTAATAAAATAGATGTTTGATTATCATTGTCTACATAAGTGACCATGCAAGGAATTTATATACTCTAACCTTAAACTAAGCCAAAAATGCAGTACAACTCGTGTTTGCAAGTCCGAGATTGAAAATTAAATATTAAGAGGTTCAATTGCTAATTAAAACTATGAACATTTTGATGTCGTTGTCGGGGAATTGTATTTTGGTTTAGGTAATTTTTGTATAATAGAGTTACAATGGTATTGCAAGGAAATCAAAGGATGGAGAGAGTACGGTAAGACATGAGTGAAGAGCCACGCATCCATTATGGTGGGGTTGCTCTAAATTTTGGTCATTTTTTCTTATATTTGAAATTTTATTTCATTTCCTCTATGCGTAGAAGTAGAAGCAGGCTTTAGAATATTTTGAGACATTATGTAATTTCATTTATGCATTTCATGTAATTCGCAAAGTGTGGAAATCTCAAAGAATTATTCAGACACATCTACATGAACCATAACTACGCCTCACAAGTGGCACATGCCTTAGAATAGTCTGAAAAATTATGTGAGACATTTAATTTCTGAATTATTTTTCTTTCAATAGAATAAATAGTACTCTTATCCAACATCCAAGTGTGGTGATATTTATTTCAGAAAATAGATTTTAAATTCTATTATCTTCATATTCCAATATTTAACGTTAGATCGTTTTTTTAGGTGTTGTAATAACCCTTGTTACGAATCTGTGTGTGGATACAGGGAATATAAATCAACTAGATGGACTCAAAGATGATGACAAGCATATTGGACCTCTCTCAAGCCCTAGTAGTTGCTGGGATCTTTATCTCTACCTCTCAGGAAGAGAAATTCTTCAAAATAGTCAAGAACTTGTCAATTTCTCCACCACCACAAGAGGATTTGGAGCTATCTTTTTATTTCCCTTACCAATCATCTAAATAGACAAATGAATCATGCACTATAATCAATGGAGAACATCTAATGGAACCTAAGATTGAGGATTTCTTGACATGTCTATCAATAGATCTAGAATTTAATCAAGAGACTACTCACCCTAAGGAGGACAATTGGCATGATGTGGAAGAAGAGGATGTGAAGCATGGGCTGAATGAGGAAATGGAGCAACACTACCACAATTACATCAAACATTGGTTTCGAACAACGATTAAAGTGAGGAAACATTCTCCTCTTCTGAAACTCTTGTTTTCATATCACTTACATTTGTTGGTTTTTCATGCTCATGCATACTTCCAAGTTTATATGTTAAATCTGAGCATGAATATACATATTTGTACCTTATCTACAGATGGATTCATTGGAAGTACTCCTTCACTTGATGGAGTGCATCTCCCTTTCTTCAATTGAATAGGAAAGTTTGTATTGTAATAAATAAAGGAAAAATAGTAAAGAGAAAAATATGTCCTTTATGAAAACCAACTTGTCTAGCGCATCTGGACAGAGGCTTTTCTTGAAAACTAGGTAACTAGTGGGAAAAGTTCTCAATATTTTTTTGTAAGCTTGTATTAGTTCTTTCCAACCATGTAATCTTCCTATGGTTATGTATGCACTCGCATCGGTTTATGTTGGATTCCTTAAACCCACCTTCCGATAGACCTTGTCCCATCTACATCAACAAATTATCTGGGGTTGAGGATAGAGTTAGATATATATATATATATATATATATATATATATATATATATATAGAGAGAGAGAGAGAGAGAGATAATATAATGTTTTGGATTTAAATTTATACAGAAAATATTTAGAGGTTTAATATAAGATACTATACTATATTATTTTGGAATATATATAACAAAATTTTATAATGGTTCATAATAATAAAAATTTTATATTGATCTATAATATAACTGTTTAATATTTAATATTAGGTTTTATACTAATAATAAATTTCAAGGTTGAATATTAGATTTATTATGTAATGTACCTCAATCCCCCTTTAGTAATTTTTTTTTTTTCATTTATACTTACTAAAATTAAGTTATTTTTTTCGTTAACGATTAACAGTTATTTAAGAAGAACTCTTCCCACTTGATAGTCACTATACACTTTCTGAGTATAAGGTTAATTTTTTTTTTTTTCATTATTAACCTTTATCTATAAATCTCTCACTCCACTTATTACACGAGAAAATTTTTATATATATAAATCTTTCATTCCTTCCGTTATTCCAAGAGCTAGGACCATTATCATTATCATATACTCAAATTAGGCATAGGTACCTAAATGTTGGTGATTCATGTTTTCTCATGCCTATAATTAATTTCCCACATTTATTAATCACAAAATCATTAAACAAATTATGTTAATCTATATGATTTATTTCACTTCCTTAAAGATGTTCTCATGTTTTATCGTTGATGACTTCTTTCAAAGTATAATGTACCCTTAGATCATGGGGAATATTGTTGACCCTTTTCTCTTTTTATCAACGTAATTCTCAAGATACGTGTATTTAAATTACTACCACGTCTAGATCCTTTTAAACTTGCTACATGTTAATGTTTTTATGTCGAAGTGTATACTCCACTTAGGCCTACTTGACAGCTCGATTAATGTATGGTGATTTGCACTGTTTACAAAATCTTTGCATTCAGTACTATTTATGATGCGTGGAAATTTGGCAAAGGATGAGTACTTGACCTATTTAATGTCTCTGGTGAATGTATTTCATTTGCATGTACACTTTGCCTGTACTATGACTTGTTGAATGTAAATTTCATTTTTTATGTGATCTCCTCGAGATCTGCTAAGTACGCTAGGGTTACTTTTTATGGTGAATTGATTGACACATTAACTCATCTCCTCTGGATTGAGGTAACGTTGATATTCCCTCCCCATCGAACCCTAATTTTTTTTATGCCTCGCTTGGATCATGACACTTGTAAGGTGTAGACTTAATAGGGTTTGGATGGCGGTGAGGTATAATTTGTTTATTTTATGTGGTGATTCAATTCATTTGTTGAGTTCTTTGTATCAATGGAGCACTTCCCACTCTAAACGAAGAGACATATGCTGTGTAACCTTAACGACTTCTAAGACTTATGAATCATCTTGGCTTCTCGTCAGGTAAGTGGAACATGATTTAAATCTTTGTTGAAATTTTTTCTTATACAAGGCCTGGTGGCTTGGTTATTGATTTTTCTCTCAAGTAAATTAGTTAGACTATATGCCTATACTATCTTCGGTTGACCTCCCCTTGCCTTTGCTATGTAAAGTAGGGTGGCTTCGATGACTCTATGGATTGTTGAGCTTCATATGATACCTCACGTCTTAAGCGTACCCTTGGTAAGGGTTTCAACTGATTGCAGACATTTGGTGAAATTTCATGTTGTTTTTATATAATTATAAGTACATATATGTAGGGTCTTAACGAAATGCATTGTTTGATGCACGTCTATGGCATATTATGCCAAAATTCTGAAGGGTTTTTTGTATCTTCCTATCCAGGTAACAAGAATGGATATTTATACTACACGTCGAAGTTTGATTTGACATCGTTTTACAATGGAAATTGAACCTCTGTTATTGATATGTTGCAGGTAATGAAGACGTTGAATCTTCGGTGTCATTTATAGAATTTTTGTTTTACCTAGAGCATTCAAACTCGATTTTTACTCTTGCTATCAGCATGCAATCTAGGTTGGTCATGGGAACCCGGGGCGCCTCTAAACGTTTCCAATTAAACATTTCTCCAGTGGTTAAATTTTTGTTTTTCATTGTATCTTGAAACTATAGTTTGAGGATCTGAATCCTCTCTTTCTCATTTTAACGAGACATTTCACTATAGCATTTTACCTTTTTGAATACGATGGCGTGAGGATTATACCCATCGTCGCTCTTCTGTAATAATTCTTTTCGTTACCCTTAAATATTGTAACATGCTTGTTAAGACCTCTCCACTGGCAGAGAGAGGCATAATTTTTTATTTTTTTTTACAACAGTAGAATCATATTTCTGTGACTAATAAATTTTCTTGTGAGTTTAAAATATAAGACAATCAGAAATTATATTGCCTTTGCCTCATACATTCATAAATATTGTCAATTGAATTTATTCAATAAAGGATGAATTCATTGTTTCCCTTCATAAAAGAACCATCCATAAGCATTGGCCTCACAATAGTAGCATATGCAACCACCTCATCTCATCCACTATCTCCATCAGCACCTCATCTCATCCACCATTTCCATTATCACCTACCATATCATTCATCGTAGCCTCCTACCATATCTATTACTTATTCTCAGTTTGTATCACTCTCAAAATTAAATATATGGCATTCAAATAAGAATGGTGTTGCTCCACAAGAACCAAATCCCTTAAATCTTCACGCAATGTTGCTCCAAAATTACCAAACTTGCCCAAAGCAACGATTCCATAAAATCTATAAATGAGAGAAGTAATTTTTTGCATGAGGACATGAAAATCCTCAAGCATGGGGGGGTGTTGGGCCTTAAAAATTCCCATGTTTTCATCTTTCAATATCACCATTCATACCGTAAAATGCTATGTTTTTAACTTGTTTTGTACCCTAATTCCATAACTTGTTACGAAATATATATTTTACACTCTATGACTGTATATAATTAGTTTTATTAGAATTTATATGATTAAATATTATTTTTCATGATTTAATAATGACGGTTTCACTAATTTCATTTTCCAAAAACTTCCATCACCAAAATTCTTCAGAAGGAAGTTTAACTAGTTACTGCAGAGTTTAGTACGGAATGATATTGTTGTAGGTGAAAATATGATGTTTGTAAATAAATAGTGGATAAGCTCAACATTTTGAGACTTTTATTGCACTCAAAATACCCTCTTTCATATAACCCAAAAACCATTCAGAAAAACTCATTACCATAAGGAGCTACAGTCATGAGAATATTCCAATGCAGTTTTAAGTAGAGAATCGAGTCAAATTTGGATTTGCCTATTTTTGGCCACAACTAAGGTTTGATAAAATGAAGAGTCAGTTCCATTATTCATGTTGAGCATGGCACCATGCTAATTCTATCATCTGTTGGAACGGGTTGTGCTAAACTCAACAAGGTCAATCAAGAAATCAGATATCAAGCTTAAAGTTAGTAAATTCAGTAAGTTTCCATGTATGGGTTTACTTTCATTTTGAAATGGAATCATTGCCTATAAATATCATTCTTGTAATGAATTAGAGGAGAGCTATTAGTGATTGTTTTCAAAACTATTTAACTACTCTTCAGACATTGTGATATGTAATTCAAGGTTGTGTTTCGGTTAATAGAGCATGGCTATGGCTTGAATCAGATATTTTTGTGTCTGTGTTGATTGTGATTTTTTAATTTGAATGATTTAAATATTTCCTTTAATATAATATTTTAAAGCTTTCCCAGGTGTGTCCAGGCCCACCATCATCTAGGAGAAAGCTTCAGTGTTAACTTTTAAGCATATGAGTGTGTGTTAGCTTATTACATTTGTCCTTTATTATAGTCATTCGTGAATTTGATCAAGTTTCTTAGAAAAATATTTGATATATTCTATTTAATTTGGGAGTTTCCATAATCGTTTTAGTCTCATATTCCTTGATTGATAATGAAATCAAGCATTATGGATACGTATATAGATTTCATGTTGTCATATTGACTATGCATGAATCTTCAATGCAGAGCTATGCTCTGTTCCTCAACGAAAGCACCGAGTCCCTTTGGATTTTCGATTTGAATGTGGCTCGAAGCTAGGAAATTTACACGCATTATCCCATGGTGGTGATTTTGAGTGAATTTTCCCTTGAATACGTGTAATACATTGACTTGTGAATTGTTTAATGAATGAAGCTTCAATTAGAGTTGTGTGAATAATATGTCTTGTATTGTGCTTGTGCATTCTGATTCTAGTTTAAAATTGTGCCTTTTAAAACTGAGTGTGATTGTTGTGTGTTCATTTTGAATATCCATAAGTGAAAATATCATAATAGTGTGATTTTAGTCAAACATAGTGGATTCCATTTACATTGAAAAGTTGATTGTGATATTCAAATAGTGATTTTCCATAGCAGTAAGAGTTATTTTGGTAAGGTGTGATTCTAGTTAAATTTATGATTTATTTCTAGGATTGAATTAAATAGTGAAATAATTAGGTTTTCATTCCGACATTAATTGAAAGTGTGCAGATCATGTCCAACATTTGAATTTCATTGAGGATTGAGTGAGGATTCATTTAAAAGTAATTTGATTTACTCTGTCGTCAATTGATTTGGGTTAATTAGTCTTAAAAATTTCATTTGATAACTTATTCTTCCTTTTTCATAGAAAGATTGTTTCCTATTTGAAATAGAGAAGATTTTATTTCCTCGGCAAAAGACTATACTAAAATAGACTAGTATGGTTTGGATAACTAAGTGAATTGATTTCCTTTTACCTCTATTCAGAATTATTTTCCACAGATAAAATGAGTGCTAATAAAATATAAGTTTGCTTGTCGTTCAGTACTTAAGTGACCATGGAAGGAACTTATATACATTGACCTTAATCTGAGCCAAAAATGTAGTACAACTCATGTTTACGAGTCTCGAATTGACAATTAAATATTAACAGGTTTAATCACTAATTAAAACTCTCAAGACTGCATATAGAAAAACATGAGAAATTTGAAACCAAACTATGGGAGTGTGATCATTAGAAAGAGGTACCCAAATATAAATTACAAACTGATAGTTAAAATCCCCAATACCATATTGAAAAATATGTAAGGGTCGAGGAGGAAACCCTGATGCCATCAACACAAAGATAAACTTTAGATAATGAATTTACAAATAGTACGGATGGTCGAAAAATAACAAGTGATGGAAGGAGGAATTTTCCAAAAACTAGGGAAGTCATGCAGCGAGAATGTGAAATGAAACCAATCCAACACATTTGCAGAGAGGGGAACCCAAAATAAAAATTGAGAACAATGTTTACTTATATTCCGAAAATCGATAAAATTGGGTATAGGGTATAGACTAAAAATAAAAGTATGAACACAACATTATATATATTAACCAAACCCCAGCTATTCTAAAGTGAACTAGATAGAAATTACAAAAATGATGAGGGAATGTGAAAGGGGCTTACCTCTTCTATGTTATGAAGTGCGAGATGGTTGGAGTGTCGTTGCAATGGAGAGAGGAGGAGGTAATTGCTTCACGTATTTGTACGGAGGACCAAGGATGCCACTCTAAAAATAAAACACAAAACCCCATAAACATAGAAATAAAAAAAAATAATAAAGTAAATTCATGATTAAAATAGAGGGGTAGCATGTTTACCTAAAGGGAGGATGAGTAATCTTGCCAAATTACTGTGTAACCTCCTTGCAAAAACCAACCAAATCTCATTAGAAAAAAAAAGAGATAAGGGGCATATTCATTGAAATAAACAAAACACATAATTTTCTTACTTCTAAGGGCTTGGGGACAGATCTTTAATTTGTTTCAATTTTTCACCACATTCCTCATGAAATAGATGGAGGAATCACGCACAAAACCTATTAAAACTGTTCTTGTTGGTCGTGCTATGGAGGTAGAGCTCAAACTACGAAATAAATGGACGAAATGACATGAAGGGCCTATAAAAACCTCATTGCAGATCACACTATGGAGGCATAGCTCTTGAGAGACCGAAGGTTTCCTAACACACGATTAAATGATGAAATGAGTCCAAAATAGGTAGGGTAAAACCCTTACGGTCCCCTTAGTGCATCAAAACCATCGATTAAAATCTGTGTAATCTTCACCATCCATGTGGAACCTCGATATGAGAATGAGGGCCATGTAAGGACATGTGACCCATGCAACATGGAGGTTAATGGATATGAGCTATATTTTAATCATGTTAATTATGACTAAGGGTTTCAATGTGATAAATTCATTATAACCATAGCAGAGATGTCATTGGGATAAGATGTTAAAGAGAAATGTGATGGTCAATCACAAAGATAAGTACATTAAAAATAAAAATAAAAAATGGAGATGTTACAAGTGGTATGAAAGCCCAAGCTAAAGCATTGGTCGTGTGGGTTCCAACACATGAAAAAATTGTTTTAATAAATTTTAATTTATGACTAACGAGTTATGAATCGGTTACATATTATATTTTATGAATGTTGATTTTTTTCTATGCATAATATATACATTATTGATATAATTACAGCTTTTGTCGTGTCTGACAAAGGAGAGATGTATGTGCAACCAAGGGATGGGGATGCCCCACCAGATTTAGATGCCCATACACTATAAATTATAAAACAATTGCACTAGGATATGGTTCATCTAAACTAGGAATGAACGTTTACTTCAAGCCAATAACGAGAAAGAGAGGTTGATAAGACAATTAACCTATAGATCCATTCATCAAGAGGGAGAACAAGAAAATAAAAGAAAAGAAACTAAACCCAACTTAGAGAGGTTTGAGAATCGGTAATATTCAATTAAAGAACATTGTAAATCAAAAAATAAGAAGGATTTGTAGGGAGAATTCCACAAGATCAAGCTTCCAACCTTTAATGGGGAGAAGGAAGAGGATGCAAAAGCCTGGCTCCTAAAAATGGTAAAATAATCTCAAGTATATGAGTACAGAAGTAATCTGAAAGAAAGACTGGATGTTTACCAATTCCAAGGTAAAGCCACACTTTGGTGGGAAGGGACAAAAATCATACACTTGCTGGAAGAAAATACTGTGTCATGGGAATAATTTCGGGAGAATTTTAAATAATTATACCTCAGTGAGAGGTATTATGATGACCGAGTAAAATAGTTTCATGAGCTAAGGCTGGGAAGCTCAACATTCATGAATTTGTGATGAAGTTCGGAAATATACTTTTCTACGTACCATAGATAAGAGAAGAAAAAAGAAAGGTACAACAATTTCTAAATTGTTTACCCAGTATTTACAAAGAATGAATTGAGTTTTAAAATCCAAAGACTATGAATGAAGCTATTCGGAAGGCACGACTTTCCTACAAGAAATTTAAATGCATGAATGATCATTTGAAAGGTTGGAAGAATAATGAAAATGGGAAGCCTAAAGCAAGTCCAAAAAGACCCAAAGCATCTTATCTGAAGAATTTTGGAAGAAGCCGCAAGCGCAAAACTTTCTATAAATGTGGAAAAAATACAACATCCCACTCTCACACAGGTTCCAAACCCATGGAAGGAAACTAAAAGTGACATATTGTGTGTTATCACCTAGGTTGACCTCAAGCTGAAGGAAGGCAAGCCAGGGTAACCACAAACCACGCTTAACCTTGTAGCTATCCCTACAAGGCAGGGAGAGGGCACTCTCTGTAAGGAATCTCACTCAGGGATGACTGCAAAAATGATTTTAGGCTAGGTATAGTAGCTTGAAAGGGTTTTTGATATATTTTTCTGGTGTTTGTTGGATCAAAAGGAGTTGGGTAGTTTAATTCTGGGAAATTAAACCAGAAATTTAGGCTATTCTATGGGGCAAGGTAGGAATGGACTTTAACACCTTCAGCTTAATGATGTGAAGTGTTTAAGACTGGTGAGGAGATGAAGAGGGCATGTGAGATGAATCCTTCTCAGACAGTAGAAAACATAAAATATTGAATGATTTCCCAACGGAGAGCACTGTAACAATGGATTCTAGCTATCTAACTTGAAAAAATTCAACAGAAATTAATGGAGTGAATGATGGCATACATAACATTTAACAAATTATTACAAAATAAGAAACTGTGCTAAAATTCCATACCACGGGGATCCCATAAAAAATAGCTACAAATCTTTATTAATTCCCTGCAAAACTAGTTACAAATAGGTACAATCATGCTCAGAACATCCCAATGATTCCAACCTCTACAACTGACTAAAAAATTACATTAAATAAACATAGCCTCATGGGGCGAATCCGTAGAAAGAGGAGCTATTTCACCTACCCCCAAACCAAAACCTGAAGATAGAAAAACATAACAATATGCCTCTGAAAGGGAGTAAACTGTATATTTGACCATCTAGAAGTATTATCTGTTACACTCACTTTGGAAAATAGAAAGAAAAAAAATCTGGAACCCTGCCCCATCATTTATCGTTGCTGTCATTCCGTGGTTGATGCCGTAATGATCTCTGTATTCACAATTGACTCACGGCCTTGACAGAGTGCTCTTTTCCTTTAACCCGAAGAAAACCAATTTAAACAAAAAAAATCGAATGTGGTTCATTTAACGTATAAAAACCCTTTTCCTTTGAAAGGAGCAGAAAGACTTTAGTGGGCCCAGAAATTGCAATCGCAAGTGGAAGGAGCGGAAATACTTTGACGGAAGAAATCGTGACATGCCATGGAGCAATGGAGCGATGATCGATGTGATGGGAGGTGGAGTGATGAAAGAGTAGTGATGAGCGATGGTGAATAGAGAGATGTGATGGAAAATAGGCCGATGCGATGAGGGAGTTATGGAGAATAGGACGATGCGATAAGGGATTGCCGAAGAAAACCCTTTTAAACTCATAAAATCGAATGTGACACCTTTTAAATGGAGAAAATCCCTTTTCCTTCGAAATGAGTGGAAGGAGTGGTGGCCCCAAAAATCAAAATCGCAATCAGAAAGAGGAGCGAAAATCTTCGACAGAGGAAATGTGATAATGCGAAGGAGCGATGGTGGATGGATCGCATCAGGGAAAGCGAGATGGAAAGGTTCGGTGCTGTGGGGAGTGATCGCGCGATGCGATGAGCGATGAGATAACATCGGCGAAAGGAAAATGTGAAAAGTTAAGCATTGGGGGAATGTTGCAATCGCGCGATGCGATGAAGGACTATCGCATCGACGGAAGTTGGGAATGCAGAGTTAGCGCTGGATAATGAGATGTTGTGATGCCTTTATGCAATGGCCATCGCATTGGCGATGAGCCATCGCATCGAGATTGTAGGAGATGAAAATTTCAAAAGAAAAAGGAACTTTGTGGTAAAAGGGAAAAAATCATATAAAAAGGTAAAAATTGTAAAGTTGATGGAGCAATGGAACAATGGAAAAAAGGGGTAGAGTTTGTGCTTTCTTGAGCCATTATTCATTTGGGCATATTTTTCGATCCAGAAAGTGATTTTGGGAGTGTAATATACCATTGGAAAGATTTTTTCGAGCTCCATTTTATGAAAACGTTTAGAACCTATTTTGTACTGAACATCATGTGAAGAACACCTTTGAAACCTAGGAAGAGAAAAAGCCCCTTTGGATTTATGGAGATAATAGCTTCTGCAGTTCCACTTATTACATATGGAAACATAAAATTACATAAGAAATGATAACAAAAACCAAGCACCATGTTTTCACCTCAAAACATGTTTTGAGGTGAAAATTACATCGAGGTTAAAAGAACAACTCTTTGAATTTTCCAGATATCATGCTTTTGAGTTTATTTGGCATCCTCATGTCCTTGCTGATATTTATTGACACTTTTCTCATTATTTTGACTATGGTAGAACCCTAAAACCTAATGAGACCAACCCTATGACCTAATAAAATGAACTGAATCATGACTGAAGACCATAGAGAGAAGAACAAGAAATTATTTTCATGAGGGAAAAATGATGAAGTGACCTCAACCATTAGTGAATCCATGACCTAATGGAGTGATAAAAAGTCATAGTATGAGACTTCTACTATGAAAATGCAAAAGAGAAGATGTTGATCACTGATGGCAGTATGAAAAGACTAACACTAACATTGGCTCCAATGGGGATGGTAACTCCTTGGAGGTGCCAAGAACACCGTAGACCTAGTAGACTTATCCATTGGGCAATACGGTCAAAATACTTCAAAGACTAAAAACTCACACAATGCAGACTGACTCATGGCTCAAACCATGACTTTTAAACTAAATAAAAACCAGCAAACCTTACACATATCGTTCAATTTTTATATCCTTTTCTTCGGGCCCCAAGCTTCAATGACTGTGCACTTGAAATCTTGCCAAAAATGAATATGGCATGTACAATGGCTGTGACATAATTTCAGAGAATCATCTTAAAAGTAGTAGTGCTTCAAGAGCCTACCATTCACTGGCCCTCCTGGGCATTCTTGACCATCCATTTCTGTGAGCAGAAAAGCATTCTGTCCTCTGTATGCTGAAATATTATATGGTCCTTTCCATAGGTTATCAAACTTACCATGCTTTCCTTTTTCCTCATTTCGTGCATTCCATCTCAGCACCACATCTTCTAGCTAAAATTTTTCTGCTTTGGTTTTGTGGTCATATATTTTATTTATTTTTTTCTACAACCATAAATTGTTTTGAGAAACTTCCTCCCTTGTTTACTGAAGGTGGATAATTTGATTCATCCTTCGCTGATTATCATCCTCTTCGCTTCCAGATTCTCGTAGTAATATCATGACTGGATCTGTAAGTGATGTAGGTAATACAGAATCAGTGCCATAAACTAATTCAAATGGTGACATACCTATGTATTTCTTTCCGCTAACTCTATCGGCCCATAATACGTTAACAAGTTTTCAATGCCAATTCCTTTTATTCACTTCCAACATTTTCTTGATTATATTCTAATGCAATGGCATTACATTCGGGAAAATACTTTGTATTTTATTAAACCTAGGGGGTCATATGTTTTTGAGAAAATATTGATTTTATGTAATTATTAAAGGGTTTTTGAGTGATTAATTTATATTTTTAATTAATTACTGTGAGGATTTGTTAATGTTCCCAAATGATTTGGAGAACATGAGAGAAATTAGATTTGAGATATCTAAAAATTAATTATGAAGCCTAAGTTATATTTGGTTTCAAGATTTTAGGGATAAATTCTAGATTGTAGGGGTGTTGAGATATTTGAGGACTTTGTTGACTTATTGAAGGGATTTCAACCTAAATTGGTTCATCCAAATTTGTATAAATTAATAACCCTGAAATGTAAAAAAATAAGAATAAGAGAGACGTAGGAGATAGGATTTAGGAGAAGACAAACAGAGGTTTGTTTGTCAAGCCTCCAGGCAATTGTAAGAAGGGCCAATGATTTGAAAATCAGGCCACGAATAGAGATTTCTATAAGTAAGTTCATTTGTTTATATGAAAGTATCATTTTAGAATTATATGTATTGGTGTATTGAGCAATTTTATGTTTAATTTCTGTAATTGGAGTTGAAGTGACATTTTACATATGATTGGGAAATTGATGTTTAAATTAATTTCGTAAGTTAAAGCCAAGTAAGGTTACATATAAATCTGCATAGACATATAGTGGGTGTATCGATCATTGGGAAGATGGATTACCCAGGAGAAAATTGGAATTGCATCTCCAAATCAGAAGTTGACACTTGAGTACATCAATTCATACAGTTGGAATGGGAATTATATATATTCCAGATATATGGTTGACAAGATAGTTAAGAAGGCAATAAAAAAACAGCAAAAGAGGATCGAATTGCATACAATTATACCAATGGGAATAGATCTTCAAGTGAAGAAATGGAGCATAGAATTCCCTGAGTCAACGAGATAAAATGGAACGTAGCAAAGACACAAAGTCTGAGTAAACATTGAAGTAGAGTTCTGAAATGAAGAGCAGCGAAGTAAGAATTCATGGAATGGTAAATTAATGCCTCGAGTGAATACGAGGGGAAGTCACAATTGCAGAGGAATATGATTTCAATGGAATTCATGAGGCATAAGAATGGATCGAACTTATAAATCAACATCAAGGACATAGAGATTGTTAAATATTTGTGCAATATGGGAAGGACAACGTTGAAATTAAATTTGAAGCTACGTGGTTATAATTGCCAGCGGCAGTGAGAACGTAGAAAGCTTAAATCTCTATTGAATTGAAATGGAAGGGTGTATGGAACCTCCAGGATGTAGAGGGAGCGATGTTGCCATCGCGTGGATGAATTTGATTTGAAGAATCAAATGCAGAGCAAGAGTGTTGAATTGGAGCGTTAACATGAGTCTGATTTGCAGCGTTAAATGCAGAGCCGGAAGTGAATGAGAATTGTAGTGGAAGCTGTAGCAAATGATGGAGGTGGACTTCAAAGTAAATGAATTTGTTAATAATGTAATGCAATGACAAGCATAATGGAACCATGAACAACGAAAGCAGTTTTGAAGAAAACAAGAAGTGGTATCACATGGTCTTTCAAATGGTAAGAAGATTTGGCTTTTAGAAAGTGATGTAGTCATTGACAGGCACGTGGCAAAGATGGTATTCGGAAAACCATTTATATCATGTATTTTTTGAAGTTTAAGTCTCGTGCATCTTGGTTACGTGATGATCGTCGGATCATTGCTAGGCAAAGCGATAACTCATCAACCGTTGGATGTGAATGCCGAAAGTTCATGTGTGGAGGTATTGACTTTAATTCAACAAAGGTAAAGTTATACTTTCAATTGAAGAGTATTTCCAATGATCATTGAAAAGAATGGTAAAATATTGGAACCAGTTTCTTTTTTAATATGATGTGAATTTCATGTTGCATGGTTGTTATAATTCTTGCAGGGTATTTTATGCATTGGTATTTAACTAAGGTTAAGTTGGGTGATTTTTTAAAGGTCAAGGGTGCACATATTTGAGTTGATACATTTTGGCAACAATGTATGTTGATAATGTTATGAAGACAAAAGTATATAATTGCATTCCATCAATGGATTGGTAAGCGTGACCAAGAATAGTAGGTTTTAACCAATTTCATTTGAACCATTACATTATGGGTTTTTATCACGAAGTTCAATTAATGGTTTGAAGCTCAAGAAGTAAGAATGGAAGTTTAAATTCGAATTTACTTTCAAAATTTGTGGAATTAAATAATTTCATAAGTGGGTGTAATATGGTTTCAAACCATAGGTTTGAAGATGAAAAGTAAAGCTTCCATATATAAAATGAATTGGTGTGTTTTGGTTTTAAAGCTTCTGCACATGAAGATTGAGAGGAGTTTGATTTATATTGGTTTTATAACCATATATTAAAAAGTTGAAAAAATATTCTTTGAAGATTTATTTATAAGCTTCCGCAAAATTTTGAAGTTGCTCAGAAAATAAATTGATTTGGGTATTTAAATTTGGAGATGCATTTTTATATGCATAGCATTGGAGAGAATGTGGGTTTGGCAGGGTAAGCCTGCCATCAAGTGGTATCAGAGCTGGAATAGCTCTGTTTGAAGATTCAAGTTTTTTTTAAATTGAATTAATTGCATGTGATGAAGTAAGATCATATTTGGAAACTGATGAAGATTGAAGCACAGAGATGTAGTTTAGTTGAAGAAGTGAAGAAATATTATACAGAATCTTGAAGGTGAGCTGACAGGTATTATTTAACTCTACTTTTAAGGTTATGCGTGAATAATTTGGTTTTCAAGCATATTAAATAAAGTCTCAGCAGAAAGAAGCAGATCACGGCTTTTGAGAGCAGTGATGAAGGATTCCAACAGAGGATTCTAAGTGAATGTGGCAGAACCTGAAGAGATTCAATAGAGGTTAAATGAATAGGACAATTGTGTTGTAGAAGTTGCAGATAAGCGAAGCCTGAAGGAGCAGTGAAGAAATGCTTAAAAGGTTCCAATAGAAGGAGAACCAGTACTTGCGAAAAGACCAGATCTGGAGGAAAGTATTGGTGAGGTAAGTGGTAGCAGGAGAGGTTGCTATTGCAGAGGCTTGGTGAAGCTTATGAGTGAGAAATTTATGGAGAAGAAAATGACTACTGGAAGTCATAAAGGAGAGAGCAGAGGTTCAGAGAGAGACCACATCAGAAGAAAGGAGAAAGATGCCAAGAAAAATGGCATGAGGCGGTAGTTAGCTGATGCAGAATATGAAAAAGAGTTAGCTGATATCAGGGAATAGTTTAATAAATTGAATATGAGGATAGAGGAAAGCTAGAGAGTTGGTTAGCTCATGAACAAGAGAGTAAATTGGCAGAGGATACAACAGAAGAGAGAGCCGCAGATAAACATGCAATTTGCAGAAAAGCTGAGAAAGCTTGAACAGAGGATGGATGTACAGTTGGAATGTGCAGAACTCAGAGCAGTTGAGTTGAAAGTGGAAGTTTCCATTGATAAAACAGAAGAGGAGATCATTGATGATTTCCTGAACTATTGGGAAAATCAATATCAGCTGGATAATGTAAAACCTTGTATTTTTGTAGCTGACAATTGTGATGTGATTACAGCTTTTGCAGAAGAGGAGGATAAGTGATCTTGTGAAACTGTCCCAAGTATGAGTAAATATATTTAAGAAGATATATACTCTAGAGCAGAAATCAATGACGAAGAATGCCTCTTGAATTTCGGAAGCAGTAATGCATTTATGTTTGAAGCTATTACAGCACAAGGAGAAGTTCTTGTGAATGAATAAGAGGATCAGTCTGAAGAACTAGTATATGAAACAACAGTTGATACTGTTGAACATTTTGATTTACAAACTGAAATTTTGTGTGTGAATGTAGGGATCGTACATGATGATGATATATTTTAGCAATACCACAAGGAAATTGCATTGCTAGAATACTTGTTGGAGCATTCAGAGTATGATAGGGAGATTGAAGCAGAAGGCAGAGTTCACTACTGCAAACAAGAGTAGGAAAAAATCATGGAGGCAAATGACGTAGGAGGAAGACTAGTTGTCAGTCTTGAGAATTCTTCAGATAATTCTATGGGAAAAGAGAATCAGTATATCGATGTGCTGATAGAGGAGGAAATTGCAGAACAACATACTGAAACGTTGGCAGAGGAAGAAAAGGCACTAAGGCCTTATGATTTTTATTTCAATTATTTTGTGAATGTAGGTGTTGTTACAGGTGTTGGAGAACATTTGACTCAGTTGAGCAGTCAAATGAAGGAAGAAGAAGAAAATTCTATGGAAACATCTAATCCATGGACTGAAGAAGTTAAGTTGCTGGAAATGATGCTAAATAGTCAAGATTCAGTGTAGGAAAAAAAATCTCAATTTAATAATTCGGAATTGCAAAGGCAAAGAGATGAAGACAACGGAAAGGAGTACACTATATACCAGTCCAGTAAATTGCTGATAGGAGAAGGCAAAGAAATTTTCTTAAGTTACAATTTGGAAGAAGTTTTCAATTAGAGAAAACAAGAGGGCATGGAAGATTGGGTGGCAGCAAGAAATCATAAATCCGAAGAATTATTGGACAATGAAATTGAACAGATAAGTAAGCTAGAGATGAAATTATCTTAGATAAAGATATCAGCAAGGAAGAGAAGCAGCAGCAACGACGAAAGAAAGAAAATGACAGATTGTGAAAGTGCAGCCAGTGGAGCAATGCAGCATAAAATATGGAGACCTAGAGAAAAGCAGCAAAAAGAAGAAATAGATGATAAATTGCAAAACAAAGTATGGGATCCAGGTGGACAAAGACTTAAAACGCATGATCAGGAGATCATGATAATTTTTCAACCTTGGAAGTTTGATGTAGGGGCATTAGATTCGGGAAAATACTTTGAATTTTATTAAACCTAGGGGGTCCTATGCTTTTGAGAGAATATTGATTTTATGTAATTATTAAAGGGTTTTTGAGTGATTAAATGATATTTCTAATTAATTATTGTGAGGATTTATTAATGTTCCCAAATGATTTGGAGAACACGGGAGAAATTATATTTGAGATATCTAAGAATTAATTATGAAGCCTAAGTTAGATTTGGTTTCAAGGTTTTATAATCTAGATTGTAGGGGTGTTGAGATATTTGATGACTTTGTTAAGTTATTGAAGGAATTTGAACCTAAATTGGTTCATCCAAATTTTTATAAATTAATAAGCCTTAAAGGAAAAAAAAGAAGAATAAGAGAGAGGTAGGAGACACGAGTTAGGAGAAGACAAACATAGGTTTGTTTGTCCAGCCTCCGGGCAATTGTAAGAAGGGCCAATGATTTGAAAATCAGGGTGAGAACAGAGATTTATGTAAGTAAGTTCATTTGTTTATATGAAAGTATCATTTCAGAATCATATGTATTGGTGGATTGAGAATTTGTATGTTTAATTTTTGTAATTGGAGTTGAACTGAGATTTTACATATGATTGGGAAATTGATGTTTAAATTAATTTCGTAATTTAAAGCCAAGTAAGGTTACATATAAATCTGCATAGACATATAGTGGGTGTATCGATCATTGGGAAGATCGATTACCCAGGAGAAAATTGGAATTGCATTTCCAAATCAGAAGTTGACACTTGAATACATCAATTCATACAGGTGGAATGAGAATTATATATATTCCAGATATATGGTTGACAAGATAGTTAAGAAGGCAATAATGGAACAACAGAAGAGGATAGAATTGCATACAATTATACCAATGGGAATATATCTTCAAGCGAAAAAATGGAATATAGAATTCAGTGAGTCGACGAGATAAAATGGAATGTAGAAATGATGCAAAGTCTGAGTAAACATTTAAGTAGAGTTCTGAAATGATGAGCGACGAAGTAATAATTCATGGAACGATAAATTAATGGCTAGAGTGAATATGAAGGGAAGTCACAATCGTAGAGGAATATGAGTTCAATGGAATTCATGACGCGTAAGACTCGATCGGACTTATAAATCAACGTCAAGGACGCAGAGGTTGTTATATCTCTGTGAAATTTGGGAAGGACAGCATTGAAATTAAATGTGAAGCTGCATGGTTATAATTTCCAGTGGAAGTGAGAACGTAGAAAGCTTAAATATATGTTGAATTGCAATGGAAGGGCATATGGAACGTTTAGGATGCAGAGGGAGCGATGTTGCAATCACGTGGATGAATTTGATTTGAAGAATCAAATGCACAGTAAGAGCGTTGAATTGCAGCGTTAACATGAGTTTGATTTGCAGCGTTAAATGCAAAGCCGGAAGTGAATGAGAATTATAGTGGAAGCCGTAGCAAAAGATGAAGGCAGAAATCAAAGTAAATGCATTTGTTAATAGTGTAATGGAATGGAAAGCACAATGGAACCGTGAACGAAAAAAGTAGTTTTGAAGAAAACAAGAAGTGGTATCGCGTGGTCTTTCAAATGGTAAGTAGATTTGGCTTTTAGAACGTGACGTGGGTCATTGACAGGCACGTGGAAAATATGGTATTTGGAAAACCATTTATATCACGTAGTTTTTGAAGTTTAAGTCTCATGCATCTTGGTTACGCGATGATCATCGGATCATTGCTGGGAAAAGCGATAGCTCATCAACCGTTGGATATGAATGTTGAAAGTTCATGCATGGAGGCATTGAAGTTAAGTCAACAAAGGTAAATTTGTACTTTCAATTGAAGAGTATTTCCAATGATCGTTGAAAAGAATGGTAAAATATTGGAACCAGTTGCATTTTTAATATGATGTGAATTTCATGTTGGCATGGTTGTTATAATTGTTGCTAGGTATTTTATGCGTTGGTATTTAATTAAGGTTAAGATGGGTGAGTTTTTAAAGGTTAAGGGAGCACATATTTGAGTTGATACATTTTGGCAACAATGTATGTTGATAATGTTATCAAGACAAAAGTATATAGCTGCATTCCATCAATGGATTGGTAAGCGTGACCAAGAATTGTAGGTTTTAACCAATTTCATTTGAACCATTACATTGTGGGTTTTTATCATGAATTTCAATTAATGGTTTGAAGTTCAAGAAGTAAGAATGGAAGTTTAAAGTTGAATTTACATTCAAAAGTTGTGGAATTAAATAATTTCATAAGTGGGTGTAATATGGATTCAAACCATAGGTTCGAAGATGAAAAGTAAAGCTTCCATATATAAAATGAATTGGTGTTTTTGGGTTTTAAAGCTTCTGCACATGGAGATTGAGAGGAGTTTGATTTATATTGGTTTTATAACCATATATTAAAAAGTTGAAAAAATCTTCTTTCAATATTTATTTATAATCTTCCGCAAAATTTTGAGTTTGCCCAGAAAATGAATTGATTTGGGTATTTAAATTTGGAGATGCAAGTTTATATGTATAGCATTGGAGAGAATGTGGGTTTGGCAAGGTGAGCCTGCCATCATATTCACCAAAGTCTTATTTTATTATTCTGCTAATCCATTGCCCTGAGGGTAGTGTATTATCGAATGGCCCAGTATAATATTGTACTTATGGCAGAACTCCACCATCTTCTTGGATTTAAACACCGCTACATTATCTGTTATGATCTTGAGAGGGAAACCAAAATGAGACAAGATATTTGATTCTAAAAATTGAATAATTACCGTATCCGTGGCCTTGCTGGAATGGGCTCAATCCATTTGGTGAAATAATTGATAGCCATCAAGATCCATCAATGTTGTGCTGATGATGTGGGATGGATTTCGCCTATGAAATCAAGTCCCCACTGCTGAAAAGGTGTATTCACTTGAACTGGTTTCAAAGGAAGAGGAAGAAATTTCCTTTTTCCTTGAAAAACTTGACACTCATGGAAGCTCATCACTGTTTTATACAAATCTGAAAATAGATTCAGCCAATAATATCCGGCTCTCAACACTTTGTTAGCTTTCGTTTTCCAAAACAAATGACCACCACAATCACCTTTATGAAATTCATGCATCACCTGCTGAGCCTCACCTTCAACCAAACAATTAAGTAGGATACCTCCCAGATTTTTCCAATAAAGAGCACTATTTAAAATATAGAATTTAGCAGACTTGAGTTTTAATGATCTACCTTTTCTTCTATACATCCCTAGAGGTGGCAAAAGATGCTGAAGAACATAAACTATGTCTGAATACCATGGTGATTGGAGAAAATTTTCTGAAACTGGAATAAACGAACCATCATCCTCATCCTTCGACATTGTTGCTATGAGATTTATGTCCAGGGCATGCAGGTTTGATTGTTCCATTATTTTTTCCAAGCCTTGTCCCTTGATTGACTTTGTGGGTTTAATCTCCAAATCATATTCCAACATTGCTGCTATCCACTTACCTCTTCTTCCCTCTGGATCATTTTACACCAGGACATCTTTTACTGCTGCATTAGGAACATATGCTATGGTATGTGAATGCAAAATGTACACTCTAAAATACTTTAATGATTTTATAAGAGCCAATGCTTGTTTTTCAATGATATTATACCGCAACGCAGCATCTCGAATGGCCCTACTGAGAAACACAATGGAATGTTAAATCTGATCTCTCTTTTGCATCAATACCACAACCATGATATGCTCTGATGCAAATGAAAATATAATGAAATATTTAGTGTAATCAGGACTAATCAAGACTAGGGCATTGGAAAAAGAAAACTTTACTAGATTAAATGACTTGATAGCATCCTCACTCCATTTGACAGTGTTGTCCTTTTTCAACATATTAGTCATTTCTTGTAAATTTTTTGCCAAATTGGGTATAAATCTATGTAAAAAGTTAATCTTACCCATGGAAAATTTTAGGGGAAAATTTTATCCCAAGGGCGAAATTTAATGGGTTTTAGATTTTAGTGGGGCGAATTTTTTATATAAAACCTTTTCGTATAGTTTTTTATAATTAGCCCCAAAATTATTTTAAAAATAAATAATTATTATTCTTTAGCCCAAAAAAATAAGAGCGCATAAAACATGAAATTTTGGATTCGCCTCTCCGTTTACTGGTCTCGATATTTTTGATTTGTCTTCACCCCCGATTCACTAGGCTGGAGGGTTTTGAAACAGCATTCGCCGCCAATATCCAGTATGGTTGCAAGCTTGCCTCTGCACTAGAGTCGACAACAGAGTCTTCTTCTGGGTCTAGAGTAAGACTAGGGAGTAGTTTAGTTAGGTCAGTTTTGCAGCTTCTGTGAATAAAGTGATTTTCGGTAGTGGTCGTAGCAGAGTTTTCTTTCAGATATGGTGTGAAGGCAATAGCAGGTTTGATGGTCAGATCTTGTAATTTATATTTTTTATATCATGTATTGTAGGTTATAGCATACATTTCTGAGAGTTCTCTCTAAGTATTCCATGTCAACGTTCATGGTTTCATATATGTTTACGGTGAACTATTACCCTGAATTCAAAATCTTAAAAATATCCACATTATCCATGTTCAAAAGATAATTTTGGCTTCACGTCAATGTTGGCAGGCTAAAAAGTATCTACAATTACATTACTACAATTCTCAAAAAAATAAGAAATCTTAAGGCCTCTCCGTTGGCAAGACGTATGCCTAAAAGGCCTTTTTTTGAGCATCCAGAGCCTCTAGGAGGCTTATCCCTCCTATCTACAGCCCCTAGAGGGTTTTTTGTTCTAGCCGCAATCGTATTTGGGCAGTTTTCTTATTGTATAGTCTTGTATTAGCTTACTTGTAGGGTTTAACACTTGATTTTGATACTAATATTTGTTTTGTAGGCCTATGGTAAATTTGGCTGGGGTTTCAAGTGTTTTCTTGTCTCATGGTATCATTGATTTATGCTATTTGAGCTCACAATTTTTTTTGTAGGCTTTATCACTAATTAACGGAGTTTTCAAGGGCTCAAGTTCTCTCTATTCTACCAGCCAGCCCTAGAGCCCCCAACATCAGTCAATACAGGTCTGATATATCATTTTGTCAAGCTAATATTTGCATTGTAGGTATTCGAGGAAGCTTTAGTGCATAATGGAAACTCATTTGTTCATCCAGAATGCCCTTAGGCCTAGGGGTTTTCTCTCTAATCCTATCCTTTTCCTCACTGTTTTAAATCAAATCTGAAGGCATCTCATAATAGTGGAAAAATATCTGAATACACATCCTAAAACTCATTAACAAATGCTCATAATCATCACACATTTAATCTCAAGTAATAAGAAAGATTTATGTCATTGCATTTATGGTGTTCTATGTGATTTTGGAGGACTTTCATATTTTTTATAAGGTCTGATATATGCTTTTATAATTCTGATATAAGTCATAAAAGTGGTAAGAAGGACATAATAGAAACCTGTAAATTGATAAGAACTCATCTTGTGGATTTGGTGCATCATCTCTCTTTCTTTAAATTATTGGCAAAGTAATTTTGTGCTTGAGCTAATCATTGTGGAAATATATTAAAATAAAGTGATTTTTTATCAAATCTTTCGGTGAAAATCACAATGGAGAATTTTGTGTCAAAATTCTTGATCATTCCTCGCTTCTCACATGTCTTGCATTGCATCATTGGCATAGTCTTGATTTTGTCTCTATTTGCATCTGATGGTTGCATATAAGTGCCACTAAACTAACAACAAAGTGTTAAAGTGATTGCTTGTATAAGTGGCTCATATTATAGTTGGTAATTTCATTTGAAGATCACTGTTAACAATATCTACAGATGATAATTGTGCTCTCACAATCGGCATTGGTTAAAACGGTGAATTTAATTGCATATATTTGATGTAAGAAGCTTGAATGTTTGCTAATGATCTAAATTTCTTCTTCCTTGTACTCTAAAGGAAACTAAAAGCAAAAAGGGCAGGATATGGTAGTAATTCAAGTAGAGTGCATAGAGCATCCATGATCTAATCTTCTAATGCATGATTAAATAACTATCATTGCAGTGTTTTGATACAACACCCTTGTGACAATAACCTTTTGTATCAAAATAATCCTAAAGTCTTCATGATAGTCCTCCTGTGGGCCTAACTGAAGTATACCTGCGGTGAGTAAGTTCTGAATATCATACAGTTTCTCCAAACACAAAGATCTTCAAGAGTTTGTTGGCATGATATTATAGTCATTGACACTATCTTGAATGAGTGGTTTGCAAAACAAGACCAACAACCTGAATGGATCCTAAAATACATCAACAATTCTAAACCTTGTGGTATACTGTCGTATAAAAGGAATTTGTTTGAGCAGCCACAGCCTCTAGGAGGCCTATCCCTATCCCTCCTATCTGCATCCCCTAGAGGGGTTTTTCTTCTAGCCGCAACCGTATTTGGGCATTTTTCTTATTGATATAGTCTTGTATTAACTTACTTGCAGGTTTAACACTTGATTTTGATACTAATATTTTTTTTTCAGGCCTATGGTAAGTTTGGCCAGTGTTTCAAGGGTTTTCTTGTCTCATGGTACCATTTATTTATGCTATGTTGAGCTAACAATTGTTTTTGTAGGCTTTATCTTTGATTGACAGAGTTTTCTAGGGCTCAAGTCCTATATAGTCTACCAACCAGCCCTAGAGCCCCCAACTTCAGTCAATAGAGGTCTGATATATCATTTTTTCAAGCTAATATTTGCATTGCAGGTATTTGAGGAAGCTTTAGTGCATAAGGGAAACTCATTTGTTCATCCACAATGCCCTTAGGCCTAGGGGTTTTCTCTCTAATACTATCCTTTTCCTCACTGTTTTAAATCATATCTGAAGGCATATCATAACAGTGGTAAAATATCTAAATACACATCCTAAAACTCATTAGCAAATTCTCATAATCATCACACATTTAATCTCAAGTAATAAGAAATATTTATGTCATTGCATTTATGGTGTTCTATGTGATTTTGGAGGACTGTCATATTTTTTACAAGGTCCGATATATGCTTTTATAATTCTGATATAAGTCATAACAGTGGTAAGAAGGACATAATAGAAACCTCTAAATTGATAAGAATTCATCTTGTGGCTTTCGTGCATCATCTCTCTTACTTTAAGTTATTGGAAAAGTAATTTTGTGGTTGGGCTAATCATTGTGGAAATATATTGAAATAAAGTGATTATTGTCTTGTTGATCATTGCTAGGTTGTACACCTCAAGATGAAGTACCAAAAATGATGACATCATCTAGTAGGTAAAGGATGGAAAAAACATCCAAAGGATAGGATGTACTAGATGATGAAGTAATCCCTTTAGTCCTGACTCCCAATAGAATATTCAATAACTACAAAGGATGAACTCAAATAATTTTGTATAGGTGGACCAACACAAAATGGAGATGTGGAAATGTTGAAATTGGAAACTAGGGCCAAATTCTAATTTTAACTGCTCCTATGGGGAATATAATTGCAAAATTGAATTCCTCTTTTCAAGAGGACCAAATCGATCTAAATATCGTCAAATTTGGATAAGTAGAAGTGATATTTTGAATTTATTCTTCGACATGAAATTTAACAAGGTCAGCCTCTCCTATATGTCAGTTCAATAAGCCCAAGGGTCATGTCTCTTCAATCCCATTAAATTATATATATATATATATATAGGATCCTTCTCCCTCATTTCACATCGAATGTCTCAGATATAAGTCTGAGGTAGCCAAGTTCTTGGAGCACGTCAAAGGAGGATTTTATTTTTGGGTTTTCTTCTACATCTAGGCCAAGACACAAATCTATTTTGGATCACCTTTAAGGCTACTAAGGGCCATGATCATCAAGAAAGAGTGTTGAGTATGTTAAGGCTTGGTTGAGGTTTATTTTGTGCTCGGTTGAAAGGGTTTTTCCTCATCTGATTAGGTTGCAGAATTTTTCTCACTCTAGGGTCCGAGTTTTATATGGGAAGAAGCGTTAAGAAAGCCACAGGTCTATTCAAGAAAATGTAGAAGGGTCGAATCCCTAGTGCTACAGATTGGAGGGAGACATAAATCTATATCTTGGTTTAGAACAACTATTGACTTGGAGGCTTAGACCACACTTTATTTGATGTACTATTGCTTTAGGATGGGCCACTGAAATCAATTTTATGAAGGATATGATATGATCATAGGCCAGCTATTAGAGCCATGGAGGGGAAGCCTCTAGCAGGGAAAGGAAGGTCTTAGTGGAAAGGAGGATTTATATACCTGTTGTGTTAGACAATGATGATCTACAGTTTCCCTAACTAGACCAAATTTCTTTCGTTGTACAATTTGACCTTTGTGGGAAGAGTGCCTGAAGTATATTATTGATTGGGCCCAAGAGCTGTGATTCTGGATTATCTTAATGGAAATTCTTTTGACTCTAAATTATTGTACTCTCTCTCTTCTCAACATTTGATATTAATAATAAGAATATTTGATCAAGGGATTTTCCCTGGCTTGAGCCATATTCTCGTGTTTCTCTATCGTGGCTTGTCTTCAACACTTATTGTTCATTTTCTTTCATTAGTTAAATTTTGATGTGACTGCTAATGATTTAATGGGCACATGGCCGAATTAATTAACTAACCTAAGAAAAGAACATGTTAATCCAAAATTAACATGGTATCAGAGCTTAGGCAAGGACAACGCCCAAGCAAGAGGGTAAGAAAAAAAAATCACCAAGTGAATTTTTGAAGATAAATCTCCATGGTCTCCTCCATCTGCAAATATGGGCACATTTATTACATCTCTTCTTTGTATTATGATGGCAGTCTCTCTCAGGAAAACTAAGAGCTTAAGAAATCTGTTTGAAGTGAGTTTTCCTTGAAGACCGAGCTAAAGTTCTAAGGCAGACAACTAGGAGGCTTAAGGGCAGTTCATGGAAAATTTGGCATAGATCTCTTGCAGAGGTAAGTAAGGGTGTTTTCTGTATATTATAATATAAATTGAACATCTGTTCAGGGCTACTGGAAAAGTTCTTTTAATGACATAATTTGGTCTACAACTCTTCATGATGTGATGTGCAAATATTCACATGGCTACAATACAGGACCCTTACTCTAGGTCTTCACTCTCGCATTGACTATAGGACAAAACATGTTTTTGATTTAGGACCTTGCCACATGGTCATGCTCTATTCTGATTCAAATACAATAACTCATGATCCTATTCTCCGTATGATGGAGTATGACACTGCTCTTGATGAAACGATATCTCCTCTATGGTATCTATCATTATATTGATATGATTTCTTGGCTTTGCATCACTGTTACATATATATTGGACACGATTTTGAGGAAAGGTTGAATGATTGGAGGGAATAACAAAATTGTATGCAAGCTATTGTATAATATCAATGTCAAGATTCATCATGCCGTGACAAGGCTATGGAAATGCTTAGTCAATGAGTACTTTTTTCATTTTTACCAGCTTGGAAAGAAAATGTTGAAAGGTGTTTCAATGGAAATTGCATTGTATTCAGCATTAAAACTTGAAATACACTTTCAAAAATGTAAGTGATCGCTTCCAACTATTCACTCATAATTTATCTCAAAATTATTAGCTATATTATGTATGTTATAGTATAATGTTGGGCTTGACAACTGTCAAAACCAAGGCATCATTTGAGAGCTTGTGATTACTCGTAATTATCTTGTTTATATAGAGCTTGAAGTAGAAAATATATATTTTTCTGGTTATAGGAAACTTAAGCAAATAAAATTTTAATTTCATTTCCAAGCCAATAAATATTATGTATTTGACTGATTTATTATACTCATAAGGAGCATGCCACTCAAAAAGGTTGCAATACATATTTTAAAGAGATGGGGTTGTTAAAATTTTGGAAGTTATATTTGGAAAAATTACAAGTGGGGAAGCATATTTCACTTTATCCACTCTAGAACTAAGTTTATGCTACAAATTTTAATGTAATATAGATCTAAATATACAAATCACAGACAGTAACGGAAGTTAAAATAATTAATTTGTGCAAATTATCTGTGCTAATTATTGACAGGAGTAATAAAACAAACTAAAATTATATTAATGTCCACAGATAACCAAAATAGGTTGATGGACCTAGAAAGTACAATTCAAAAAGAGAATGCTAAAAACAACTCCAGGGCACAAACAGAAGTACAAATAAAGATAAAAAGCACAGAGAGGTAAACACAAGTGGCAAGCCCTAGAAAATAAATAGGAATCGGTACTGCTCTATGCAAGAAGGACACTACTCTGCATTAGAAGTAGAAGAGGAGCTAGCACTGTTGTTGTCAACTGTCATGAAGGTACTAATACAGATCCTGGGAATGTCATCTAGGAAATGGCTAACTTAGTGGACCAAGTTGGATATCCTTGGGGGCAACTAGATGTTACCTACACGAGCTCTCCTAACCTCTAGGGGAAAATGATGGACCATAACTTCTTTCCTTGACTCTTTCTGTGAATCTTGTAGTAGGTTGGTGAAAAAGAGTAGTACCATATATCTTTTTAGAGATTGCTCCCTATGTACACAACTCTTTTATGAATGAACTAGTGTCGATTAAATCAAAATATGGATCTATCAAGAATTAAGAGTGATCAAATCCTTCATGCTGCAAATTGTTTTTTGAAGGTGTCGAAAATTAAGGTTAGTGACTTGAGGGATTTGATCCTCTTAGCCCTTGATAGATCTGGGGTTAAGATGGATCTAGACTAGATATATATACATTTCCATGAAAATTTTCATTGAGGAAACCATTTAGAGACTTACAGTGTGTGAATGGCCCCTAGAGTGAATGTCGCTGGTTGACAACATATACACCTAACCTCAAGGGACTCAGGTGGATTCAACCTCATGACCTTATTTTCCATTACAGATTCAGCATGGAAAACAAATTTGTTTGAGCTAACACATGGGGCTATCTAACCCACCCCACACACATATATAAAATATTTTATTCATATTACTATGTTGGCTTCTTATCTATACAGTTTTTATTTGTATTTTTGTTTTGAAATATTATTTGACACATACATAACACATCTACCTCTATACTAGGTTGTTGAGTGTGCCTTTCAGGGCAATAAATTTTTTTGTTTGCTGCAATATTGCGTTTATTTCTGCAATTTACTTTTGCTTCACATCTCTGCTATTTCATGTTAAATTCCACGATTTAACGGCTTTTCCACCAAATTTCTTTAAATCCAGATCGTTGTCTTTCAAATAAAAAATGGAAAAAGTATTAGTGCCTATCAGTGCTACTTACAGGCCCATGATGATAGACAGAATAATTTGGTTTGTATATAAAGAACAAAAAATCCTTTCAATTAGATGTTAGAGATTGGATTTGTGCCTAACAGTCTGTAATTTGTGGAGCAAAGCTAAATAGTATTTATGACACTTCTAGGAAGGATAGTGTAATTCTAGCCAGTTAATTTGAATATAAGTGCCAGATGAGATGCTATTTACTTGGTAGGAGAATGGAGATAGGTAGATGTGATTTCCATCCTGTTGGTGAGAAAGCCATGTTTCCGAGTTTCTTGGTTTTGAAAAGCCTTAGACTTTTGTAAATATGTGGAATTAAGGGCACAATAAGAAGATCTTTGTATGAAAGGAGCAGGATAAATATCATCTACTGCACCACTAAACATGCAGAGATTGAAGCCATGTGGATACAGCCAGCCATGATAGAGTTGTATGTTGGCATGTACCAGCACTATAATGCCAGCATCATAGTATGACTAGCATGAGCATGTAAGGCTGGTGTTCTAGCCTAACCAATATGTGATAAACTAGAAGGTAATCCCTGCAGGTGTATGGCATACGAGATGGCATAAAAACCTGCATCTTGGAGGGCGTCAGGGACATTATCTATCCTCAAGTTCTACTTCTATGTTGTATCCCCTTAAAATAATCTCCTTTTGTTTAATATTTTCTTATGCTCATATCACACAAGAAAAGGATATAAAATACCACTTTCAGATACGTTTAATTCTTAGCATGCTTCATAAGTCATTATGGCAACTTACTACAACCAAAAGTCTTACCATATCTCCTGGGATGAGTGTCCTTTATTTCTAGAGCACCAAGAGGAATCTTTCCATTCAAAATACATGTCATTTGGTATAGTGAACTTGTGAATGGGTGTGGGTACTTGAGCTATTTCTTTCCAAAGAGAACATGATTTCCCTTCCCATATGCTTATGTCCTTGGTGATTATCTGGCATTAAGAGTGAGATATGTCGCACAATGATTATCCCAACGAAGGTTGTCAATCCATTCTACAAGATTGCCATTTTTAATTTAAAATAGGTTTCATTCTCATTACCAGTGGTCTTTTTATGAAGAGAAAGAGAAATCATGGGGTTCTTTGAATCAAAGGAATAGATAAACTAAAGAGGTATAAAAAACCTCCATGCAAAATAAATAAAAAGATGAGGTGCAGAATTCACACATAGGATAGAAGACAACTTCTTTGGACAACCAAAAATACATGCTCATCATTTAAAGTGGTCTTCTGCAGTTTATTTAGCTCCCATTCAATGACAAGAGCTCGAGCCACTGTGAGTGTACAGTATGGAAAGCTATTATGGACAAGATAGTTATGTAAAAAGGTCCAGCATTTTTATTTTTCGTGAATGATCAACGAGGTTAGCAAGTTGTAATTATTTTAACTTATGATTATCATCATTAATATTCTCCTTGATTAGTCTATGGTTATATTTCCCAACTAAAATCTGGCATTGTTGTCAAATTGTACTCTTAACAGACTCTGAGTTACTGAATTTGAAGAATCATTTTGAAGGAAAAGTGATAGATGGGGAATCTTCTAATGGTTTGACATATTCAATATTGGTTTTCTGCCTCTTAGTAATTTCTTGTTTTATCCTCCTTTAACTTAAAGTTGTATGTTGGCCCATATTGAGTAGGACCATGGTGTTCAACTTGTATGGGAGTTTTTTTTGACATTATTTTTTATTGCGGTAATCAAAATGTATTTCTTCCCATCATTGAGTACACTATTTGTTTGCTTACGTATGTTCGAGGAATAATATATATCTAACAAAGACTACTTTATGGTAAAACCAGTGTCGTTGATGTATAAAATAGCATTGGTGAATTACATTGATGGTCTTTATCTCTTAAGGTTATCCACTGTTTTTGTGCTTGTATGTGTAGTGTTCCTCTGTCCACTATGAATGGTATACATGATACTTAGTCTTGAGTTTCACTTTTTCCAGATTTTAGGTACAGTTGAGCCAAATTTATTGTTTTACATATCATTTTTGGCATCTAAAAGTGCAATATGCATCTGTGTTGTTGTGAAGGGTCGTACCTGATAGAGCATGATATGCAGTCTCCTATTTACATGCACGTGCAAGCACATGGAAAGGTTGCTTATTTTGTCAATCAGAGTAAAAGGAAAGAATTTATTGTCCATCATTATCCCTTAGAGGTTAGGAGAGCTCGTGTAGGTAACATCTAGTTGACCCCAAGGATATCCAACTTGGTCCACTCAGTCAACCATTTCCTAGAGGACATTCCCAATATCTATATTAGTACCTTCATGATAGCTAACAACTAACATTGCTAGCTCCTCTTCTACTTCTAATGCAGTGCAGTGTCCTTATTGCATAGAGCGGTACCGATTCCTATTTATTTTCTAGGGCTTACCACTTGTGTTTACCTCTCTGTGATTTCTATCTTTATTTGTACTTATGTTTGTGCCTTGGAGTTGTTTTCAGCATTCTCTTTTTGAATTTTACTTTCTAGTTCCATCAACCTATTTTGGTTATTTGTGGACATTCATATAATTTTAATTTGTTTTATTACTCCTGTCAATAATTAGCACTAATAATTTGCACAAATTAATTTTTTTAACTTCCATTACTGTCCCTGATTTGTATATTTAGATCTATATTAAATTATACTTTGTAGCATAAAGTCATTTCTAGAGTGGATAAAGTGATATATGCTTCCCCACTTGTAATTTTTCCCAATAAGAGTTCCAAAATTTTAACAACCCCATCTCTTTAAAAGATGTATTGCAGCCTTTTTGAGTGGCCTGCTCCTTATCAACATAATAAGTCAGTCAAATACATAATATTTCTTGGCTTGGAAATGAAATTAAACTTTCATTTTCTTAAGTTTCCTATAACCAGAAAAATATATATTTTCTACTTCTAGCTCTATATAAACAAGATAACTACGAGTAATCACAAGTTCTCAAATGATGCCTTGGTTTTGACAGTTGTCAAGCCCAACATTATACTATAACATATATAATATAGCTAATAATTTTGAAATAAATTATGAGTGAATAGTTGGAAGCGATCACTTATTTTTTTGCAAGTGTATTTCAAGTTCTAACGCTAAATATGATGCAGTTTCCATTGAAACACCTTTCAACATTTTCTTTCCAAGATGGTAAAAATGAAAAAATTACTCATTGACTGAGCATTTCCATAGCCTTGTCACGACATGATGAATCCTGATACTGATATTGTACAACATCTTGCAGACAAGTTTTTTATTCCCTCCAATCATTCAACCTTTCCTCAAAATCCTATCCAATACTCAAAATTTGATAAAAAGACGAACCATTCTTCCAAAACATTTCGTATTTCCTTCAACTTTATCACCTACATCACCTTTATCTCGCATGGAAGATGTATCCCTGCTCCCCTTATAATTTTTTCAAACTTGAAAGTTGTGATTCGTTACTAAGTTTCTTCATTATTTTATAGATCATTACATGTCAAACTGACTTTACTCCTTGACTGGCGTTGCATTCAATGTTGTGCACAAGTATGATTTAAATGTATCAATCGAAAGTATGATTTTATCTATATTTGATAATGCAAGTTGAATACATCATACAATACATAGGAGTGCTATGGCTATGAAGTTCAATATGAAATAATATATTGATTGCTACTATTACTATTATATAATGGGTGCTCCTCCAATGGCCATTTATTAACTATGTGAAGAAGGCTTTTTCAAATTTGTATTTATTATAAGATTATGTATAGCTTAGTTGTGAACAACTAAGTAGAATTTGGTAGGAATTTTGGAGTATGTGTAATTCATAATGATCAAGTCTTCTCTTCATTGATGACTTTTCAATGTGTGAGTTTTGACCTAAGATATTGCATTATCAATGTGTCAAGGCTCAAAACTGGACCTATATGTCAACTACTTATGATCTTCCCTAGGAACATGAATCCTAATTTTTGTAGGTTAAAAATTTATCACAAGTCTGCTCTATTGTGGTCGAATTTGTGGAGGTTATCTCAAAATTTATTTAAGGTACCATGGATCTAAATTACTTATGAAATTTCAACACTATAACAAACTCTGGTGTAAATTTTTGATCAATTCTCACTTGGTTATGGTTATAGATGTTAATGAAAATTTTGTGTGCATGCATGAGAGTTGGGTGCAAATACACAATGTTGTGTAGCATTAGTGTGATAAATATGGGATAGTGCAAAGCATAGTTTTGAAGATGAGTCTAAGTTTACTTGTACCTAATCAAATCAATCAAGTTGATTTTTGTTTGAATGGTTAATTGTTGGTTCAATGGACAGAAGATCTTGTAGGTCCAAATACCAAAGGGAAAAGTGGAGCCCATCATGGGGTTCTCTTTGTAATTCTCCACCACTGCTACCTTCCATGCTTCCTCAAACTCCTCTCCAAACTCAATATCAGTGCTAGTAGAGCATGAGTAGCAACACTATGCTTAGCAGAACTAGAAGAAAACATTTTCCAAACTGCATGACAAATACTTCCCTCATGAGTCACCATGTTCCATACTTGGTCTCGGTGGTTTGCTACCTTCAACTCCTAGTTCAACTACCATATCTTCATTGGAACTAACACCCCAAACTCCACTAGACAATGATTCACCATTTTGTAATAGTGATTCACCATTTTTACTTGTGATTCGCCATGATTTTACAGGATAATATAATCTCGTGAGAGATTCACAAAAAAAATTATATATAGATATTATATTATAAATAAAATCGCCTTCCATTTTTACTATGTATCATGGGGATTCGCCCAATTATTATACATGTAAATTTAGGGTGGTTCTTAAAATTTTCCCTGATATTACCATTGAATGCCTAAATCTCATTTTTGTTACATGGGAAATATATGTGTTGAATCACCTCAACTCTTGAAGGATCAATGCGGATACCATCTTTAGAAATGATATGACCTAGCAGCTTGCCCCCATCCATAGCAAAGAGACTTTTCTTCGGGTTGAGAGAAATCCCAAACTTCCTGAATCAATAAAATATGATGCCCAAGTGGTGTAGGTGTTCATCATCAGAAGTATAAAATACTATCAAATCATCTAAATAAACAACCAGAAAAACATCCTTCTCATTAGCAAAAGCGATGCCCATTGCTCGCTGGAAAGTAGCACCAGCATTCTTCAATCCAAATGGAATTTTGGCATACTGAAAAGTTCCCCAAGGTGTCATAAAATCAGCTTTGTCTTGGTATTTTTCACGCATCAAGATATGATTATAGCCTAAGTAACCATAAAGTAATGACATTCGCAATGCTCCAACTACTCTTTGAAAAATATGATCCATCTTCAGAAGTGGATAGTTATCCTTTAAGGATACTTTATTGAGATTCCGGAAAGCTATGCACAACCTTATTTCTCATGTATTTTTGCATACTAGGACTAAATTCGACATCCAATCAGAAAATATAATTGGAACAATGATACCATCTTTATGCAATCTGTTTACCTCTTTTTCAGTGAATGGAAGCAACTTTCGATTGATCCTCCTCATCTTCTGTCTAAATGGCTTCTGATCCAGCTTGATAGAAATAGTATGCTGAATTATATTTTTGTCATATACCTTAAAATTTAAATAGTCCCACGCAAATACATCAAAAAATTCATAAAGTAATTTAACATACTGGGCTTTTACCACATGAGACAATGCTTTTGATAACTTCATAAACTTATGCTTGTCAGTTGTTCTAAGATTGACATCCTCAACTCCTTTATCAGTAGGAACAAGGCTTGGATTTCTTGCAACATCATCTTGATCAAAAATATCCTCGAAGGGTATGAGACCTCTAGGAATAACATTATCTTTCAGCTATAACAAGTCCATATGATTTGCTTCAATCTCTTGTTCATCGGTATCATAATCACCATCTATGGAAGTATCTTTGAATTTTCCTTCATTCTGTAAAAAATAATTGATTTCGTTGTCATCCAAAAACACTTGCCAATACCTTAAATAATCCGAAACAGTAGGCCAATGTTTGACATGAATTTAAAATTTGCTACTAGATTTCATTGGAATATTCAAATTGCTCGCAATAGTGGCAAGTGAATCTGCAATAAGATTCTGCATTCGGGGTACTGTTTTCAAAGTGTATTCAAAAGACATTTCAGGATGTCTAGGACTGCATTTCTATAGGCTCTCAATTTTGGATGATTTTCTTGATTCTCTCCCTTTACCTGTTTGATTATCAACTCTAAATCTCCATAGATAGAAATCATTTTTTCATTTAACTTCTTCAAAATTTTCAGACCTGCAATCAAAGCTTCATACTCTGCTTCATTATTAGAGAAGTCAAAATCCAACTTATAAGCACATACTCCAACATTACTAGGAAATCTGTCAGGCTTTAAAAGAGGGCTTGAATCCATATTCTTATACCAGCATCGTTCTTACCAACAGCCCCTTCAAAATCCATGCTCCAAAGGCCTTCCTCCTCTTCTAGATGCTGAAATTTTGTTTCGTTGTCTACCTTACCTTCATTAATATCTTCATTTTGCTAATGTTAACTAACCCTTTACTGCTGGCAGGTGGAAAGCTCAGAAAGGCTTGCTTCATTTTCTTGTTATTGTTTAATGACTTCCCTAAAATTCTCTAAAATTTCTGGTAACTCATCTACTTCTACCAACTGAACATCTTCATCATTCAAACCACTATCTGAATATAATACAAATGACTCTAAATCTATGTGGATAACATTAATTGGATGATTAACTAGCTTCTCTTTGTTAGTGATCATATATTTCATTTTCTTCTCTCTGTATAGATTTCTCAATTGACCGAACACGGGGATGGTAGCATAAAAGAAATTAAGTTGTATAGTTCCCTTAAGTTTTTCAGCCCACGATCTGTACAAAAGCATACCAAACCATGGTGGAACGTCAGCTACAACCACATCCATCAAAACATTCTTGGTTGGGATTTGATCTAAAGATACTACCAAGTCTTTGATAATACCAATACAATGAACCCTACTGGAGTGAAAGGAATATAGATCATGGTATTTGTCGGTAATATCAAGACCCAACTTCTCCTTAATGGCTTTATGCATAAAATTGTGAGAAGCTATGGGATCCAACATAGCATTCTGTAGAATGTACTCATGCAATATAAGACTCAAGTAAAAGGGAGGGAATTCGCTATCTTCAGACTGACCTTCTATGGCAGGACCAAAAATGAGTTCAGGATGATTGTTACACCATTTTTTGGTCATCTAACTCTTCATCATTAGATGGACCCAAGTACACCATGTAAGACCGCTTTTACCCCATGTAAAACTGCTTTCACTATGTTAATTAGGAAACCCTAAAAGGAATAATTAATTAAACCATAATTTAATTATTATTCCCAGTCATGTTTAACCCAAAAACAAAGAAATTAATGAGATAAACCCATAGTTATCTTATTATTTTATAGGAATAATTATTTAAATAATATTCCTTGTTAAAGATGACCAAATCAACAACCATTAATCAAATAAATCATTATTTATTTGATTATATCCCAACCACTTCCTTAAAAAGATAAATAAATCATTTATTTATTTATTTTTCACTAATCAAGGGATTTGACCCAAGTCAAACACCCTTTCCCTCCAACAAATAATAATAAAATATTCCATAGAGGTGGATCTAAATGTGATTAACATTATTTTAATCATGCACCAAGATCTAGAAGGACCCAATATTTTGTTATAAATAGGAGGGTTTTCCCCATCATTCTTCACCTTTTGTTGCATACTAGATCACCCTGGATCTATACACTCGGTCTCATTTTCTGCCATTGTTGCTCCCATTGAGCTCTACCTTCTACATTGGGTTTTCTACATCTACAAGAGAGAGAAAGCTTAGATCTGAAGTGCTGAGGACTACAAAGAACCCATCCCATTGAGGAGATCCGGATACACCTTCTTGTTTCCTCCCAGGTGCCCTGTAATATAAAAATTCATTCAAAAAATCGTGTTCTTGTCTTGTCTGTTGGATGCATGGAGCAAACTCTTTACTTTACCGCTTAATATCTTTCCATTTATAGATCTGTTTGTTGCAGCACTTTAACTACTAATTGCAGATCTGAAGATGTTTTGCAGCCATTATTGTTGTTAGGGCTATTAGTTATGCGTAGCTAAAGTGGTTCTTTTTCGTACGCTTCGACAAAGAATTCATACTAACAAATGGCGACTCCACACGGGTTTTAAATTACGACCGCCGTCGTTTTTCATATTCCTGCATATCCAGCTACTTCAGGCCCTAGGGCTTCTTTTCAGCTGCTTAGTTTTCCTCTTTTTATGTCATTTTTCTCACATAAACCCTAAAAACTTAAAATTTCTAACTTCCGTGTGTTTCTGGCCCTATGCGTGTGTTTTACACTACCAAGATGAGACGGCAATTCTTCAGAAAATCGTCGCCGAAACAGCTCGGAATCTGGGGTCACATTTTGGCCCAAAACTCGCGACCCCGGACGCACCTTTTGGCCCGTTTCCTGCGACCTACTCGACGTTTATTTCAGCTACGCAAAGACACTTTGTTTTCCCTAACAAGGAAAGGGTTTAAAAATTAAAATTAACGCACACCACACACTGACCCTAAGTGAAGAAGCGCCTGGTTTACACCGCCTGGCAAAGACTCTAAAATCAATCGTCACTGCACTTTATCTGCCCTTGACCTTATTGATTCTATCCCTTTCTGCCCTTGTCGGTTTCCTTCTTCCTGTCATCATTGCGCCCCCAAGGCGCCTTTCCCGGAGACTTCTTGGCCTTCATCCTCAGTTTCCGGTTGATCAACCTGCTCCACACCGTCGTCGTTGAGCCAGTCCACCTTCGAGTCCACACTCCGACTCCGCCGTCGTTTTTCATATTCCTGCATATCCAGCTACTTCAGGCCCTAGGGCTTCTTTTTTAGCTGCTTAGTTTTTCTCTTTTCATGTCATTTTTCTCACATAAAACCCTAAAAACCTAAAATTTCTAACTTCCGTGTGTTTCTGGCCCTATTGCGCAGGTAAGCGACACCAGCCGCACCCGAGACGGCAATTTTTCAGAAAATCTGCCGCCGAAACAGCCGGAACGGGGGGGTCGCACCTTTTGGCCCAAAACCTGCGACCTGGACGCACCTTTTGGCCTGTTTCCTGCGACCTCAACTCAGATCGGGGGCTCGAACCCTCGCGACCGCCTTTTTCCAAAGATTTTTCCTTTAATTTTCTGGTTCGTCATAAAATTCTCTCGCTGTGGTTTTCCTACCTCCCATTCCCCGCACCCCCGCCTTGACCAAGATCTGATCTGTTTTTACTCATCTAAGTGGGAACCCAACCCCTTAGGGCTTTAGTACCCTCCACTTTTTGTGGAAGAGTTTCAGCTGTTTCAGCCGTCGGTTTCAGAGCTTCAGCCCCCTCTTTTTCCAGATCTGTGACCTCACTTCCAGATCCATCGAAATCAGCCTCTTTTCCTTTCAAATCACCTCTTGTCGTTTTGTTTGGACTTCTTCTAGAGGCCTCTGCCTTGCCCCCCCCCGGGTTTTTTGCTGATTTCCCTTTTTCCAGCCACCTTGCCTCTGTCTCTTGGCTGTGATCTGCACCCCTTGTCTGCAGCTTTATCCTCCAGATCTCTGTCCCCTTTGACCCTAGATCTGTCGAGCTTCCTTTGTGTGTGTTTCCATAGTTTTTCTCTTTCTTTTCAGCATAGTTGTGAGAGACCCACCTTCTTGGTTTAGATAGATGCATACGTAGCTGTTATTTTTCTGTTATTTCAGCATTTTATTCTGTTCTCTGTAGGTTTATTTTCAGCTACGTCGCACACTTTTTCTTGCTCTCAAACAACGGAAAGGGTTTAAAAATTAAAATTAACGCACGCCACACACTGACCCTAAGTGAAGAAGCACCTGGTTAACACGGCCAGGCAAAGACTCTAAAATCAATCGTCACTGCACCTTTTCTGCCCTTGACCTGAATTGATTCTGTCTCTTTCTGCCCCTGTCGGTTTCCTTCTTCCTGTCATCATTGCGCCCCCAAGGCACCTTTCCCGGCGCCTCCTTGGCCTTCACCCTCAGTCTCCGGTCGATCGACATGCTCCGTCCCACCATCGTCGAGCCAGTCCTTCTCTGCTTCTTTGGGTTCTCCTTTTCCTTCTGGTTCTCCCCCCTATCACCTCCACTATGTCTGGTCCAGGGCCTAACACTAGCAGGAATCCCGGCCCTAATGCTGGGACTACTACTAGCAGAACCACCACAGGAACTACCTCGGCTTCACCTATGCTCCCCTTCTTGGCAGGCCTCAGCCTCCCCGATTTGGACCGGTTGATAAACGACCCTATACATCATGACGCTAGTTGGCCCGCTATGCCGACAAAGCTCCCTTCCGACATCCCAAAGTTTGAAGGTCGTGCCGGAGAAGATCCTTCAAATCATGTTCGATCTTTCCACATGTGGTGTTCATCTACCTCCATTATCGATGACTCTGTTCGTCTTAGACTGTTCCAACGCACGCTTACAGGCGAAGCTTCTAAGTGGTATGTTGACCAGCCCACTTCCTTCCATACCACCTTTGCAACTCTTGCCCGGGATTTTTTATCTTACTTCCAGCTTCCGCTTCGTTATGACACTGGTATCGAACTTTTGACTTCCTTCAAGCAAACCTCTTCGACCCGCCTTTCTACCCATGTCCAGGAATGGCGAAGACGACGGAGCTTATGCCAATCTCCTCCCTTCGAAGACCGTGTCTACATGGACTGGTTCCTTAGATCTCTCTTGTCCCCTATCGGGAAAGATGTCGCATCCCATTTTCCTCAAACCGAAGAAGACGCCCTCCAAATGGCGTTAAAGTATGACCTGATCTACGCTCAGACAGGTTATGATCCTACTGTCCTACCTGATCTTCCCACACCCAATGATGCCCATACACAGGGGGCACCTCATGCCGCCAACAGTATCATTGGACCCATCTCTCATCCATCCGCTCAACCTCACATGAGCTATGGTTTTCTTGGGGGAGGGGGCACCACTTCCTGCACTTCTCCCCCTCCCGGTAGCATGCATCCAGGATACGGCATGCCTCATCCTTTTGCCCAACCTCCTTCTTACCTCAATGTTGCCCAACCTAACCATTACCCTTATCCGCAGCCTGGCGCGCCAACTCCTCCAGCATATGCACTTTCGCCTCCCTTGCCTTCTCAACCCCTGCAACAACGCTCCCCGCCCCCTCAAGCGCATGTGGATGCACAACAGGGATTCATGGCTACCCAACCACCTGCCGGACAGGTGGCCACTCCACCTTCCCCTTCTGGTTCCTCCAATTACCAGATCCTCATGATGAACTCTGATCCACCTCTAACCGTCGACCTTAACCTTCAAACTCGGTCTCGCCAGTACCCCAAGCCTCCTGCTCAGTCTGCTCCCGAGCCCCCCTCTTCAGGTTCTGCAGAGCCTCTTTCGACATCCAATGGCCCTTTACACATCCCTCAACCCAAAGTTGAAGTTCATCCAAAGATTCCAAAGGGACCATTACGCCGAAATGCTGCTTCCGGTCGAGCCGCTCAGTCGTATAGCATAGTAGATGATTTGGCGCAGTCCCCTGCTGCCATTTCCACACTGGAACTCCTCCAGTCATGCCCTTCCCAAAAGAAGGCTCTACTATCTGCCGTGGGCGCTGTAGATCCTGCTGACGACCAGATGATTGTTTTCGACGCCACTCAATCAGACCACCCTCCCCTCCCTCCTTCCGTCGCCTTCCAAATCTCAGTCAAAATATGAAACGCCATCGTTTCCCGGTGTATCATCGACGAGGGGGCATCCACCTGCGTGATGTCCGCTTCGGTTTGGAAGCAACTCGGATCCCCTGAGCTGGCCCCTTCCACGATCACCCTTAGAGCGTGGGACGGTCATGCCTCCCAACCCATTGGCTTGTTCCGTAATTGCCCTATCACACTCGCCGGTAAGACTGTTTGCGTTGACGTTGAAGTCATTGACGCCCCACTAGACTACAACATTCTTTTGGGGCGAAGCTACACCTATGCTATGTCCGCTGTCCCATCCGCGGTCTTTCGCAAGATGTCTTTCCCCCATAATGGGAAGATAGTCACCATTGACCAGTTGACATATCATGAGCCAAAATCTCAGACCTCACCTGAGACGACCATCTCTTCTGTAGCCAACAAGAAAACCGTCGACTCCTTGACCAGTGTCTCCCCCGGCGTTTACAAGGATTCTTCCCTGCTTGGAACTTTTCCTAGTTTCCCCCCTCCTCCTATCTCTGACCCCAGCTCATCGAATGTTTGCATGATGCAATCGTCTCGGGCTGCTCTCAAGCAACCTGCTTCGGCTAGTCAGCAACCTTGCCTTCCGCAACCTGCTCTTAGCCCTTCACCTGCAGTTGGTAGTCATGAGCCCCTTTATCCCCCTGGCACGGTTCCTCCAGGCCTTAGCCATTTAGGAGCCGTCCCACCTGGCCATGCCCCCTCTGGTCAGATACCGTTCCTCGCTCCCCCACCAGGAGTGTACACGGTACCAGTCATGGCCACCCTCTCTCTTCCTAACTTGACACTTGGGATTCCCGTTTGGTACCTTGATCCTCCAGCCTCCACCTTGCCTGGTCAACCCAAACCTTATATCGCTTTGACCCCGGTTCAACCGGCCCCCATGGCTTCTCCCGTTGCATCAGTGCCTCAGTCACTTCAACAGGAACCACCTCCTGTTGTGACCGCTTCGGGTAAGAAGGGCAAAGCTCGCAAGGGGGCATCAAAGGACAAGGCTGCCCCGACAAACCCTGCTCCTCCTCAGCCTCCAAAGCATACCATCCGGGGTGCTTTGTGTGATGTTGTCGGTCACGCCTCCCATACCTGTCCTGAATTACTTCATCTAAAGCCCATGGTTAATGTCACGTTCCCTGAGTCCGCGGTCCCAGAAGCCTCTGTTCCTTCCACAACCGCGGCCAAGAACCCCAAGACTATTCACACCAACCACCCTCGTGCTTTGTGTGATCTCCATGGCCATCACACCCATATTTGTCCCCGCCTCGAGGACTTCCGCACGTCTATTGCCGCGGTCCACCAATTCGAGGCCAAGCGCAATGAGTACACCTCTCCCATATTTGCGCATTCTGCTTCAGCAGAACTACTAGATATGACTGCTCCCATTGACATTCCCCCTCCTGATGTCGAGATGATGGAGCCTTCGTCCAACATTTTCTACCTATCATCATCCATGAGACCCTCGGGGACCATTCCATCTGAATCCTCCCCTGTTGTTTCGCTTGACCTTTCTTCAGCGATCATCTTGGGCTCAACATCTGTAGATCCTTTATCTACTTACTCTTCGGTCACCCCTTGTGACGATGCGCATGTGAACCTCTCTTCTCATGATGATGATTCAGGCCGCTTCACCACGTCCGGTGGTCCTTCTTCCACCAGTCACCCCATCTTTTATCACGATGACGACATTATGGAAGAAATCCCCACCCCTGACTTTATATATTCCCCCTTACATCGAACCCATGTGTTCACACCACATCCACCTTGTGGCCATTACATCGAAACCCAATGTTTGGGTAAGGGGGCACCCACATTTGAGAGACCAAGAGAAGCAATTCTCCATAACTCTCCTAGTATATCTGGTCATGTTGACTTTAGTACCATTATTCTTCCACATTTAGAAGAACCTCTAAAGTCCCAGATCACTTCCGATCACTCTAGGGATGATACCTCTTATCGTTCCCTCCTCTTCCGTCAGCAACCCAGTCTCTTAGAAATTATTGTTGACCAACCTCTAGCTTTTCTACAAGAGCATCAGTTCATTATTTCAAAATCCTCTTTTTGGGATAGTGACACCAGGTATGCCAACTCGGAAACTTAAAGTCCATTTGATCCCCATATGCAGTACCAAAAGAGATTGGTAATCCTCCATTTCCTTTCTCAAACTGCATACCCATAACAAGAACAAATGGCACACCACATCATTAAAATGTGTTTAGATTTCCCTTTTTCTAAATACATTTTGGCATGACCACACCATGCTCGGGGGCACCCATGCCCCTCAACCATAACCCTCCTCACCTCGTTTCTAGAGAGGAGGTTGTCTTACCAATCGAGTGTACATCCCTTCCCTTCCTCTGGCTGTTGAACTTCCCCCTGACACCCAACCTCTAGAACAATGAGCGTGCCTCTGAATATCGCTGTGTTGCATTGCAAACCATGGAAGCGGCCAAGAAACGCACCAAAAGCTCAATATGACCAAAAAGTCCAGCCTCGTCCTTTTCATGAAGGCAACCTTGTTCTAGTATATGACCAAGCCCATGATGTCCTTGGTCACAGGAAGTTCGACTCATTATGGCTAGGCCCTTACATCATCAGTAAGGAGCTTGGTAAGGGGGCATACCTTTTAGAAGACTTCAAAGGCAATCTTTGCAAGGCACTCTATCTTAAGAAATATCACCCTTAGCATTTCCTTTCTGAGATGCGTGTTTTATTTTCTGTTAGATAGCCAGCATATTTTTATTTTTATCCTTCGCCAGGACCTATTTTGTCCAAGAAGGGTCACTTCACCTCTCCTTAAAATCGAATTTCCTCACTTACAACACTTGTACTTGGGGCACCATCTTGCCTCCTTACTTGTCCATGTTTGTGACGATTTTCATCATGAGTCCCCACCTTGTACTCATGATTTTATGGTCCCCCATTGGGCCTTTTACTGTGTGGAAGCACCATCGAGTCGCCCTTGTTTAGAGCATCCAAGTTGAGTCATCATCGCATTCATGGAGTCTATCCCGCATCCCTTTGTACCCCATTATAGCCCTCCATGCTTCATTGCTTGGTCTCTCTCTTGTGTCGCATATTATGACCTTCAGTCCCACTGTCCCCTATCCCTTACGATATTGTGTCAGTCGCTGCCATGTCATTCATGCCCTTTATGCTCTAACAAGGGAAGTCGTCCATTAGCTACTTAGTCCTTTCCACTTCACTATCATCATTAGTGTCAGTCTGTCCATCGCTCTACTCTTTTCTCTCGTGCCTTAGTTGAGGGTCTCTCATTGCCTCACCTATGGCGGACCTCCTTCTGTCGACATCAGCTCATTTATTCCAGAAGCAAGGTCTAGAGGGCGGTGTACCTTGGTTCCAGCTTCCACTCTTGTTCGGTGCCTCGGATCAGGCAGGGGGATCTCTCACTTCCCTTTGACTTGATTGCTTCTCCAGCTCCTTTCAGCATGATCGAGATTTGTATACTGGACAGTCCAGTGACCCAGCAGCAGCTCTTGATGATTCCCGGGCGTGTGTGAGATGTCTCAGCCCTCATGAGGGGGTGGCCCTGCAGGTAGCCCCCCACATGCCCTGATGACCTCTTCATTGCAGCCTTTGATGCCGCTCCAGATTTTGATGATGTTGGCCTTAGCCACTTGCAGCACCTCTATGATTTGCATGTATCAGTCAGATTTTGTGAGCCCTTCCCCATTTGCAGGGGGCATTTGGGTTGTATTTATCTCATGTACTCAGATATTATTGTACTAGTCCTGGCTGTTATCCCAGGCACAGCATGTATGTGAGACTCTTCATTGTATTTTTATCTGGCTCTTGATTATGCCAGCTGTACTCTATGGTTCGGTCCCTTGTTCACCGGACACACTATTCTTTTGTACTTTGTCACGGCGGGCATAGGTATGCCTCCCCCGCCGCCTTCAGCACAGGTACCCTCTCATAACAGAGACTTGTTGCACCTGCGAGTCTCGTCTCCTCCGGGTCTAGTCCTTCAGCACACTATCTACCTCATATTTCTCTCTCCGACATACCCTTTTGTTGTCTAGTGATTGTTTTCTTACAACGTACTTCGGTCATACGATTTGCTCCTGACACTCGCACGCTGGGGGGCAATCTGTTACACCATTTTTTGGTCATCTAACTCTTCATCATTAGATGGACCCAAGTACACCATGTAAGACCAGTTTTACCCCAAGTAAAACTGCTTTCACTATGTTAATTAGAAAACCCCAAAAGGAATAATTAATTAAACCATAATTTAATTATTATTCCCAGTCATGTTTAACCCAAAAACAAAGAAATTAATGAGATAAACCCATAGTTATCTTATTATTTTCTAGGAATAATTATTTAAATAATATTCCTTGTTAAATATGACCAAATCAACCACCATTAATCAAATAAATCATTATTTGATTATATCCCAACCACTTCCTTAAAAAGATAAATAAATCATTTATTTATTTATTTTTCACTAATCAAGGGATTTGACCCAAGTCAAACACCCCTTCCCTCCAACAAATAATAATAAAATATTCCATAGAGGTGGATCTAGATGTGATTAACATTATTTTAATCATGCACCAAGATCTAGAAGGACCCAATATTTTGTTATAAATAGGAGGGTTTTCCCCATCATTCTTCACCTTTTGTTGCATACTAGATCACTCTGGATCTATACACTCGGTCTCATTTTCTGCCATTGTTTCTCCCATTGAGCTCTACCTTCTACATTGGGTTTTCTACATCTACAAGAGAGAGAAAGCTTAGATCTGAAGTGCTGAGGACTACAAAGAACCCATCCCATTGAGGAGATCTCGATACACCTTCTTGTTTCCTCCCAGGTGCCCTGTAATATAAAAATTCATTCAAAAATCGTGTTCTTGTCTTGTCTGTTGGATGCATGGAGCAAACTCTTTACTTTACTGCTTAATGTCTTTCCATTTATAGATCTGTTTGTTGCAGCACTTTAACTACTAATTGCAGATCTGAAGATGTTTTGCAGCCATTATTGTTGTTATGGCTATTAGTTATGCGGAGAGAGAAAGCTTAGATCTGAAGTGCTGAGGACTACAAAGAACCCATCCCATTGAGGAGATCTGGATACACCTTCTTGTTTCCTCCCGGGTGCCCTGTAATATAAAAATTCATTCAAAAATCGTGTTCTTGTCTTGTCTGTTGGATGCATGGAGCAAACTCTTTACTTTACTGCTTAATGTCTTTCCATTTATAGATCTGTTTGTTGCAGCACTTTAACTACTAATTGCAGATCTGAAGATGTTTTGCAGCCATTATTGTTGTTATGGCTATTAGTTATGCGTAGCTAAAGTGGTTCTTTTTCGTACGCTTCGACGAAGAATTCATACTAACACATTTAACCCATTTTGCCCAAATATCCCTTCTACCGTGAATCAAATCGGCCCTACAACAGCCTTACATCATCACCTCATAGCTTCCTTGACCTGTTTGACCCCATAGCCCAATTTATCTACATCTTGTTATCCAGTTTATGTATTTGATCAGTTTTATCCCTCACAAACTTAAAAAACCAAAAAACTAAAAACATACTTCATAACTAGCCTAATATCAGAACACCATAAGCAAACACACCGATATCTTTTTCATATAATAGAGAGAGCCCTCTCTGAGTCGAGGAAGGCTAGGTCCTTGGGCTCCAAAGCTTTTTTTGATGTTACATCGTCATTTGGCTCGCCAATCGGCCAAATCACGGGACCCTAACACAAGCATCCAGCATTGTTTTGAGAAGAGGTGGTTGGCCGACTTCAGATTTCAACTGCCTTGAAAAGACAGAATCAGCAAGTGTAGGCACAATCTTCTCAGCAGAATTAATGATGCAATTAAGAGTGCTACATTGACTGTGTGGTTTTACTAGATATGTCCAGTAAGTATCCCAATTTAATCTTGTTAATCCTTGAATTGATTTTGCTTTTTCTTCTACCTTTTGTTTCCATTCTGTTTGCAATTGCTGTTGCAGAACTTGTATCTGATCTTCTTTTTCATTTAATAGTAGTCGTACCTCAGATGCTTTGTCAATAGTTGCGGAGGCATAAGCTCCTGTAATATGAGATAACTTGGTAAGATTCTTAGTAGGATCCGTAGTAGGATATTTCCATAAGACATCTAATTGTTTTGCATTAGTAGAGATTGCGCTCTCTAAATTTCTCTTTTTCCTTTGCTTCCTGACTACTTCTTTATACTGTAGGCTGTAGAATACATCCAGAAGAGGAATGTCTTCTATATTAAGTACAATTTCAGAAGAGGGAGTGATAGATATATGCTCTGTGTTTGTTACATTGCCGCTTATTCCTGTGCTTAAAAATTTTGTTGTCTGTACAGGGGTTTGTGTATTCTGTCTTTCAACATTAAGCAATTCATTAAATGTTTCCCATTCTTTATCTAATTGAATGCTGGTGGATGGTTGTTGTATAGTGGGAGGTGGAAGATTCAACTGTGGAGTGGTTGAAGTCTGTAGTTGTGAAAGCTCTTTTGACTGAGCTGTATCTTTCACTGAACCTTCATCTTTATCAGACTTTTGAGAACGTTGAGAAGTTTCTTTGTCAGACTTTGATTTATACCTGTCAGTATCTGAGCTACCATTGAGACTGACACTAGGAGTTGGTTCCCTTGCGGGTTCCAAGCGTAAATTATCCAAAGGGATAGTAGTCAATCTTCTTTCTTTGTAGATTTTAAATTCCTGAAATTCTTTTGGGGGAAGCTGTGTTTGAGCTAAATGTAAAACTTCCTTAAATGAACATTTCTCTGGAAACATATCATCAAAAAGATCTTCTTCTCCAAAAAATACTCTTAATTTGATTGTAGTGGTGAAATCCTTGACAACACCATATGGATCGAATAGCTTTCTCAAAAACTTGAACAGTTGTAAGCATGTAATATTGCTTACCTCTTTGAATGCATGACCAACATAAAATAATGAAAATGCTCCACAGGCTATAGGAAATTGTGGCCAGATGGCCTTCTTCTTATCCTTTAATTCCTTTTTCAAACCTGCTTCACCACAAGTTTGGTATGCAATTTCCTGAGCTATAAGTTTATCTAGAACATAAAAGGGTAAAACATGAGGAGAATAAGAGCTTCCAAAAACCCTCACATAGGTAAACCACTCTTCTCGAAACCATCGTGCGACAAGGAGAATTTCGACTTCTGCTTCCGAGGAAAACCTTGGAGCATCCTTATTATACAATATTCTGTATAGAGGCAACATTATGCCATGGAAAATCTTGTAAAAATGAGGAAAAAAATTTGATTCCCACAATTCTTTGTGATATACATGAATAGGCAAAGGATCATGAATTGTCCATTGCCAACCCATTAAAGGGAATTTAGAAAAAAAGCAGATAGAATCCATAACATAGGCAGACAGATAAAAAGGAGGATAAATCCTCTGAGAGACAGTCCGTTTAGACCGGTAATTGAAAATAGCAGTGGCTAAATTATCGGACAATATTTTGGCCCAGTATCCAATGGTAGTGTTAACAACAACATTTAATAACAGAAGCCATTCAGGCAAGACCTTATTTATGTCAGGCTTTCCAAAAATCCTACATAACATAGCAGCGGCAAAAAAATAGGGAGAGGTGAGTGAACCAGTATTGTACATACCGTGTTTGTCTTTCTTTAATGGTTCATCTCTTTTGGTCCATTCCTTTGTGCATTCCGCAAAATTTGCATTTTCCCTGGCAAATTTCTCCATAAATTGTTTGTTGTAAGTCGCCTAAGGCTCCGGTAAGTGATACATAAGCCTCAAATCTTCTGTAGTGAATGACTCGATGAGCTCTTGATCTGGAGTTCTAAATTGTCTATTTGAAATATCGGTGCTATCCAACACCCATTTTACCATATCTGTATACGGAAGAATTCTCGGTCTTGCGGCTATCTAGTGCAAAAGTGAACAAGCCAATTCTGTAAGAGATGCTTCAGATGAATTACTTGAACCTATAGTAGCTGCGACTTCCATTACCCTGGGATTTTCTTCTTCGAGCAGATTATGCATTCCCTTCCAGGTGGTGATACTGGCATCCTTGTTACAAGCAGTATCTGCATACAGGGAAGCCATCTGTTTGTTTTTAGAACTTGGAGTTTTCTCTTTCTTTCCCATAATACTCTGTGAATGCTTTGTATAGTCTTCTGCTCCTTCGTGCCTGCGGTTTTAGGAATTAAGTGAGAGTAATGACATGATAAAGGTGACGGGATAGTTTTAAATGCTGAAGGTGGATGAAATATATTATTTTAACATGAAACAAACTTTCAATCAAAACAAAATCCTTTTTATCGATAATTGACAATCCATTCATTAATTCAATCATTAAAGCGCATAACAGATATTGATTTATGAAAATATTTTCTTTGGACAACGAGCTTTTAAGAATATGCGACATTGCGATCTGTGATTTGCTGTGCAATATCGCAATATCGCGATATCGCAGATCACAGTTTTCTCAAATCGAAATCATCTCAAGATCGCAATTATCGCAAATCGCAATATTCACGAATCGTAGTCCCATAGCATCGCGAAATCGCAATATCACAAAATCGCGATATCGCAAAATATTACATATGAAAAGTATTTGTTAAACATCTTTTCTACGATATGCAGTTTGCGATCACTATTTTAATGCATAGTCTTTTGGGATCGCGATATCGCAATATTGCGAAATCGCAATTTAAAAGATTCTACCTTACAAAGGATGTCTACTTATTGCGATGGATGGGATATTTTCTTCAAAGAAAATATTTTATTCTAATTTATCATAAACTTAAGTGTATTTAATGATTTCCTAAGGAATTTCCATAAGTTATGATAGTAAGTTTTATTTGAGAAAGGAAACAAGCACTAATTAATTTTTTTGGATTTTTTGACTAAGGGTCCCCTCATATTTAGTATTATTACTAATACTTAAATAAAAGGGGGGGTTGTTTCTGGCCACAACAGGAGGATAACTCCCATATGATGTGGTATATGGGAGCTTGTTTGTACTATGTTGATGAGACATCTCACATGTCCATCATTGTATTATTTCTCCATGATTTTAATTTTGATAATGCAAGAAGGCAACAAGAGTCCTTGTTGCATTGGTTACTATTAGCATAGTATGGGCTAAAATTTCTCCATACTCATCATGATATTTCAAAAGGAATGTATGGCACATTCAAGGTACAAAGGGGCTACCCTTTAACATTGGAGGACAAGGAGAGGCTTCCACATAGGAAGAAGAGCTTCTCACATAGCAGCATGTTGGTGGATGGCTTTGGCATGTGGAGTGTCAAAGAGAAAAGCCATGGAGTGACAAGAACCTTAACACTAAGGCCAACAGTGCTGTCACTAGGAGTATGTTTCTATTGATGGATTTTTCCAAGGGTAGTATGCATCCTTCCTTTTTGCATATTTTTGTGAGGAGACTCTCATGGGAGGACTCATCCATGGACCTCACTTTCAGCTTACTCACTATGCATGGTAAGAAATACATTTCTATACTTATTGATTATTCCATTGAGTGCTTGTATCTTCTCACCATATATGGAGACTGCATTGTTCCAAAATAGGGCAAGACTATTTTTGGGTTACATGGTCACTTTTGGGCCAAACTTTGTAATGATAATAACCCATATATACATGACTTGGGGCAAGTATCTTGTTAAATTTATTATGTATAGCTGATATATATTGCTACTTACTACCACATAGTAGATGAGAAATCATGCAAAGCTAGTAAATTGTTCGAGGATAACTTGCCACATGATGTTCTCAAGTAGCAGTTGGGAAGACTATGTTGTATCCACTTGATAAACCATTTTTATCATCCAAAATTACATATAACCTTCAAAAATTTTCTGATTTGGACGCCGAATGGTAATGATGTGTCATTCATTGTGAATGGGATGATTTGGGCTAGCATGATTCATGACATGGGAGAAAGGATCGTTGGAGATCTAATCTTCTTCTTTCCACTTGAGGGAAACCTTTTTGCAACCCTAGATCAACATGTTCTCTACACTTATCATGGGTGGAGAATACGACATTGTGGGGTAGGCCATTTTTCCTACCATGTTAAGCTATTTAGCCCACCTACATTTCATGAGCAGAAGGTGGAGGAGATTCTTCATGAGTTACCATTCTGGAGGGTGGCTCATTTTATATGTATGATTTGTTGGGGTATGGAGGATCCACATGGGGAATATTTTTCCCAACACATTTCAGACTCCATGCTTTGGGAGGAGACTTTCTAGTTCTATCCTTGCAATTGCTTGAGGACAAGCAACATTTGGGAGAGGAGCACTGGAATATTCCTAAATTAGCATGCAGTTAATTGGAATATTGAATTTTGATTTTTGCACCTAGTAGATGAATAAATGGGGGAGGAGACCCATACTTAAATTAAATCAGCATAAAAACCCTCTTGGTGTGGAAGGGGATCACTTTAGTAGCCATATTTCACACCCTCATGTGTGCAAAGAGATTTTTTCATGTGGACAAAGTCAAGTTTGACCAAGTCAACAACATGCATGAAGAGGAATGGATCACCAGTGTGCATAGCTCGATGTGAACAAGGATCAACTTAGAAACATGTATGAAAGCTGGATTGAAGAAATTTGAGTGTGAAAGGGGATGAAGCAGGATGAAGAGGTCAACCTTGACCAAATCAAACAGCGTGATTTTGGAGGAGTGGTCTTCATGGAGATACAATGCAGTTTTGGAGGGAGATTGATCATGTGCATGTGGAAACCCTAATTGGTGGGACCCAAGGTGATGAGGCTCATCAAGCTTATAAGGAAGAGAATGGAAGCCATTCGAGGTCAGGTTGATGATTATATAATTTGGTCTGCATGACAGTTTGTCATTCTCTTGCTGTTTAGCACAGTTGTAGTGCTGCTTAGCACAAGGATCTCCTCTTCAGGAATCCTTCTCCTTCTTGAAGTGATCTTTTGAGGGAGCATGTACTGATTTTCCTCACATCTAGGCTTGGGGCCAAGCATCCTCCTTCAGCTACAGTTTTATTTTTGCAGTAGTATAATGTTGTGTTGCAGGGTGTTGCAGTGAGGGTTTACAACACCACTTTCGAAGCTTGTATTTTAGAGGAGGAAGCCTTCCTTTCTCTGGGAGATCAGTGAGGGAGTCCCAGAGCTTCATTTCAGATCTTGGCATGTGGCCAATGTAATTTCCATCTCATATGGTGCATTCTTTTGCAGGAACTATGTCATTTTATCTGTGTTGTAGTAGTAGGGTGAAGACCCTTGATCTTAAGCTTATTCCCTAGAGAGAGGGCCAACCCTTCTCTTGGAAGGCTTGTATAGAGCATCTTCTTCCATTCTCAGTACATTTCAGCTATATATATTTAGATTTGAAATATTACTTCATTTTCCAGATCTAGATCTGCAGATCTGTCACATTATACTTGTACTTTCATGAAGCCCTTGTTGGGTTATTCTCATTTTGTATAAAAAGGGAGAGATATCCAATTTTCTCAGCCATTGGATGAATGTAAACTCCACATCTACAATTTCTCATTATTTTCTGCATAAAACCTTATAAAAATAACACTGTTATATGCTTCAGTACTTTATGTTAGCAAAAGTCATGGGGTTTGGGCTTATTTGAGTAGTATTGGTTTGGGGAGACCTGTTTAACTTGGCTAGAAGCATTTGTTTTTTATCCAATTCTAGATGTGAGATGAATACTACATATTCTAAGGGCTCTAAGAACCATTTCTCATATTTATTGTGTTATTTTCTGAAGACGGTCGTTTTATGGCCGCATTGTTGCATTTCCTCAACTTTTTGGATCATAAAAGGTTTAACAAGTTGCTGTTGAAAATATAATTTATAGATACGTGTTTATTAACCCATTTTATGAGTAAATTCTTGCTGATATCCCAGTATCTTGTTCAAGTATTTCTACATCCCTACTTTGGAATATTACAATGGTATCAAAGCATAGTCTTGGCTCAACCTGTGAGTTCCAGCTATCAGAAGAATAAAGAGAAGGAGAAAAGATTAGAATGATGGAGAGAATGAGATTACTCTCATCACTTTTCAGATTTAGGAAGAACCTCTCCAAAATAAAACCCCTTTCCCACATGACTAGGTTTTGCAAGCAGGTTGAAAGCACACTACCGCCCATAGCATTTGGCTTCACATACTTCCATCAACATAACCCATCTATGAAATTTTCCATGCACTTCATCAACCTCACACATGAGACCACCCAATGGGGGCCCCACCGTTAGCAAAAAAAACTTCCTCACACCATCAATGAGTGAACACTTTCATGTTTTGGGGCACCTGTCTTTGTGTTTTGTACAAACCAAACCACATTATTTTATTCTTTTGGTAAGTGTACAAAGACCAAAAATGGTGCACTATGTCCCCCACCCACCCATTAATTTTTTCTCCCATGGCAGTAGTCGCTCTTCACTCTCGGTCGAAGTATCACACCCTCATGCATAAGCCCCCATGACATTCATAACCAAAATATACCCACCCTGGATGTCCTACCGACTCTAGGGATTTCCCCATCAGAAATAGTTATGACATCCACCAAGCTGATTTTTATACTTCGACCTTGGGCCACTGAATCCCCATCATCAGTTTTTTATTCACTCCTTGCCATAATGCCTACATTAAACCCATCACATTGAGGATCTTGATCACCTGATCAGTGGCTCTTTCATTCGGTTGGGGCTTCCTTTTTGTCGGCATCAACACCTATTTTTCCAAAAAGGAAGCAGTACCTTGGATCACCCATCTCCAGAAAAGGGACATCCTTGGGTGGCATTGTGGGAGACATCATTGCCCATAGATGTCATCAGTCCTCCTAACATTTGAATATAACACAAGCTTTCATGTCAAGATGGTATCGTACCTTACAACCATTGCACTTTGATCAAATTCGTCGAAGGCCCATGCCCTTATAAACGTCTCTTTCAGCAATGATTACACGAGAAGGTCCCAGCCATAACCAATGCATACAATGCATGTTGATATGCCATACAAAGTTTTATGCATGGGGGTACCACATTCTACCTATTTTCAAAGAAAAAATTCCCCTGAGAGCATTAGTAGTCACTGTCATAAACTAGTAAGTCACTACCATAGTAGTGACGCATATACAATCTGTATCTGTCAAACAGATTTGTTTAACTAGCCAAAGCATCACGAGCATGGGGCATGCCTTCCTCATAGAAAATTTATATATATTGTATTATACCATTACTTTCAAGGATCCCATAGGACATGGTCGCTCTTAGACCTGGTGCAGGGTGTCTTCAAATTTGAGCTACACGCAGGTCTCTCTCTCTCTCCACATGGTACACAAAAAAGAAACTATAATGTATTTCGGTTATACAGTTCTTCCTAAACCTCAAACATTAGGGGGCAAATGTTATCACTGGAAAATCAGACAAGCAAAGATGACATTATTTAATGTAGGGCAGAAGGATTTATAGGGATGAGAGACATTAGAGAATCTAAAGTATTTAAAAAATCTCTGTAATATTCCTAAATTAGCATGCAGCTAATTAGAATATTGAATTTGATTTTTGCACCTAGTGGATGAATAAATGGGGGAGGAGACCCATACTTAACTTAAATCAACATAAAAACCCTCTTGGTGTGGAAGGGGATCACTTTAGTAGCTGGATTTCACACCCTCATGTGTGAAAATGGATTTTTGCATGTGGACAAAGTCAAATTTGACCAAGTCAACAGCATGCATGAAGAGGAATGGATCACAAATGTGCATAGCTCAATGTGAACAAGGATCAACTTAGATAGATATATGAAAGCTGGATTGAAGACACTTGAGTGTGAAAGTGGAAGAAGCAGGTTGAAGAGGTCAACCTTGACCAAATCAAATAACATGAGTTTGGAGGAGTGGCCTTCATGGACATACAACGCAGTTTTGGAGGAAGATTGATCATGTGCATGTGGAAAGCCTAATGGGTAGGACCCAAGGTGAGGAGCCTCACAAAGCTTATAAGGAATAGAATGGCAACCATTTGAGGTCAGCTTGATGATTATAGAATTTGGTCTGCATGATTGTTTGACATTCTCTTACTGTTTAGCAGAGTTGCAGTGTTGCTTAGCATGAGGAACTTCTATTCAGGAATCCTTCTCCTTCCTTGAGTGATCTCTTGAAGGAGCATGTACTGATTTTCCTCACATCCAAGCTTGAGGCCAAGCATCCTCCTTCAGCTACAGTTTTATCTCTGCAACAGTATAACATTGTGTTGTAGGGTGTTGCAGTGAGGGTTCACAACACCACTTCTGGAGCTTGTATTTTAAAGGAGGAAGCCTTCCTTTCTCTGGGATTTCAGTGAGGGAGTCCCAGAGCTTCATTTTAGATATTGGCACGTGGCCAATGTAATATCCATCTCCTACAGTGCATTCCTTTGTAGGAACTGCGTCATTTTTATCTGTGTTGCAGTAGCAGGGTCAAGACCCTTGATCTTAAGATTATTCCCTGGAGAGAGGGCCAACCCTTCTCTTGGAAGGCTTGTATAGAGAATATTATTCCACTCACTATACATTTCAGCTATATATATTTAGAGCTATAGTATTACCACATTTTTCAGATCTAGATCTACAAATCTCTCACTTTAGACTTGTACTTTCATGAAGCCCTTGGCGGGTTATTCTCATTTTGTATAAAAAGGGAGAGATATCCAATTTTCTCAGCCATTGGATGAATATAAAATCCATCTATACTATTTCTCATTATTTTCTACATAAACCCTCATAAAAATGACGTTGTTATATGCTTTAGTACTTTATGTTAGCAAAAGTCATGGGGTTTGGGCTTATTTTAGCAGTATTGGTATGGGAAGACCTGCTTAACTTGGCTAGAAGCATTTTTTTTGTTCAAATTATGGATGTGAGATGTATACTACATATTATAAGGGATATAAGTCCCACTTCTCATAGTTTTAGCATTATTTCTAAAGAGAGTCGTTTTATGGGCCTATTTGCTGCATTTCCTCAACTTTTGGGATCATAAAAGGTGCAACAAGTTTCCGTTGAACAAATAATTGATGGATAAGTTTTTATTCACCCATTTTATGAGTTAATGCTTGTTTCTATCCCAGTATTTTCTTCAATTATTGCTACATCCCTACTTGGGAATATTACAATCTCTAAGGTTTAATAGGAAAATCAAATTGCGCACTGAAGGAACTAGTAAAATGCCCCTTTACGTGCATAATTATTTGATAAGCATACCTTGCATGGATTTTATTAAAAAATCCACATGGTCCTAAGAGTGGCAGAAGTCACTTTCCGGGACCACAAGGCACACTCGAGGACATTGATCCCACACTTGAGGCCACCTAAAGACAACCACCCAAGCCTCCTTAGGACCTTAAGGGAGCACACAACAGAATAAATGTGACACACAATGGAATCAACCTCCTCTCTTGGGTCACCATCCATAATGTACCAAGAGAGGGAAGGAGGATTTGAATTATCCTATAAAATGCCACCAAGAGATGAAAAATTTGAGAACACATTGTTATGTTGGCCAGAATTTCCCCAAGCAATACCAGTAGTGTGTGATATGGAGCAGAGATAAAGGGGACTCAGTTTTTGGCCATCCAACAACTCTAGTCCACCATAATAGAGAGAGGGATACTTTGCACCAAGGAAGCTTGGTATTAAATAAATCCTTCCATTGGGACTTGGAACTCCATAGTTCTAAGGGCCCCTTCACAAGTGGGTAAAAGTTTCATCCTTCATTCCTACCAACACTCAATAAGAGGGGATGTAAGCACCACCATTTGGATTATTGAAGTTGTTTGATGCTATTCAGAGATTTTTTTATTTTTTATTTAGTTTAGTTTTTATGTTTGAATATGCATGATATTTCTCTATCTAGTATGTTTATGTTTTAACATGTTCCACTAACTTTCTTGAGTCCATCTATTTTCTGCCTATGACCAAGAACTTAAGAGGGAAAAGCCACTCCTCTTAAGTAAGTGTGATTTGGTACATTCATGTGCCAAGCACACTACACAAGAAAAATTGAGAAAATTCCCAATATTTCCCTCTGGAAAGTTGTTGGTTCATGGCACAGTTGAAAAGGGAGGACTCAGTATGCAAAAATTCTCCATGAGCAAGTAAATGTTTTTTTATCCTAATCTTCTGGGGTGATCTATATATGATTGTAGCCACTAAACCCATCTAAGAATGAAAATAATTTATTTCCAAAAAGAGTATCAAGGACTTGATCTATATATTGTAAGGGAAAATGTTCCTTTTGAGTGGCTCTATTAAGTTCTCTGTAATCCACACAGACTCTCGACTTGCCATTTTTTTAGGATTGATGACAAGCAAAGACACCCAATGACTATTAGATATCAGATAGATGAATTTAGTGTTTAGGAGCTTCTACAATTCTTCTTTCACTATCTCCTGAAGTGCAGGGTTCATGCATTGTTGCGATTGTATAACTGGATTGTAGCCATCCTTCAGATAAATGTGATGAGTGCACAGTCTAGGGTGAGTCCCCTTCATGTCTGTATAATCCCATGAAAACAATTTCTTATATTCTGTAACAACTATAACAATAGTTTGGTTTGCTCAACAGTCAGGTTGGGGTTAATATTCAAATACTCTCATGGCTCTATTTCAATTGGACTGATGTCAGTATGCAGAGTGGTACTCATCTGCTCAAATTTCTCATCTTCTACCTCATATTATTCCCCCGAGTTCTCAATAGAAGTGACAAAAAGTGAGCTACTAATAAATCCATTTATGATATCATCCTTTTTTCATCCTTAAAATACTGATCTTTTCCTAGGGTCATAATTGGCAGGGAAAGATCAGATTCAGGCTCAAATTCATCCCACCAGGGATTTTTCACATCCATTGGTTTCACCGGAGGCTAAATATTGAGGTTCTTTGTAGGTTGGCCATATGATATTATCATATATTTAAATCTACATCCTATGAATGCATGTGTAGTAGCTAGGCAAGGCCTTCATAAAATCAAAGGGTTCCCTCCCAAATTGGATTTGGCTTGCAGGATAAGGAGATCAGTTAGATATCTCCAGGAGGTGAATGTAATGACTATATCCTCTATTACCCCCTTCAGTTTAACATGGGACTTGTATGCTAATTCAAGCATCGTAGGTGTGTGTCTAAGTCCATGGAATCCTAAGGTTGTGAAGAGGTCATTCTTCATTATGTTAATGGCCGCTCGTAAATCGATGAATATATTGGTTATAGGGTTTCTGTTGATATAAACAATTACTATAGGATTTCCTAGATCATTATACTTGGTTAGGAGGGGTTAATCAGTCATTAATTCGAAAAAATTTTCCATCACATTTATAGTAGCAAGATCCATAGGCTTCCTTCCAAGTTTCTTAATGCACATGTCTCATACTGTTTTGGCATAGATAGGCACTTCTTTAAGAGCTTGCAGCAGATATTTGTACATGCAATCTTTTCAACTCCCTAAGAAAATCAGATTTAGGTTGTCGTGTTGTTCCAATCTCTATTAGTCTTTGAGGATGCAGAGGATCTTGAGTTACAACAACAAAATTGGCTATTATAGGTGTATCAGCTTTAGTCAAGTTGGTTGTTATAGGAGCAACAATTTTTATCGGATTAGTTGTTATAGGGGTAACGAGATATAAATTATTTTCCTTGGGAGACTCACATTCCTCTTCGGCAATGATAGGGGAATGGTTTCTCCTCATCACTTTTCCTGACCAAAGTTGACTTTCTTTAAGTTCAACTAGAGTAATGAATTAATTCTAGGAGGTAGTTGGGGCCTTTATACTCTGGGCTACCTTATTATTTGGGTTAGGATTAGGTTGCACAAGTAGTTGCAGTTGCACAGGAGGTGTAGGAAGAGGATTTTGGAGAGGAGGAAGTTGTAACTATTGTTGTATTGAGAATGCAGAAGGGGTTGGACACTGAGCATTTCCCCTCAAGTTCTGACTCCAAGGATATGGCTGAGATGGAGGATAATAAATAGGTGGAGTAGGAGACCACTGGTTCCAAGGTAAAGGGAACTGTGCTAGAGAAGAGGCAGAGTATTTGCATGGAAATTGCTGAGCATATGCATTATTCCATGAATTTAAAAATAAAAAAAGTTCTTTTGACATACCTAGAGATTGTGGCTGCCATGGTTTCCTAGATCCAATGAAATAGTAGAATTGAACATCGTCATTTGACTCCCTAAGTACCACTTTTAATCTGGAAATATATAAACACTGACCTATAGAATTCTCTAATTCACAAATATTGCACAAGCTGATGGTGTTCACTTTGCACTCTCTCAAGGGAGGTTTATTTCTACATTTTGGACAAAACATAGCTAGAGTTTCCTTAGCCTCCTCATGTGATTTCTTTATATTGAATTTTGATGTTTTTATCTAAGAAGACAAGGTGCTAAGGAGATTGGTTTTAAAATATGCAAATAAATTTCTGATCTCTGCCTTGGTCACGCCCCCATTCACAGATTTCTGTATTCAGACCAAGGGGTCCCGTACCAAACTTATTCCCTTGGATGATCCTCTGGAACTTCTCAGACATAGTCTTACTATTTCATCTAACGGTTTCTGAGATACGTCCCCTTTTCCATGTAAATTCAGGTGCTCTAGGAAATCATCTCTCATGCCCCTTATAAATATGGATTTCAAGAGTTTGGGAGCTAAATCACTAAATTTATATCTCCATAAATTATAGTGAAATTTCTCCACATAATCTTCCAGGCTTTCATCTTCCATCTGTGTTATTTGGAATATTTCTTCCCTCAAATCCTTCGTATGACAATAAAACTGATATTTGGAAAGAATCCTCTCTCTCATGTGACCCCATTTCCGAATAGTAGCAGCGCCCAGTCCCATAAACCATCTTAATGATGTCCCTTTAGAGTGGCAACGAATATTTTCAGCTTTTGTGCATTTGTGGTATAATTATAACTTTTGCATAGGACATCAAATCCAAAAAGGAAGGCATCTGGATCTTCCACTACCATTCATTGAAAATATGGAAGAGAGGACAAAGGAATATTCTTCATGGGGGCATCGCTTCTTACTTCTTGTATTGGGAACTCAAAGGTAGTGATAGTGCCTTATGTCCTAGTGTTTTCGTCTCCCATAATTGAATATATTGATTCCTGATGTGATAAATATTCTTTTGAATTATCAGTAAATTGTATTATAGGTGAGGGGCTATGCAATAACAAGTTGGGCTACTTTGGATTTGGATGCTTCACTGCACTATCTGAATCTAGATGATGGTAGCCAAATAGGTAATTTTCCTTCTCAGGACCTTGGGGCTCCCTTCTAGTCTCCACTTAGCCTTCAAGCTTCAGATCTTGTTAAGTAGCTTTCCACTTCTGCTCTTGACTCAGACTCCCAATCTTAGGAGTGACTATGTTTGTTGAGGGGTGATGAGATCCAGAGATAGAGGGACCAGATGCTCCCAGCTTACGTGTGACAACAACTTTTTGTGGCCATGTTTTCCTTAGATCCCTATATGAAATATATTTTTTTTTCTACTTTTGAAATCAGATTCCCAGTAAATGTCTTCCTCTTCAAATCTAAGCCCTTATTTTCCTTCTTATGCCCCATTTTTCCCATGACTAATTACAGTGGGGGTGTTCAATTTTTTCCTATTATTCCTATATCTTCACACATGGACCCTATATGCATTAAATCACACCCTATATGTCCCATTTTATACAGTGATGAGCCCGCCCAAGTATGCTAGATCGATGTGTAGGTTTTCACCTCTTGTCTTACTACCCAACGACTATAGAACTAGAGACATGCTCTAAGAAAAATTGAAATTCCACACCCTAAGTGTCTTAGTGATCAAAATGGTGAGCCCACCCAGGTATGTTAGAGAGATTCACAGGTTCTTACCTCTCATCTTATCACCCAACAACTGTTCACTAGAGACACAATTAAACAAATAGCTTGGTTGACTATACCGTTAGCTGCCTTCCCTGGAAACGATGCCAAAATGTTGTGTCAATTTAATAACATATTACTTTTACTAAACTACAACATCAATTGTCAACCCAGGTTAGGTTTGTTTGTTTCAAAGGATTTTTCACTATCTATGCCGATACACTTTAGCCAAGAGCAGAGAAAATGAAAACATAAATATATGTCGTTGGATTTAATTGCAAAAAGTAACACTCATGCGGAAATTAGAAATTAACTGGTAGAAATAAAATCACACTTCATGTTACTAAGAAAAATGCATGCCACACACCACACTACTGACTAAGCTGGTAAACTGGACGATATACTCAATTAAATCTCTAAGAAATAATAACAATCTACCACAATACTATTGCTGCTACTGCAATCCCTGCTAAAGAGGAGGACCCTTCCTCCCTTGTAGGGAATAGGAATGAAACACGAATCTGATAAGTTGCAACACAATATTTAGAAACATCAGAAACACTGTCTTTTTATTAAGGATTATGAATTACAAAAACAAAATAACGATACTATCCTCTCTCTTTCATCCCTTTCACATGGGACTGAGTCCTCTTTATAATTTTTACATGTCCAAAATAAGAAAACAGATAATTCATGAGAATCTCATGATTGTCATGCTGATCAAAATAGAAATAGCTACAATAGGTTCCAAATACTCGGCTTATTATTGTTACATCATTGATCAAAATCACAACCGTCTTGATTCCCTAGTTGTCTATAAATAATATGATTCATATGATAGTTGTCTTCATGGAATAGTACCCATGGTCTTGGATAGTTGTATTGGAATCAACATCCCGCGATGTAACAACATTTCGGGATGTGTAACAACAATGATCGAGGTGTAACAAAAATAGCCTAAGGTGTAACAACAACAGCCTAAGGTGTAGCAGCAACAGTCTGAGGAAACAAGTGTTCAGAACTCCTTTGTAACTCATCATTTCACTGTCCATATTTTAATCAGGAAGCTTGGAGTAACGCCTGAAAGACACAATCCAAATAACTTCCTCCAAAATCACCTTGATTAGTCATCAAATGACATCACCTCATTCATATCTAACAAAAATGGAAATATAATATGTCATGACAAAAACGAAGTCTCGTCACTGGGAAAAAGGCAATTAAGGTCTAATAAGTACACAAGTTCATAGGTGAAACAGTCAAGGATGAGGAAAAAGCTGTCTGAAATACACTCAAAGCGTGCACCCAACAATACCTTTCGAGTGGCACAAGGATTACCTCAATTGAATCTCATATGAGAAAGTTATGCCTCCATTTAGTTGACCCACCTAGGTGGACACCATGATACACATAGATGCCACATTAGCCCCATTAATCATAGACATGGGGTTATTCATGTGTTATATTTCAAGAATTCTCTTGAAGTTATAAGAACTTTATCACTAGTTGAGGGTTGACAATGTCAAACCTTACCCCTAGATGGCTATTGGACAAATTTAAATGTTCGGTCACTTGGAGGAGAAGGTGTCCCATTCTAATTTATTGTATATTGTTCCATATTTTAGTGTTAAATTTGGGAGTGTGAATTTATGGATTATAGGTAAGTCCGTGAAAGATAAAATCTTTCTTTCTACTTGCATTTTTCCATACCAAAGAAAAGTGAGCATAGTATCCTCACCTTCTAGCTATATTTTCTCCCATAAGGCTTTCCTAGGGAATAAATTGTCTCTATTATGGATGTGTGTGTATTCATATATTTTATATTACTCATATTTCATATACTTTATGCATTTAATTAGAATATCAACAATTAAATAATCTAAAATCTAATGGAAAATTGACATTCATAGTAGAGATTCTATCTATTTTTACCAAATTTGTTGTGACAAATTATTCCGAGCTGAACTAATATTATTTATCTATACTCTTTGAGTTCCTAGTAAGTCACTCTAAATCCATGATAACTTCTCAATATAACCCTATTAAACTCTTTAATTTGGCAATAGATATAACACCAATAACTCTTTCAATCTTCCTTGACCGCTACTAGAATTTGAATGGATGATAAGAGGAACCCTCCTACCATCTCAAGGAAATATGAAATGTAAAATACTATGTCGATCACAAAGTATTTTTTGGCTACATAGTCAATATAGAGTCAAAATTATTTTCCATGTAAGAGGGATATTTTGGCTACAACTTGTAATATCCCCAAATTGGGACTGCTAACAGGACTGGAAACAAGCACTTGGATCCCTTATATATGAAAATATAATACTTGAATCCAAGATTAATTCCAAAAAAAATCCTTCTAGGTGGGTTAAAAAGATCTCCACGAACCTAGTGCAGCTAGAGAATGCCCAAAGAAGGGGACTGCAACAATACAAAAAAAACTACTGAAAATAATGAAGTTTAGCCCAATATTTGCATGAGATCATTATGGAAGCTCATATTTTAGATATACACCAGAAAAACAGATTTACACAGCAGCTTACACACTGTGTAACAAAAAGGAGAAGGTTATAAAAGAAGAAACCCTCAGAAATGAGGTGCTACAACCAAGAGAAATGACAGAATAGGCTTGAAAATGTTATTTTTATTAGCTGAAGTAGCAGTATGTTACAACTTAGATCTAGAGCAGATATATACATGAAAATATAGATCTAATCCAGATCTATGTACAAGAAAAGCTCCTCAATACATTCCCCTTGGGGATCTCAGCAAATCATGAAAGCACAACAGTAGATCTAAGATCTAATGCAACAGATCTAAAAAATGCTTTAGAAATTCTGATGTAAATAAATCAGTGACTGAATCAGATCTAACATGGATTGGTTGGCCAATCCACGGATCACCATAGTGAAAGGAAGGATCCAATCACTAGAGAGATCTCCTCCAAAATAATGCCAGAACTCCCTGCAACAATGCTATTTCAAATAACACAGTACTGCAAAAGGAAATATTCTATCAATTCTTCCTATGCTTTGGCCTATTGCCAAGATATGGATTTGAGGCTGCAATCAGCTAATGCACTCTTCCAAGAGGTTAAAAGAAATAGTCACTGAGAAGAGGCACCAGTATAATTCTAGATCTAAGTAGATCTAGTCTCCACTTGTTGCAGCTCACAAGGACAACACAATCCTAAAGAGGACCAGTGCTGTAGGTGTCAGATGAAGCTTGGCCAAATGTCGGATAGTGGGCAAGAAAAACAAGGCTCCTCCAAGAGCTGCTCTAGGAAGGAGGGAGAATTCCTAAACAGGAAATCCTCTCAATTATCTGCTAAACAACTAAGAGAATTTGAATTGTCTAAACAGACATATTCTTCTAAGATATCAAATCTTCAATAATTCCCTCATGCTACACTCCTCTTCCTTTTATAAGATAAAATCCTTGTCAAGCCCTAAACCCCTTCAATGAGTTATCTTCTTTCACATGTGGAGCCTCCATTTAGAACTATGCAGTGCATCCATGAGGTACATTGCATCTAGACTGCACTATGGATTTGGTCAAGGTTGACCTAGTCTCGTATTTCAAACCCATTCACACCTACACGTGTTTATTTTATATGGCCCAGGTTTTTCTTTGTTCACATGGGCATGGATTTACTCATTGTTTTCAATAGTTTTACATGTCCTCCTTGATTCCTTTATTCAATCAACAAAAAATGAAACAAAATTGAATATTCCTCTTAGCTTGGGCTAAGTAGGAAAATTATAGTCCTCCCCTCCCAAATTTTGCTTGTCCTCAAGCAACTACAAGGATAGAAATGAAATGGATTGGGAAAACATCTTTCCCCAAGTAATCATACATGCAAAATGAGTCACCTCCCAACATGGTAACTCCAGAAAATTCTCCTCCACCTTCAGTGCATGTAATGTACGTGAGCTGAGAAACTGAACAAGGTAGACATATGTGCCTACCCCACACTGTCCTCCTCTCCACCTAAGATAAGTGTGGAGTGTTTGTTGATTCGGGGCTACAAAGATGTTGCCTTCAAGAGACAAGATGAAGACTAGATCTATAAAGATCTCCTTTCCAGCATTATGAATCAAGCTGGCCCAAACCATTCCATATGTGATGGATGGGATATCGTCACCATATGGCATCTCATTAAACTCATGGCCCACCTCATAAAGAAACAAGTGTTTGGCTGTGGTGGCCATATCTCCTCTCATGTTCCCATTAGAACATACAATGCAGAAAATGTGGGAATCCTCTTCCCACAATATCACATCTAACCAATGTATTTCTTCTCCAATCATGATCCCCACAAAAGCAAGATCAGCATCAGCAATTGGAACCATGATTAGCATCAAGAATAAGGAAATAATAAAGGCTTCATATGGTACAGGGAGGTACCAATAGTCTCCCATAAAGTGACAACACAGTTTTTCCAACTACAGCTTCAAAAAATCACAAGGCAAGTTGTTGCTAGATACATGGTGGTCTATGTATGTTATTCCATTTACTGGTAATAGTAGATGGATGTATACAAAAAATGAACATACATGAAGTAACACAACACTCGCCCATGTCCATATAAGATACGATTGTCTCCATCATACATTCTAGTCCATTGTTGATCATGGAGCTCAATAGAAAGCTTGCCTCCTTGCGGAGCAATGCATCTTGTGAAGAAAAATGAATCATGTGTTGCATGAAGACTCTTCCTCATGTAATTGGAAATCCAAGCCAAGAAGAAGATATCACATCAATAGATGTCTCCATCCATTACTCCATATTTCTCACCTCGTCCTTATCCATCAAGTGCACCAAGAGTGGAATGATCCTAGGGACACTCCATCCATAAGTCCATGCTCCAGACTGACAGCGATGTTAGCCTATGCAAATAGGCTCTTGCCAATACATAGCTCCTTTGTTTGACATTTTCATTTTCAAAGACGTCTTTCACAATGTTACTATAAGCAAGAAGTTCCTTCTGGGGTAGAATTACTTCCATATCATCCAAGGCTAATGAGATATTGCTATCTTCTCCTCCTACAACATCATGCAAAGTGTGAGAGCAACTCTGCTCTTTCTCTTCCTAGAACATCCAAAGCAACAAAATATTTTTCCTCTTCCCCATACCTCCATCATATAAATCATGTGGTGAAAACATGGTGATTGATATGAAGAGTGTCATATCAACACAATGTGTCCATACTCCTTGATTCTCAATGATGCAAGTATCCTACCACACATCTTTCCTCCACATACCCTTAGAAAGAGGATGATGGCCAAACTCTTTGAAAAGTAACCATCACAACCAAGCCTCTTGTTGTTGGGTATCATAGATCTGCAAGTAGCTTTCCAACTTCTTGGTCACCATCCACATCCATTCATCCCCCGGTGAATCATGGATCTCACTATGAAAAAATTTGGTATGCTCCCATTGTATGACACCAACCCCATCAAATATTTAAAGAAATTTTCACTTCATGGAATGTTGAAGTGCACCTTCCATGGGATCTCTTGATGAGACCTCCTCCTCATGCATGGTCTTCCAGAACTAGTGGGGTCTTTGATCTGCTACAAGTAGAAGTCTCTCTTTGAGCGAAGACATGCTCATTGAGAAAGTGTCATATAGAGAGGAGAAAATGTTTCTCATCTCAAGATGTCTACCCCTTGTCTCCATTTCTCTCTGAATGAAGCTCACATCTGAGTGTGCCCATGAGGAATGGGTCTTATTTTCTTCACAACTACTCTCGGACAGTGCAATGTAACATTGCTACTCTAGATTAGCAGTAAGTGATGATTCTAGAACATGCAATAGTAGGTCTCCACAACCCTCTAAAATATTGGCTGCAATAATAGAAGGTGGAAACTTAATCATACCTTGATAGGCTTTGGGTACTTCTTGTATGCCTGCAAGAGCTCCTTCTTCTTCTATGTTGCCTCCCTCAACTGCTAGTGTTGAAGGTTGCTCCTTCAAGGCTGTCCTAGAGCTGGTACAAATATCCTCAAGAAATAATGAGGACTTTTCTTCCTCAAATCTCTTTATCACCTTTTGAGTGAAATCTGCAAAAGAAAATACTTTTGCATGTTCCACATGGCTGAACCACCAATTGCTTTCTTCACCCTTCAGGTGCAGCGCTGCAATATCCACTACTTCTCTCTCTACCAATAGATGTAGTAGGAAAAATGCACTAAGTCTTCTTGCCCAAGCTTTGGCTGCAGATGTCCCATCAAAAGTGGACAATAGAAATCTATTGCCCTTGATTTCTCCCTTGTTACAGGGTCTCTTCCCTTCCTTTAGTTGAATGAATTGTGGGAAGGCTAGAGTCTCCTTGAAGGCTCTAGGTTGAGAATTGTACTCAACAAGGTACTCACTTAGTATCTGATGATCCAAGTGTCCTACATGCTTCTTGTCTTCTACTTTGCAAGAGTAGGAAGTGCATGGTACTTCCACTTCTCCTTCTTCTATCTCCTTAACCTCCTTGGGGAGGTCTTTCTTGGATCTAAAAACTGATGAAAGCAGGTTTATTCTGTTCATCATCTCGATCTATATATTTTATAGTAATTTGGATTGAAGTTCATAGGCTAAACCAAAGATCTTGCTCTGATACCATTGTATTAATCCCAAATTGGGACTACTAGCAAGGCATGAATGGAAAACACATTTTATAGTAATGGCTGCTACAGGATTGGAAAATAGAACTTGGATCCCTTATATATAACAATATAAGACCTGAATCCAAGAGGAATTCAAAAAAAAATCCTTCTAGGTGGGTTAAACAAGTCTCCTCGAACCTAGTGCAGTTAGAGAATGCCAAGAGAAGGGGACTGCAGAAGTACAAAAACAACTGCTGGAAAATAATGTAGTTCAGCCCAATATTTGCATGAGATCATTATGGAAGCTCATATTTTAGATATACATGAGAAAAACAGATTTATACAGAATCTTACACAATGTGTAATAGAAAGAAGGATATACAAGAAGAAACCCTTAGAAATGAGGTGCTACAACCAAGAGAAATGACAGAATAGGCTTGACAACATTATTTTTATTGGTTGAAGAAGTAGTATGTTACAACTCAGATCTAGAGCATATTTTTACATGAAAATATAGATCTAATCCATATCTATGTACAAGAAAATATCCTCAATACATTCCCCTTGGGGATCTCAGCAAATCATGAAAGCACATGAGTAGATCTAAGATCCACTGTAGCAGATCTACAAAATGCTTCAAAAATTCTGAAGTAAATACATTAGTGAATGAATCAGATCTAACATGGATTGGATGGCCAATCCATGGATCACCACAGTGAAAGGAAGGATCCAATCACTAGAGATCTCTCCTCCAAAATAATGCTGGAACTCCCTTCAACACTGCTACTGCAAATAACGCAGTACTGCAAAAGGGACTATGCTATCAATTCTGAGTATGCTTTGGCCTATTGCCAAGATACTCCAATCAGCTAATGCACTCTTCCAGGAGGTTAAAATACACACTCACTGAGAAGAGGCACTAATATAATTCTAGATCTAAGCAGATCTAGTATCCACTTGCTACAACTCACAAGGACAACCCAATCCTAAATAGGACCAACGTTGTAGGTGTAAGATGAAGCTTGGGAAAATTCAAAATAGTGGTCAAGACAAAAAAGGCTCCTTCAAGAGCTTCTCTAGGAAGGAGGGAGAATTCCTAAATAGGAAATCATCTCATTTCTCTGCTAAACAACCAAGAGAATTCTAATTGTCTAAACAGACATATTCTTCTAAGATATCAAATCTTCAATAATTCCCTGATGCTGCTCTCCTCTTCCTTTTATAAGATAAAAGCCTTGTCAAACCCTAAACCACTTCAATGATTTAGCTCCTTTCACATGTGGAGCCTCCATCTAGAACTGCGCGGTGCATCCATAAGGTACATTGCAGCTAGACTGCGCTGTGGATTTGGTCAAGGTTGACAGAGTCTCATAGTTCAAACCCATTCACACCTACAAGTGTTTATTTTATATGGCCCAAATTTGTCTCTGTCCACATGGGAATGGATTTATTCATTGTTTTCAGGAGTTTTAAATGTCCTCCTTGATTCATTTATTCAATCAACAGAAAATGAAACAAAATTGCATATTCCTCTTTGCTTGGGCTACGTAGGAATATTACACAACATAATAAGGAAAGTTTATCGGGACCACAAAATAAAAATAAAGCCTTGAAATATGAACCTTTTTCATATTATAATAGGAAAAAGTTATTACAAACTTGGTACTTTACCTTCCATGCACTTTTAATTAGTAATTAAGATAGTTAACTTCAAATTATATGGTCCATCCATGTGCAATGAAAATAAATAGGGAAAAGTCTTGTGTTTTGTAATAAATTTGAAACTATTGGCATATGAAAAAATAACAAAAGAGATCATTTCACAAAATAAGATTAGAATGAAAAAGAGGGTTCAAAAAGATCCTTGAAGTAGGCCTCCATCTAGAAGATGGATTACCCAGTTGAGTAAACTGGTGTGGATATCGCTGAAAAGGAGGAATAGAATTTTTGGGTGGATAAGGCCATGGAGTAGGCATAAACTAGGGTGAAGTGTTAGGAGGATACGGTGATAGATAATGTTCATTATACTTTGTATTTAAAAGAGAGGGATAATTCATACATTATTGATACTTCCTAAGCCCTTATGGCCTATTTTTATTAAGAAAGTAGAGGTGCTCCATGCTCCCTTTTGCTCTTCTCTATACAACTTTTAAACCTAAAAAATATGGACATTTGTTAGTGTAGATTTTATTCACATATAGAACATATATTTATGATATATAAAGTACACTCATTCCTAGGATGTATTTGAGTGAATCTTGGGAAAAATATAGCTAATTCCCTTCTTCTTCTTCTTGTTTTCTCTTTATCTATAGTGTATCCATGTACATAAAAAAGGTGTGTAAAATATAGCATACCACTTCTCTGATTCATAGTAATTGTATAGGAGGAAGATATAATTAGCAAATATTTGTGTTCTCTACCACTTTTTCTATTATCTCTGGAATGACTTTTGAATGTTGTTTTGATTTCATCATGATTAAGATAATAAATATCTCCATTGGCTATAAGGTTGAATGTTTCCATTATTTTTTCTCTAATTCCTATATCATGACTAATTTCATGGAATCTGGATCTAGAGTGAAGTTTTGTGCTATTTTGTAACTAATTTGAAACCTTTCCTCCAAATTTTCCACAAATTCATCTACTTCTTAAGATACTTTCAATATCTCATCTTTGGTGTCTCTTACTTTGCAATATTCGTGATACTTAGTGTTGAAGGCTTTCTACATCTATTCCGATGAAGTAATGTTACCCCTTATAGGATCATGAACCAAGAAAGGGATGCATCCTTGAGAGTGCAAGTGAAAAATTTGAGCTTATTCTCATCTATTGTGTAATCATATCTCCTACAAGCTACAACAAACTCAAACATAAAAGTTTCATGGTATTCAATATTCAAACCATAGAAGTGAGGAATGGAAGGTGGAATTATGTTTTTCATTGTGGCTTCTCCATTTGTCTCTTTGATGGGAAACGGTTAATTTTTCCTGTTTCCAACCATGATATCAATGGGTTGTGAAGTTTTTTTTCCTTCTATAAGCTCCTCATAGATCCTTTTTTACTCACCTAAGAATGCCTCAATATCCTCCATGTACAGGATAGGAGGATCATAATTAATAAAAGAAGGTTGGCTTCTTATGGAAGTGGGGTTATTTGATAAGAAAATCATGTTTTATCCTTGACTCTTCAAGGCATAAAGAAAGATATATAAATATTATATTTTGAATAAAAAATTTAATATAATGCAATTTTCTATTTTTGAAATAAAGAATTCCTAATGTAATTTTTTTTTTTAGAAAGTAAAATAAGAGAAAGAGTGAATCAACTATGAAAAATACAATAAGTACATTGACACCTCCCTAACAATGACTCCAAAAAGTGATGGCCCTCAGTATTGTAGCAAGAATAATGCAGCTCCCAAGGGTCTCAAATTTAATTGTCAATCTGTGGTTCATACAAGATTAAGAGGGATTAGAACTTTGTGTGAAACATCTATTGTATTATCCTCTTGCTAATATAGTGTAGGTGAAAACACTGTGATACAGTTCAGTTACTTAGAGACCATTGTAATATTTATGCTACATGTACAATTCAGAATTGCAAGAAATAAATGACAATAAGAAAATATTTATTAATTTAAGGAGAAGGGACGAAAACATTTTAAATGCAATGAAATAAAATCATTTCTATTCTACTTTTTAGAGAAAGTAAACCTACAACGAAAATAAAGTAAGAAAACTTCAAACCCTAATATTACATGAAAAAGATAATTTATACAACAACCAGGTAAAGGGATCTAAGTGGTCTCTTGGCTATTAAAATTTATCTGCAGGGTATTGGAGATGTTTTTGTTAGTCATCAGTAATTTTTTCTATGACTAAATGTTTATCCTATATTTCTAAAACCAAAATTCATGAATATTGTGAGTTTTAGAAATCTCACTTCCTTCATTATCCCTAGGATAAATTTTTCACTATTTAACTACTCTATCATGTCATGGTCAGCTTACCACTCCCAGAAGACCCATCATGGGATCTTGCCACTCAACTTCATTATGTTTTGCCACCAATGACCTCATCACTCTATTTTTCCTTTGCCTCAACCCTCCACTTGCCACCTAAGATCACCAACCAGCCTACTCTTTTCCATATTCACCAAATGCCTCAAGCATTGATGGTTTCAAAAATATCTCTATATGCTCTTTAGATAAATCAAGTACATTGGATTTTGGATCTTCAATACATAAAAATATCAAAAAAAAAAAAATTCATACTTGTGGACCCCAAGCCAAACTTTCAATCAAAGGCCAAGTCAAAAGAGCCTCCCGCTAGTTAACTAGGGTTTCACAGGTTGTAGGGTTGTCTTAGATGTTCTAAATCACTGTTTTTCATGTGCCAAGAAGATGAATCAAATGGAAAATAAGGTCAAAATCTATTGTTTCAATATAGATCAGGAAAACCTTCAAGGAATACCTGATTATCATGTACAAAATCTACAAAGGATAGTTGTTCATTTTGGCATTTCTGCAAGAGTGTCAAGGTGGCTACCAGTAGGAAAATTGGTAAGGTAAGAGGCCTGCTTCTCATTAAAGGTACACGCAAGCTAATGGAAGAGTAAGCAGCCTATGTTGAGTGAAAATCAGGGTTTCTAGGACTGATTAGACCAGCAGTATGCCAAGCAAGGAACCAATGCAAAGGACCAGAAAGACAGAGGCACATCAGCACAACCAAGCATGAATTGAAGATTTTTAGAAGTTATAAATGAAGAAAGGAAAAAGGTGAGGTGAACTGAACAGAAATGAATAGACTTAAAAGGGCTATAGAGAACATAGAAGACAACACTAATAATTTTTCTCTAATGCCCCTAAAAACTAAAGTTTTGAGAAGATAGGCAAGAGAGGGTGAAATGAACATTATGAGCCTCCATGATGAAAACAGGCAAAAGGTTTGGAAAATATGTCAGAAGGTGACCTCCATGGTTTGTTAAGGTAACAATGCTTCATGGCCTGAAAGGGAAAGAATATAAAGAATGTCAGTATGAGGGAGATAAAGCCTTCATTTTTAGGGTTTAGCCCTCAAAATGGTCAAAGGAAAGAAAGCATAGGGTTAAGCTTTGAAATGGAAGGCAAGCTAAGAATGAGTTTATTGTTATGTGACTAAAATTTTAAAACTCCAAGAATGTCAATAGAGGCATAAATCATTATGTCATGGCACCTGCAACAAATCAAAAGTGGCCAAGAATAAATAATGACAAACATGATTGTAAAGACTATGGTGACAGTACAAGGTAAGAGTTAGCATGAATAAAGAGCAAATGAAAATGATGAAAATAGGTTTCTCAATCATCCATCAATTAAAGGGAATTTTGATCTCCAAGGCAAGGACATAGAGGTATTTTAAGGGGTGTTACCACCATCCAAATGCCTAAAAATTGTGAATGTGATCAAAAGATAGAAATAGACCAAAACATAATGACATATGGTGACTCAAACAAGGCATCTGAAAACAAGTTTTAAAAGCATCAATGGGCCAAGGTAAACCGAAATTCACTTTGTCACTTAGCTCATTATGCATTAGAGGAGAGAAAAAAACCCTTCAAGGAAGAAATTTCTAAGTTTTTGACAGTTTCTGGGCAAGGTCACTGACGCTACACACAGGGAAACCTAACATGCCCAGAAGTGGGCGCTACACTCAGAGGCCGACCTAACAGGCCTGGAACTATGCACAGAGGCCCAACTCGCCCGGAAGTGCAGTGTTGTGCCTAGACAGAGGCCCGATTCCCCCATTTCCTACCTAACACTGCGCCCAGGGGCCGATAGGCCTGCACGCAAGTAGCACACCCAACTCACCAACGCTGCACTTAGAGGCACATGACAGTGTAGGAAGGGTGTTGCACTCACGCTAAAATGATCCAACTTGCAGAAAGGTGCCAGAAAACTCAAGGCATGCCCTCCGAACTATTTTTAAGAACGTGCAGCAAGTTAAAATTAGTAGGTGGCCTTTCCTAATTGTCCTCCAAGTAATTTTTGTGATTTTGTGGTTAAAATAAAATGCTCTAACCCTAGTCATTTCAAACCCTAGGTATCCATGGAAAACAACCCTCTATTTTAACCTCCAAGCAAAATTATCAGCTAAGAGGGGTGAATTGGGGTAATTACACATCATTTCAAGTTAAGCGCTCATGAAGCTCAATTGAACTCAATCATAAACCCACCTCCATCTCACTCATTTACTAGAAACACCCTCTCCACCATTTCATTTCACTCCTCCTGCCTTAGCTTCACAAGCAAGCCTAATTTTCTCCAAAAACAACCCTAATCACCATGTCAGGAGTAGAAGACAATATCAGCAGTGAAGGAGGCCAAGTGCCTATCAGGCCAAAACACAAGGGAGGGAAGGTGAACAGATTTGAACCCCAGATCATAGTAGATATTACTTCATCTCCCATGATCATGACATGTTTTCAAAATGTGGGGTGTTTCCTGTTTTGTGAGAGATTCAAACAAGTGAAAAATCACCCAAAGCTTATAAGGTTGTTTGTCCTCAACCTGCACAATAAACAGGTAAATCTTGGAAGGGTAGACTTTAAAATATCAGCAAATGCCATATCTAATGCTACATGTATACTTGCTATTGGTGAAAAGTGGTTCAAGAAAGCAAGATTAAACATGAGCTATTATGAGCCATTTGTCAAAACTAGGTACAGAGAAGGCTGCAAGGCTATTTTCCCTTTCTCACTTCTAAAACAAAGATTTGCACCATTGATGAGGGTTATCATGAAGTACTTCACCTATGAGGGGAGGTACTCCAGACTTTATTCCTACCATGTTAGACTACTCATGCATTTCACAAGGCTTAAAATGCTTCATTTTCATTACCATTTGTATAAGAGCATTGATAAGATGTCTTCTGTTTTCCAAAGGAGAACCTATTCCCAGAAAATGCATAGTTTTTTCCACCACTCTCTGATCAAGATTGTGGTCCTACATCAGCTAGAACTAAAAGGCATACCTTTGAAGGTGTTCATAGCCCATGAAGTCTTCACAATCCCATAGCCCCATCATCAACAAAACTTTCCCTCATCATCTCATCCTCCTCCCTTTACTCCTCCATCACCTCCTACTGACCATACCTCATCCTCTACACATATATCACCTCCTCAAGGAAACCTCCCTTCCTCACCTTATCCTGATGCATCAGAACAAGAAGAGAGTGGCAGTGAGCAAGACAATGACAATGAATCAGTCCAAAGTGAAGATGAGGGTGATGATGAGTTGAGTGAAGAAGAGGATCATGATGATGATGAAGAGACAGAGGTAGATGATGATGAAGAGACAGAGACATATAATGAAGGAAAAGGCAGTGGGCTTGACAATGATGAAGATGAAAAAAGTGAGGATAATGCATAAACTAAAGGTAGTAGTGACCCCAATGAAGCAAACCACAGTGACAAAGAGGTTGACAGTGACAAAGAGGTCAACAATGACAAATAGGAAGATAATAAAGAATAAAGTGAGGGACAAGACAGGAAGGAAGAAAACAGTCAGGAAATTCATGACAACAGCTAGCTCCACATGATAATGAGGATGATGAAAGTGCAAAAGATAAAGATGAAAGTAATATTAATGATGAAAAAAATGAAAGTGAAGAAAGTGTATGGGTTGATAATGAAAATAAAGATAAAAACAGTAGAGAGGTAAGAATCTTTGATGAAGAAAAATATGAAAATGCAGAAATCAGTGAAGAGGTTGAAAGTGGTGATGATGTTGAGAACAAAGAGTACAATGTTGAAGCAGAAAATATGATGACTGATGATACCAATGATGAACATAAAGATTTTTATGACAACAATAAGGATCAAAACCATGATAAAGACACCAACAAGGCCACAATCACACCTCTTTCATTCACGTATCAGAGAGGGCCAAGGCTTGTGTTCGTTGCCTCTAAAAGGAAAGGGACCATGCTATCCACCTCAACTCAGCCACTAGACAAAGGTAAGAAAAAGGTAAAGGAATAAGAAGAAGATCATAAGGTTGAGAGGGAGTTTGAAATCATTCAGGTGGACAGTGATGAGGAGAATGAAGCAAGGATCTCAAACTTTCTCATCCAAAAAAAAATGCCCAAATTGAAGACCTCCAAGCAAATTTAGATAGGGTCAAAACTGTAAATGATGCCCTTCACATGGAGAACAGATAGCTAGCAGCACAAATTGCAATTTATGAGGCTATAGCCATCAATTCCTGGAAAAAAGCCTAAAGGGCATAGGTACGGCTAGAGGATTTCATGGGAACTTATGAAGAGAGTGAGGATGAAGAAGGATAGTCTAGGAAGAGACCTAAAACCATGGGGTTGAAGAAGGCATTGGCAAAACAAAGGGAGCAAGAATCAACCTTAGCAGAAAATCTCCCTCTAGATGAGTTGTTGGCCATGGAGATAGCACATGATCGGGAGCCTTGGTTGGAAAGGGTCAATGTACACTTGGGGGCCAATTTGGAAAGGGAAAATAAGGACCTTGATCTATAGAGAAAGATGACCAAACATTATGCCCGGAGAAATCAAGTTGCAAGGGAAAAACTCAAAAAGGACCAAACCAATATTCAAGCAGTAAAAGGAGGAAAAGACTAATAAAATCTTAGATTCTTGGCACAAGCTTCTCTACAGGTCTCTCAAACCCCATAAGGGAGACATCAAACAAATTTGAGGAGATTTTGACATTTTTTTCTTTTTTTTGAATTTGGAGGCTTATAAGCGCAACACCCCTGGTGCTACGTTTTTTCCTCAGGCATCCTCATAGGGATAAATTTAAATTTTTGGATTTATCATGATTATTACACTATTCTCACAAAATTTCAGAGCATTTGGAGCATTTTTGAACCCTAAAAAGGTAAAAACAAAACCTCATTTTCTACCTTTCTACCTCATTTTCAGGCTTGGCGCTGCGCTCAGAGCAGTTTGGGGATTTTGAATTTTTGTATAGATTATAGGGGCTCAATCAGAAAACCAAAGGTATATTTGGAAATTAGACTCAGCAGCCTTTCCAACGGGTCATCATGGAGAAAAATATGACATCAGGAAGGTCACCAAAACTTGGCTGCAAGTGGACCAATTTTTTTCCTGTGAAGGCACTGCACTTATAGGTTGCACTGTGTGTTGTTGGCCAAAAGTCAACAAAGCACACTCATTTATTAAAAAATTATATTTTAATGTTTTTTGAGGAAAATCACTCTAGAACTAGGTTCTAGGAGTTATTTTGGCATTTATTTCATGGGGTATTTTGTGCCTTGGGCCTTGCATGGTCTCTTGGGCATTTATGACATCTATGAGTGATTTTGACATTTTCCAACCATATCTAGGGTTTTTTCCCTACTTTGATAAATAAATATAGCATGAGGGCTTCATTGTAAAACTTTGGAATTTGTTGGCATTTGATGACTCTTTGGAGCAATACATATTCTTTTGGAGGTTGAAGAGAAATTGGTGTTGTGGAGATTGTGAATGGCTTGTTTTGCTTGTTGATGGAGGAGGCTTGCTTGCAGGATCCCTAAGCTTGATTAATGGTGAAGTGTTTCTGTTTAGTTATTGTTTTCTCATGTTTAATTATTTTTCCATCTTTCTATGTTGCAGTAGAACAAAGGATTTACAATAAGAAATGTTCTTCAAAGGCACCTTAGCTATGTTTGTTCTTCACTACCTCTATGATTTCCTCTGCTAGAACATTGTAGAGAATTCTTAATTGATCTCTAGACCCCCTAAGCTTGTTTATTTCATGAATGGTTTAATACAGTAGGTATCAAAGATGATTTATGGCTAGCCCTGCTTGTTTGGTGTCACCAAACATTGTTCTTGAGGTCTCTCTCCAAAGTACCATTAATTAGGTCTGCCAAAGAGGTTATGTTTCGATCATACCCTTTGTCCATGCTTGAATAATTTTTTGGAGATCTTCATAGCTATGATCAATCATGTTTAGGCATTCCCTCTTCTTGGATTAAAGTTATATGTGTATCTTGAATTTTTTCTAACCTTGAAGGTGAAATCACTAGAAGTTAAATGAGTTTGTCACCTTCTATATTTCATTGGAATGTTTATCTTAAATGCTTATTCTCTTAAGTTGAATCAAAGAGTTACTGGTTTTCCCTATATATTTCTTGCTTCTTGATGTTAATGGTATTTAAGTCCTTTCTTGTTAAAAAGTACATGATAAAGGATTCTTGATTGCCCCTTTGTCCTACTTTTATTCACAAACTTTATGTCCATATCATTTCCCATAAACCTTGAAAATCCATTGATCATGCTATATTTTCCTTGTGATGCTCCCTGATCCATTGTTGAACTTTCCATGACTTCTATTGACTCCATGGCCAAATGAATTAAAGATTTCCTCATTCCATCTATTCTACTTGGCCATCCTACCCAACCAAAACAACCAAACAAACCCTACACTTAACATCTAGCCTAAAATCAAACCCTAAAACAAAACAAGTTCACATCCTTTGCATATAATAGAGAGAGCCCTCTCTGAGTCCAGGAAGGCTAGGTCCTAGGACTCCAAAGATTGGTCTGATGTTATCGTGTTAATTGGTCTACTAATCTACCAAATCACGGGACACTAACAATCGTAACAAATCAGAGAATATTATCTATGCTTTGGATGTAATTTTGGTTAGTTCTGTAATGGACACATATAATTAATGATACTTATTTTATGAATATTTTTTATTTTTTCATTGATTTTAACTTAAATATGAGTCAAAGTTAAAAAACAAGAATCATACATCAATTATTTTAACGAGATTGAGAAATAAAAAACCTATTATCTAAATAATATTTGAAAATGACAAGTATATATAAGAAAATTATAATTATATATACGAAAAATTCATTATCTAAGGGAAAATAGAATGATGTTCTCAGGTTCTGTATTGGACACATGTATTTAATGATACTCATTTGATTATGAACCTAATACATTTCTAAGCAAAAGTTATTATGGTTCCCAAAACTAAAAAAATAAGAAGAAGAAGAAGAAGAAGGAAAAGGTACAACATGCAAGAGGAATTGCTACCTAGAACAAATACACAGACTTACTTGTACCATTGTATGCTGGTTCCTAATTTCCTCATTCAAATTACAGTACTTTGCGAATAACCCTGTACAAATTACAATACCTTGCGAACAACCCTGTAACACTATGTGCTCAATGCTTTACTTCTTAATTCAAATTATAAAACTTTTCAAACAATCTTGTACCAATTACAGTACGCAAACAACTTTGTACCACTGTGTGCTCAATCCTTTACTTCTTAATTAAAATTCTACAACTTTGCGAACAACCCTCATGCATTAGATATGATTGTGACTAAACATATGCAACAAAAGATGAAAAACACTATTCAATTCTTTAAATAGACATGAAAATAATATTCTTGAATTTTTAAATAAAGGTGAATAATTCTTTTACTAACATTTTTTCCAAAAAATCAGGGTCATCTTCTCCAAATTAATCCCAATACCATGAAATACGAGCAAATGAAAGAAAGAAACATTTTTTTACACCAAATGGGGAGGGTAAAATAACTATCATAAATACATATTCTTGTAAATTGGGGTGAATGGAAGGTTGTAACTCCTAATTTCAAAGGATACTTTTTTTCACCCTCTCCTTTAAAATAAGGTAGGCTAACCTCTAGAGCTAAAGATAATTGCATACTTGTGCCTAATATTATTTATTTTTGTAGAATATTGTGAGAATGTTTGACAGATTATGAAGATTTGGATAAGTATATAACTTAGGGACTTTCTCCCTACTACTAGAGTATCAATATTGAAGAATAAATGAAAAAAATATCATAAAATTATTGAAAAATTCTAGAGAGATTCTGGAACTCCAATGATTGAGAATATCTAGGAATGTGTTTCATGTCATTTGCTACAAACTCCTATTGCTGGGAAATAGATCCACTATTTGAGGTATTTTTGATGGAAATATCCCTCTTTTCAAGCGGAATGATTCCTCATCATTATGTATATGTACAAATTCGAATTGGCCTCTAGGGGCATGTATTGCTTAGTGTTATTGTGGAGAAAACTTTTTTTTTAGCAACTCCACTTTCTTTTCTTATGGGGATATACTTGGACTCATTCAATAATGAATATTGCTGTCAATTTCAGTTTATAAGGCTTTGTTTCTTCCATATGAATTTGATTCCTCCTTGGGCTTGGTCATCCTAGGAGCGTAAGAGCCTCAGAGCCCTCTTGCACAATTTCTTTATGTTCTTTTCACTTCTTATTCAATGCATCTCTTATTTATGTTTTTCATATTTCTGTGTTTAGTATTGTTTCTTTTCTTGTTTTAGGATTGAGTTAGATGATTTAATTGAGTTCTTTTGAAGGTTTTTTATAGGTTGAAAAGCATTATTAATCTTTATAATAACTTTTGGTGTCATCTTAATCATTAAGCTACTTGGATTTGGTTACTAGTTCACGAATATAAGATTTATGGAAATGCCTTGAAACAAAATAGTAGTAAATTTCTTCTATTTTTTAGAAGGGGTTAATGAGATCCATTTGACATGATTCCATTTTTATTAGATCATAATAATGTTAAATTTGATAAAAAAATGTACCCCATTTCATTTTCACTTGATTAGGTTATTCATTTTATAGATTAACTAGCTCACTAATTCTTGAATTTCTATATTTTAGAGTAGTAAATTTCTATTATTTTTTAGCACATGTGAATAGGGGTATTTTGGAGTGATTCCACTTGGGTTGGAGACCTAAGACATTATAATTACTAAAAAAACTGTCCCATCCAATTTTCATTTGATTTAATTAGTAATTCGGTGAGTTGTTTCCAAAAAAGACTTTTTTGTAGCAAAAACAAAGTTTCCAGTAGCACTTTTGTAGCATGTGTAAACTTGAACAGATTTGTTCCCAAAGGTTGTTTTTGTCTCTCACTCTTGAATCCTGAGCCCTAGGACCTAAATACATGATTAAGGAAGAATAGACACAAATCAGGACATTCATTTTTGCAAATTAGATTAGGTCTTTTTATTTGAGTTCATGCTCTTAGGATTTCAGTTACGAATGGTTGTTCTTTCCTAGGATTAATTTCTTATCAAACAAAAACTTCCATTTTTGCAATTAGTTTAGGCTTTGATTCATGAAATTCACTCCATTACATCAGATCAACAAAATAAGGGCACATTGTATGCTTCACATATAGTGCCGATACCCCTTAAGTTAGTACAAACCCCAGGTTGTTAATTAAAGTTGGTAGCCTCGGTAGTTGCAACAATATTTTTGAAATAATGAGGCTCATCAGAAACCCCAAGGTATGCGTAGGGTAACCAACCTAATTTTTAAACTTAGAAATGACTATGATGACCACTAGGCCCATATTGCATTCCAAACCTATGCTAGGATGATGTGTGGGAACACCATGGCAAGCACAATTATGTGTTCATGTGAAACATGACTAGGATGACCACTAGGCATATTCCATTGATAAGCACAAGGGATGTATGGCAAGCCTAATGCAAACATAGGTTAACCAACATAAGTGGAAGATGACTAGGATGTATACTAAGAAAATACACAACCTAATCGAAAGATAAGTAGGATAAGCACTATATATATGGACTTTGAAAGCATAGATGATGCATGAAAACCACAGGGCAAGCATAAGTTAACCAACCTAACTTGTAAACTTGGAAGATCACTATGATGACAGTGAGTCATGAGCCTATGTTAAGAAATGTATGTTGTAAATTTGGAAGATGGCTTAGACAACTATAGGGCACAAGAAAAGTTTATTCAACTCAAGTTGTAAATTTGGAAGATGACCATGATGACTATGAGAACATTCAACATATAGGATTCCTAGGCATAGTTTAACCTATGTTGTAAAATGAAAGATGAAAAATATCCATGGAGGATCTATCTAAACAAACAACTATAATTTGAATATTTAAGTTTTTCTTTTAAACGATTCAAAAAAATTTCTCATTAAGATCTAACCATAAATTTTAAAAAGAGAAGTATAATAGTGGTTGACTCTTTGGCTTCTAAATACCATAACTTTAGCCATGAGGTTCAAAAATAGCAAATGAAGGCTTGTTAGGAAAAATGGAAATGAAATTAATAGTATAGAGTAATTATTCAGCTTTTGTAGAAAATTCTAGGTGTGTAAGCTTTGGAAGGGGAAAATTGTAGAGCCCATTATGAAAAAAGGAAACAAGAGTATTTAAATCTTATTTCCACACCCAGAGGTCTAAAAGTGAACCGTTTTATGGGTCATTGTCCTAGTGAGACAACACAAAGGAAAACAGCAGGTCACATTAACCTGTAGAGTTGTTCATTTACTTCTACTTAGTGTATGTGTGTGCTTCACGGTGGAGTATATAACCATCCAGGACACAAGCAGAAGAGTGGTAGAAGAGTAATAATTCTATTTTTTCCATGTAAGTAAATGAAGAGCTAGGTGTGTGTAATGTCAGCGCATTAATTTGAATTGGAAACTAATCTTTGCCTTCACAATATGTTATGAATTAAGAGTGATCATGTGTTATGTCCCTATATTACTAGTTTAGTCCCTTATTTTTATCAGTTTATCCACCTTATTTTTATTCTTGTACCCCTGTAACCCCATTATTGTTATTATTGTACCCTTACATTATTATTGTTAGGTCGGCTAGGATTATATTATGGCCCCATGGACTCCTATATATAGAAGGAGGTTTTGATCATTTGTATCATCCAAGAATTGTTCATTTATGTAATGTATTGGAGGTTTTCCCCTCAAAGTGGTTGATTTCTAAGGCATTGATCTCTCTTTTCTTCTATTTTTGGAGCTAGCTTCACAAGATTTGGTATCAGAGCTTTAGCTTCTAGGGCTTCACTGCTCCAAATAGGTCATTGTGGAATGCTCGATATAAATTGTCTTCTATGAAGGTTCAGAAGCTAAAATTGTTGTTGTGCCAAGAAAAAATCCTGAGGAACGTCGTGGAAAATGTTCAGATCTTGGTTCACAATATTTTCAGAGATATGATCTGTTCAAGTTAGGGATTTTTGTGGGCTCATGAATTTAACCTAAACAGGTCATCATGGAATTTTCGCTATAAAATTTTTTCTACGAGGGTTCAGAAGCTGAAATATTTATAAAGCGAAGCCCCAATATTGAGGAGCTTCGTGGAAAAATTTCAGAGCTTTATTCAAAATATTTTTAGACATAGGGTCTTTGGAAGTTAGGGATTTTTTAGGCTGCCGAATTTCATCTCAAAGAGATGACCGTGGGAAAAATGCCATAACTCTCTCTCTGAGCATTAGATTGGAATTATGTAAAAATTAGTTGCAAGTACATGTAATGTAGTTTCCTCTCTTTCAATTTCAGAACAAAAGGAGGAAAAAGTGACACATGGCATGCCATACAAGGTCAATCTACTGAACTAATCCATAATTAGGTCATTGTGAGAGATTTGGCATAACTTTGCCTTGATGAATCCAAATCAGGTGAGACCTTTGGAATTTGAAAGAATATTCAAAGGGCTACGATAGGGCCTAATTTCATATATTGAAGATATGAAATCGCAGAGGTAATTCAGTTTCAATATAGAGCTCCGCAAAAGAAAGAAAAAGGTTTGTATTTTTTCAAATTACATAAGTATTGTTTGAAAAAAATTAGTTTGAATTTATTCCAAGTGAATATTGAAGAGTAGATATTAGTATTTGGTTTTAAAATCCCCCCTAAAAAGAGTTCAACACCCATTAAGCATTCATAAGGCTCTACTATGACTCATGAAGATGAATAAATGCAACATGAGATATCAAAATTACAAGAGAAAGTGCACCAAATTTTGTTGTCGCAAAGAGCAACAAAAAATGAAATGGAAGTTTTCAAGAAAGGTGTGGAAACTAATATGGATGGTTTGAAGAAAGACATGGAAGCTAAGATGGATGGCATGGAAGTTGGCATGGAAGCTAAGATGGATGACATGGAAGCTATGATCGATTGAAAAATAAAAGACAACATGGAAAACATGAAGATTCATCTAAAAGTAGACATCGAGGGTTTGGAAAAGTTAATACAAGAATTTTTTCCTAATGGCGAAAAGATAGTAGAGGAAACTCATGATGAGAACAAAATAAATGTTAGTCATGATTTCATCAACTCTAATGGTGGATGGAAGAACCGCCATATTCCAAATATGGATATGAGGAAGTTTGATGACAAGGATCCTATAACATGGATACTACAGATGGAGCAATATTTTGATCTCAATACTGTGCAAAACACACAAAAGGTACGCATTGTAACTTTACATTTAGAACAAAATACATTTGTATGGTATCGATGGCTTTGCTACCATAAACAAATTGTTAATTGGTCAATTTTTACGAAGGAAATGATAGCACATTATGAGGATACAAAAAGCAACACCTTATTTAGCCAGTTGATAAATCTCTAAAAAAAGGGTTTAGTGGTGGAGCACATTCAAGACTTCCAAATATTGAATATAAGGGTAACTGATATTCCAGAGGAACACAAGATTGATGTATTTATAAGGAATTTAAAGGATAAAATCCAACATGAAGTTCACGTTTGGGAACCTGTTATTACCTAAATCTACCTCAGGCTGAAGGAAGGCAGAATTCAGGGTAACATCAAACCACGCTCAGTCTAGTAGCCATCCCTACCAGAATAGGAGAGGGCTCTCTCCGAGTCAATCTCAGCGGAAATTAATCAATAGGGCTTGATACGAATTAAATAAAAGCTAATTTTAGGCTAGGTATATGAATAAAGGAGTTTGATTTAGTTTTTGGGGGTTTTTGTTGGATCAAAGGGAAAGGCAGTTTTGGGTGCGGGGATTTTGGGAATTTATAAGTGAAATGAAAGAGGGAGAGTGATAAGGAATAGTAGAGTTTAGGGATAGGGAAAATGGGAACAAGGGATATAAGTGGTTTGGGACGGAGGGGAATAGGGGAGGGACTGTGATAATTGCAAAATAGTGAAGGGAGTAAATCAATGGGGAATGTAATGTTTGGCACAGAATTGTTTTTAAACCACCAATTTTAAAACCCTAAGGAGCTGCTTTAATAAGAGGATATGGTTTCTGTTTTGATATTATGAATTCTCCAACCAATCTTTGAAATAACACCAAACACCAGCAAGAGCACTTACTTGAGCAAATGGGAGCGAAAAATTTGAAGTTTTGTTCGAGGCAGTGATAAAAATTGGATGTCAGCCTGTGCGTCGCGCGCAAACCTAGTGCGTCGTGACCAGTATGTGCGCTGTGTAGGTTAAAAAAATACACAGGAAGGGGTGGCTCTATGCGCCGTGACTGCTATGTGCATCGCACCTTCTCCCAATGCATTGCGCACTGATCTTCAACACACAGTCCAACTTTAACACATGATTTCGCCTCTCCACAATTGAACTCAATTTCTTTGATGTCTTCTTGAGTGAAAATGAATTGATAAATATGGGAAATATCTTATATAGTCATGGATTTGATTTTTTGTTTCTTACAAACCCACCTTTGTAATGTTTCAATTTTGGCACTTTCACATTTTTAATACAAACTCTGTTTTGCTTGTTTCCACTTGATTTTTTTACTGAAATGATGAAACTCTTGTCTATTTTTTTTGCAGGGATGACTGGCATGTTTTGGTAAAGGTGACCAGGGTTGTGCCTGAAGAATTTAACAACTAAAAAACTTGGAAAATATACATGGAATTTATTACAAAGGAAAAAATGACGATTTTTCTTCAAAACAGAGTTTTGAAGAAAAGTCATAATCAATCATTATAACGATGAAATTTTGCGATGAAAACTTATTTTGAGCCTCCCTCATGTGCCTGCTAGCATTATTAAACATTTTGATGAATGAACCCTAGACCTAATGACTGAAATGACTCTTTTCTCACCAAAAAATGAAAAACTGATTGTCATTGACTCTAAAATGATTTTTATGGACTTTGATTATAGACATGAGCTAGCAGGTACAAGACACGAGGGGCATGAGTGACAAGACCCTTCCGTTAGAAGATCGATGCTCCTAATGGAATGCATATGATCGAACTGAATGAGACACCTAAAAATTGAAATGCAACAAAGAGAGTTTTTATCTCTGATGGAGGGATGAACAGACTGACTCTAACATTGGCTCCAATGGGGATGGTAGCTCCTAGGAGGTGCCAAGAACTACAGATCTTTGGAAAGAAGAAAGTGCCTTCGTCCATTGGGCTATGGAGTCCACAATTTGACAAATCAACTCAAGACTGTTGACTGATTTATTGACTGAAAATATGTCTCAAAATGATTCAACTTTGAAACTGAAATGACTGCACAAAATCGACTCAACAAACTCAAACAAAAACTGGAATCCTTCTTCATAATTATAGCCTTCACTTCTGGCCCCAAACTGAAGAAAAGATCACAGTGCACACTTGCAATGAAATTGAAATAAATGGTATGTATAATGACAATGTAATCAACAGAAAACATCTTAGAAATGGTACCGCTTGAGCAGCCGACCATTGACCGGCCCTCCTGGACAATCTTCCCCATTCATCTCCTTCAGAAGAAAAGTGTTCTGACCTCGATATGCTGTAATTTTGAAGGGTCCTTTCCAGAGATTTTCAAACTTATCGTGCTTACCTTTATCCTCGTTTCTGGCATCCCATTTCAACACCACTTCTTCCAGTTGGAATTTGTCCGCCTTTGCTTTCCTGTCATAGATCTTCTTGATTCTCTCCTGCAGCTTGAATGTGTTTTGAAAAACTTCTTCCCTTGTCTACTGCAAATGGATCATTTGATTGATTCGTCTCTACATATGATCTTCTTCACTGCCAGCTTCCTATAGAAGTTTGACCGCCGGAACCGCGAGAGAGGTAGAAAACACTGTATCAGCTCCATAAACTAACTCAAAGGGGGACATACCAATGGATTTCTTCTGACTCACTTAGTCGGCCCATAGTGCATTGACTAATTTCTTATGCCAACTCTTCTTGTTTATTTCCAACAACTTTTTAATGATGTTGACTAAAGATTTGTTGGAAAATTCTGCCAATCCATTGCCTTGTGGATGATAGGCAGTTGAATGGGTGAGCCTTCACATCAGTTTAAAGGTCTCGAGACAGAGCCTATCGGTGTGCCAGTATTTGTTACTTATCAGAGAGGCACGAGAGCATTATTTGCAGCAGCCCGACGAGTACTATCTCCACCCAGGGTGGAAGGGGTCTCGTTGCCGTCATCATTAGCACAGGTACAGCTACAGGACAGAGGAAAGAGGCTTATGTAGGAAGAGGGCCATTCAGGAGGCCATGATACTGATTTCATATTGCTTGATGAGGATTTGAGCTCTCCAAGCTCAAAACTGAGGGAGATCATTCAGGAGCAGAAAACTGAGATCAGCACATTAACCGAGAAGTTGTAGAGAGCTCAGTGGATCATTAACTATTTTGAGCAACGATGTATGTCTCATACACTGGAGGTGGACCGGGATTTGGATTTGCTCTTGTATGTCTTCTGGAAGCCAGTGTGTTCGATTAATTTCCAAGATCAAAGGGACAAAACTAGCTTGTTCAGCCTATCAAATTCTAGACTCATCACCCAAAAGTCTAGAACGATCTGATATACTGGGGTAATTTACAAGTCAAGTGTCACGTTCACAAGCTAGACCGGAGATTGACTGAAGCAGTGTTTATCTACTTCCGCTAATGCAAAGCAAAAGCGTTTCGAAGGCTACCTGGCATAACTTCAGGCTCCGTCTGTAGCTTATAAAACAAGTAACACTAACAAGAAAACCATATTCATCCCCAGTATGGTCGTCACTATGTTATTTCCTAAATCTACCTCAGGCTGAAAGAAGGCAGAGTTCAGGGTAACATCAAACCATGCTCAATCTGGTAGCTAGCCCTACCAGAACAGGAAAGGGCTCTCTCCAGGACAATCTCAGTGAGAAGTAATCAATAGGGCTTGAGATGACTGAAATAAAATCTAATTTTAGGCTAGGTATATAAGTAAAGGAGTTTGATTTTTTTTTGGGGGGTTTTTGTTGGATCAAAGGGAAAGGCAGTTTTGGGTGCGGGGATAAGGCCCAGTTTTGCAGAATTCTGATTGGGGAAAGGAAGGCAGGTGTTTTGATGCTTTATATTGATTGAATGGATGGATCAAACTGGTGAGGAGCTAAAGAGGGCAAGAGGGTCTCAGGAGTCCTCCTCAAACATATGAAAACATGAAAAATTAAACAAAACTAAAGGCATAGTAAAGCAAGCTACTGAATTCTACCTTTAACACTGATTTACTTAATTTAAGAAGAAAATAGAAGGGAAAATGGTACACATAAACATCAATGAAACTTACAAATACATGGATAAAAACACCATCAAAACACAGGGCCACAAGGATCCCAAAGACGGCTACAAACCCTGGTCTATTCCTTTGCGAAAATTGCAGAAGGAATGTACAATGAACTGTTATGCAATCCCAAATGTCCAACCCTGAAAATGTCTGAGAAAATACATAATATAGACAAGCCTAACCCATTCCCATGCCTCTAGGGGTCTATCTCATCATTCTAGGAGTTGTTTCAACCATATCTAAACTAGGAACTAGAAAATAGGCCATGAAACAAATTGCCTCTATATGCTAGGAAACTGATCCATTCACTCACATTTCACCTTTCGGTGAATGAATCCTCTAGAAAAATTAAAAATGTGCCAAAATTACATCATGAAAATTAAATTACATCAAATTAGATAAATATTTACATGAAAAAGTGAAACTGGCCAAAACTAGGCGAAATTCTGAGCTGTGGAGTGAAAAATAGGCCAAAAATCTCTATGCGTTGCGCCCAAAATCTCTATGCGTAGCAAAATTTTGGAGGTGTTTTTGAAGCCCTTCCCGAAGTCCAAATTGAGCTCATGATAGCTCGTTGGAAATCCCTACCTATCTATTTTCTAACCCAAGTGGAATTTCTTGATTTGGTTTCCATTTGACCCTCCAAAATTTCATTCTCTCAAAACTACTGCCTGTATGTGCAAAAAGTGGCAGAAAGGCCATTTTCAAGGTGTTTTTGACCCTTTAAGCCACCCAGAACTTGATGAAATCCTTAGGCCATTCCTAAGCATGCATATATTTTCATAAAAAATCCAGAAATACCAAGTTTTCCCTCTGAAGAGCTGCCAATCATAAGCGCGCGCAAGGTGGCGCTACGCGTCGGGCAGAAAAACATGTTTTGTAACCAAAAAATTCAAAAATGACAAAATTTTCTCCAAATTCCTTCAAATTTGGTATGAATTTCCCTCATCAAGTACCATGCTTAGCCAAAGAAGCTTCGGCCAAGATTTGGAGCATATCATGTTTTTGACGACGTTTCAGTGCCCTCCTTAGCCTCGCTTTCAGGATCTTGATTCTCACTTTGCAAACATGTGTGCATGCCCAATAGTGATTTTTCATGTGCCTGAGCATATTTTTCTCCTTGTTCACCTTCTCCAACAGCTTCTAGAGATGAATGTTGACTCTCTCAATCCAAGTCTCCCTATCGGCCTCAATCTCCCGCTCAATAGGTGTCATCTCGGATGGGCTTCTTCGGGAAGCTTGCCGGTTTTCACGAATGTTTTGCAATTCCATGATCATCTGCTGATCCTGCAGCTGCTTATTCTGCTGCTCCAAATAGTTAATGATCCACTAAGCTCTCTGAAACTTCTCGGTCAATGTGCTAATCTCAATTTTCTACTCCTGAATGATCTCCCTCAGTTTTGAGCTTGGAGAGCTCAAATCCTCATCAAGCAATATGAAATTAGTATCATGGCCTCCTGAAGGGCCCTCCTCCTGCATAGGCCTCTTTCCTCTGTCTTGTACCTATACCTGTGCTGATGACAACGGCAAGGAGACCCCTTCCACCCCGGGTGGAGATAGTACTCGTCGGGCTGCTACAAATAATGCTCTCGTGCCTCTCTGATAAGTAACAAATACTGACACACCGATAGGCTCTGTCTCAGGACCTTCAAACTGATGTGAAGGCTCACCTGCATCATGAAAAATCTTTGGAGGAGGCTGAGGGGCTGTGAAGAAGTCACGGGAAATGAAATCTTCCCATGTAATACCCTGCAATTCAAGATGATGTTCAGCAAGGTTAGGCACAAAACGACGTAAAAAATTCATCTTACCATTAAAATACTGAATCTCCTTCTTATTCTGGGGTAGATCAATTTTCTGAATTGCTTCAGCTCGAGCTGGGTCAATACGGATGCCATCTTTTGAAATAATGTGACCAAGAAGTTTGCCCTCATCCATGGCAAACAAACTCTTCTTCGGATTGAGTGACACACCATACTTTCTACATCGCTGGAAAACAAATTTCAAATGGTAAAGTTGTTCTTCATCAGAATTGGAAAATACTGTCAAATCATCAAGATACACAACTAAGAAAACATCTTTCTCATTTGAAAATGCCATATCCATTGCACGCTGAAATGTCACACCAGCATTCTTCAAACCGAAAGGCATTTTGGCATAATGGAAAGTTCCTCACGGAGTGGTGAACGTTGTTTTGTCTCTATCATCCTCATGGACCAGAATTTGGTTATACCCAGAATAACCATCGAGTAGTGACATACGAGATGCTCCAACTACTCGCTGCAATATGTGATCCATTTTGGGCAGTGGATAATTGTCTTTCAAAGAAACCTTGTTCAAATTCCTAAAATCAATGCACAAACAAATCTCACCTATCTTTTTGCGAACGGGCACCAAATTGGAAATCCAATATGAAAATCTTATAGGAACAATGATACCAGCCTTGTATAATCGATTCACCTCTTTTTCAATCGAGGGCAGCAATTTCAGATTTATCCTTCTCAACTTCTGCCTGAAAGGCTTCTGATTTGGCTTAATAGGAATAGTGTGCTGAACTATATTGGTATCATATGTCTTTAAATATGAATAGTCCCAAGAAAAAGCATCAGCAAAAGAAGACAACAAACTCACATATTTTGCTTTTACCTCCGGTGGCAATGATTTGGATAACTTCACCATCTTTGGATTTTTAGTTCTTCTAATGTTCACATCTTCAACTCCCTTTTCAGTTGGCCGCAAGGTTGGATTTCTAGCTACATCATCTTGATCAAAGAGCTCTTCTAAAGGTATCAAACCCTTAGGAATGACATTATCTTTCAGCTGCATCACTTCCATCTGATTTATTTGCACATTAGCCTCACCATCATCATACTCCATGTCAATTGAGGTGTCTTTTAATTTACTTTTTTTCTGCAAAAATTCATCAATCTCATCATCATCTTGGAATACTTGCCAAAACCTTTGATTATCGGGGACAGTTGGATGATTTTTCACATGAATCTCGAACTTGTTACTTGAGTTCATTGGGATCTTCAAATTACTAGATGCCTTAGCAAGAGCATCTGCAATACCATTCTGAATGCGAGGGATACAAGTCAAAGTATAGTCTGAAAACAACTTCAATAAATCAAGAACACCATTTCGATAAGCCCGCATTCGAGGATGCTTAGCTTGATACTCACCCTTCACTTGCTTCATTACCAACTCGGAGTCACCATAGACTGCAATTCTCTTAGCATTCAACTTCCTAAGTATTTTCAGACCAGCGATCAAAGCTTCGTATTCTGCCTCATTATTCAAACAGTCAAATGCTAATTTGTATGAAAAAACTCTCACATTACTAGGTACCTTGTTTGGGGAGGAAAAAGGACTATGTAACCAAATACCGATTCCGGCACCATCACTCCCAACTGCACCATCGAAATCCATAGTCCATAAACCTTCTTCATCTTCCTCCAAGTGCTGAAATTTCGTTTGCTCTGTTATTTCTGCTTATTGTCCCTCAACTTTCTGCTGCTTTTGGGAGGCTGATTTCTCAGCAGAAATCTCAAGTTCTTGTCTCTTAATGAGTACCACAATCATCTTTAATTGCAGGGCATTACATGGGAAGATTTCATTTCACGTGACTTCTTCATAGCCCCTCAACCTCCTCCAGAGATTTTTCATGATGCAGGTGAGCCTTCACATCAGTTTGAAAGTCCCGAGACAGAGCCTATCAGGGTGCCAGTATTTGTTACTTATCAGAGAGGCACGAGAGCATTATTTGCAGTAGCCCGACGATACTATCTCCACCTGGGGTGGAAGGAGTCTCGTTGCCATCGTCATCATCACAGGTACATGTACAGGACAAAGGAAAGAGGCCTATGTAGGAGGAGGGCCCTTCAGGAGGCCATGATACTGATTTCATATTGCTTGATGAGGATTTGAGCTCTCCAATCTCAAAACTGAGGGAGATCATTTAGGAGCAGAAAAATGAGATCAACACATTGACCAAGAAGTTGCAGAGAGCTCAGTGGATCATTAACTATTTGGATCAATGGAATAAGCAGCTGGAGGATTAGCAGACGATCATGGAATTGTAAAACATTCATGAAAACCGGCAAGCTCCCCGAAGAAGCCCATCCGAGATGACACCTATTGAGCGGGAGATTGAGGCCAATAGGGAGACTTGGCTCGAGAGAGTCAAAATTCATCTTGAGAAGCTATTGGAGAAGGTGAACAAGGAGAAAAATATGCTCAGGCACATGAAAAATCACTATTGGGCACGCACACATGTTTGCAAAGCGAGAATCAAGATCCTAAAAGTGAGGCTAAGGAGGGCACTGAAACATCGTCAAAAACATGATATGCTCCAAATCTTGGCCGAAGCTTCTTTGGCTAAGCATGGTACTTAATGAAGGACCTTCAGTCCAAATTTCAAGGAATTTGGAGAAAATTTTGTCATTTGGTGCAGGTCCCAAACGGTTCTGCCATTGTACCATGGGTCAGGAAACTCGGAAGGGAAAAATTTGTATTTCTAGATTTTTTATGAAAATTTATGCATGCTCAGGGGTGGCCTAATGATTTCATCAAGTTTTGGGTGGCTTAAAGGGTCAAAAACACCTTGAAAATGGCCTTTCTGCCACTTTTTGCACATACAGGAAGCAGTGTTGGGAGATTGAACTTTTGTAGGGTCAAATGGCAACCAAATCTAGAAATTCCACTTGGGTTGGAAATTAGACAGGCCAGGATTTCCAATGAGCTATCATGAGCTCAATTTGGACTTCTATAAGGTCCTCAAAAATAGCTCCAAACTTGTGCTATGCATAGAGATTTTGGGCACGGCGCATAGAGATTTTTGGCCTATTTTTCACTCCACAGCTCAGAATTTTTCCTCGTTTTGGCCAGTTTCACTTTTTCATGTAAATATTGATCTAATTTTATGTAATTTCATGTCCATGATGTAATTTTGTCACATTTTTACTTGTTATAGAAGATTCATTCACCAAAAGGTGAAATGTGAGTGAATGGATCAGTTTCCTAGCATATAGAGGCAAGTTGTTTCATGGCCTATTTTCTAGTTCCTAGTTTAGATATGGTTGAAATAGCTCCTAGAATGATGAGATCGACCCCTAGAGGCATGGTAATGGGTTAGTATTTTCTATATTATGTATTTTCTCAGACATTTTCAGGTTTAGACATTTGGGATTACATAGCACTTCATTGTACATTCATTCTGCAATTTTGGCAAAGGAATAGACCATGGTTTGTAGCCCTCTTTGGGATCCTTGTGGCCCTGTGTTTTGATGGTGTTTTTCTCCATGTATTTATAAGTTTCATTGATGTTTATGTGTACCATTTTCCCTTCTCTTTTCTTCTTAAATTAGGCAAATCAGTGTTAAAGGTAGAATTCAGTAGCTTGCTTTGCTCTGCCTTTAGTTTTGTTTAATTTTTCATGTTTTCATCTGTTTGAGGAGGACTCTTGAGACCCTCTTGCCCTCTTCAGCTCCTCGCCAGTATTATCCATCCATTCAATCAATCTAAAGCATAAAAACACATGCCTTCCTTGCCCCAATCAGAATTCTTCAAAATTGGGCCTTATCCCCGCACCCAAAACTGCCTTTCCCTTTGATCCAACAAAAACCCCCAAAAGAAAAATAAAACTCCTTTAATTATATACCTAGCCTAAAATTAGCTTTTATTTCAGTCATCTCAAGTCCTATTGATTACTTTTCGCTGAGATTGACCCGGAGAGAGCTCTCTCATGTTTTGGTAGGGCTAGCTACTAGACTAAGTGTGGTTTGATGTTACCCTGAACTCTGCCTTCTTTTAGCCTGAGGTAGATTTAGGAAATAATAGAACCTAAGTCATTGGAAAAGGCATTTAGGTTGGCAAGAAAAATTGAATGTAAAATTATGGTGACAAAGAAGCCTACCATTCACATATATAAAGATAGAAGTATTGCTACTCCTACACTTCCACAACCTACAAGGTTGACACCACAACATTTGGATGAAAAAATAGCAAAAGGGCTTTGCTATAGTTGTGATAGAAAATACACTAAAGTTCGTTAGTGTGTTGAGAAGAAAGTATTTTACATATATTGTGAAGAGGAAGAAGAAAATGAACAAGAATCTTCAAAAGAAGAGGATATACACCAGGAACCAACCCTAGAAGAGGAAGAAAGGAGTCTGACCATATTGTGTAATGCATTGGTAGGAATTACCAATCCAAAAACTCTCAAGATAGAGGGACATTTCAAGAAGAAAAAGGCAATAGTGTTGATTGATTTAGGTAGTGTTGAAAATGCAACAAGATGATGGAGCTTAGTGAAATGAAGTCGCCTTCACTAAGTGGGCCCGCAGGCTATTTTTGGCGCAAAGTCTATTTTTAGACTATGTCTATTTTTAGACATATGGATCATGGTCTATGAGTTGCAGGATGCCATTTATGGATGATTGGTCGAGTTGGTAAAAATAGATGGACCTCTATTTTTAGACATTGGGCGGTTTCTATTTTTAGACTACCGGGCTAAAAATAGAACAGTCAAATATTATTAACCCTTAATAATATTTAGACTATAAACATTATCTTATCCTCTTAGAGCACTTCAGTTTGATGCTTGGATGTGGCACATGCAGCTGACAGAAGGAAATATGCTTTTCCTAAGGGTTAGTTGGGCTATTTCATGGTTGACTTCAGTTAGAACTCAAGTGGCAGAGTTTGGTGGAGTTGATGAGACAGGTGGTGGAGTTGTGTTCAGTTTAACTTAGTTGAACTAGTTGTATTTAGTCTAACTGAAAAATACACTAGTGATGAGTGGTGTGAATTAATTAATAATTAATTCACTAATTATTAACTCCTAATTCAACTAAAGAACACATCAGTTAACTGCAATGCATGGACAGTTTAGTGGAGACCAGTGTTAGAGGTGGGTGAAAGGGTGAGTCTACTATCAGTTCTGACTATAGCTGTGCATGAGATTTGCACACACATTGATGGAGATTGCCAATGAGGATTGCGCAGTTGGAGCTAGTGGGATTCGAACTTGGATCTCATTCATTCTCATCTTGGATTGCGCAGTAGAGGCAGACAGACTTGTGGAGGAGATTTGAACCTGTGACTTGTTCAAATCTGAGCTAGTTTTGTGTGTAACTTTTGGAGATAGTACTGAGTACTTGTTATATATCATTATAATATAAAAATAGTTGGGGGTTTTTAGCTGTATGCTTTCCCCATTACATACTGTGTTTATGTGTGCTTGACTATTGTGTTTGTGTGCGCATGCGACTGTTTCTATTTCCGCATATTGATGATCAATTGTAGAAGAGGTTATGTATTATGCATGAAGCTTAAATAGTGTGTAATTAGGATAATCTCGATGAATAATTCAGCAAATTATTCAAATTTATACATGGTATCGAAGCGAAATTGATCATCGGATCTATTACAGTGATTCCAATTTATTTCGATAGACAGAGTCTGTAAGCGAGCCAGGTAGCCTTTGGATCCATCCTTTCTCTGAAAGGTGATATATCTAGTAAATGCCCCTACAGTCGATCTCTGTGCTAGAAATAATTTTTTCTCACAGATCGGGAGCAGTTGAGTTTTGAGCTGGTGGAATTCGAATTTGCAATAGTTTTCTTGGTGCCAGAGTTGAAATTTGTTTCAACAGATTGTGATTGGAATATGCCCTTGAGGGAAATTCAAATTATGTTTCATGGAAGGACAGAATGGAGGCGGTATTAGATGATAACGGGTTGAAGGAGTTCATAGAAGCTGAGATTCCAAAGCCTACTGATGCTGCTCAAGTTGAGGCTTGGCAAAAGAAGATGGAAAAATGTCGAAGGATTCTGTTGGAGGGCGTGAAGGATCAGTTTGCATCCAGCATGCATGGAAAAGCTTCTCCATACTTGATGTGGAAAGCGTTGACAGATTTATTCCAAAGCAAGAGCGACCAGAGGAAGTTGGCACTCAAGGATAAACTCAGACACATAAAGATGGAGAAAGGCGAGAGTATGCCGAAGTACCTCACCAAGTTCATCCAATGCAGGGATGAATTGGGAAGTGTGGGGGTGATTGTCGATGATGAAGAATTGGTGAGCTTGGCTCTCCTTGGTCTTCCGAAGAGTTGGCATGCCTATCAAGATTCTGTCAATGGTCGGGAGAAATTTCTAGGATGGGAGCGACTTTGGTCGGATCTTGTGCAAGAGGAGATAAGGCGGAGTACCAGGGATGGATCTTCATCAAAAGCATCTGATGAAGAAAATTGCACTTTGGCTGCCAAAGAAAATAAGGGGAAGAGCAAGAAAGCTTCTCATTCTAGTGCAAAAGGCAAGAAGCAGGACATGTCCAAGGTGAAGTGCTTTCACTGTCATCAACACGGACATTATGCCACAAATTGTCCGCAGAAGAAGAAAAATAAGCAGGCTACTAGATCTGCAGTGGGAGAGGCCTTAGCCTCGCAGTTTGAGCTAGATTTTTCACTGATCGCATGCTTGGTCTCAAGTGTGATGGGATCAGTATGGTTATTGGACAGTGGTGCGTCTTTTCACATGACTGGAGATCGAGATCTGTTTTCAGATCTGGATGCGAAAGATCTTGGAGTGCACATCGAGATGGGCAATGATGGTAGATACAGTGCGACCGGTATCGGTACCATTTCCTTTAAGAGGGAGTCTGGTAAACCCTTCATATTTAAGGATGTGATGCATGTTCTAGGATTGAAGAAGAATTTGATCTCTGTGGCGATGTTAGAAGACAAGGGGTACGATGTTGTCTTCAGCGAAGGAAAGGCTTTCCTGTGCAGTAAGACAACTGGAGAAACCCGAAATATAGGGGTTCGAGTCAAGAACCTTTATCAATTTCATGTAGATGGTGGTGTAGCAATGGCATGCAAGGCTGAAGGAGTGGTGAGCCGGGATGATGGCGAGTTGTGGCACCGGATATTGGGCCACCATCACCATGGAGCTTTGAAGATACTGCAGCATATTTCTACTGGGATTCCTAAAGGCACTCCTGCGCAGTCAGATCAGTGCAATGGGTGTACCTTGGGAAAATTTGTGAAAGCCACATTTCACGAGAAGGATAGTCACGCTATGACGATCCTTGAGAGAACTCACACAGACGTGTGTGGACCTTTCTCAGTAGCTTCGACAGCAAATCACAAGTACTATGTGATCTTTGTTGATGATTATTCTCAGAAGTGTTGGATCTTCTTCATGCAGAAGAAGAGTGAGACATACTCAAAGTTCTGTGAGTTCAAGGCACTGGTTGAGAAGGAATCGGGGAAGCATGTGAAGGCTCTTAGGAGTGACAATGGTGGTGAATTCATCTCTGGTGAATTCAAAGACTTTTGTAGCACAGAAGGGATTCGAAGAGAGCTCATAGCACCTCATAACCCACAACAGAATGGGGTTGCTGAGCAGAAGAACAGAACGATCGTGGGTGTTGCACAGGCAATGTTGCATGATCAGGGCCTACCCCTTCACTTGTGGGTGGAGGCATGCAATATAACAGTATATGTGCAGAACCATTGTCCTCACAAGATACTTGGCATGAGTACACCGGAGGAGGAATTTTCTGGTAAGAGGCCTGATATTTCCCATTTGAGGATTTTTGGTTTACCTGTCTACATGTATGTGACGAAGGATGCGAGGAAGAATCTGGATTCGACCGTAGAGGTTGGGATATTTGTGGGGTACACTGATACGCCCCACAACTATCGTGTGTATTTTCCAGACAGTCGCAAGACTGTTGTGCGATGGGATATCAAATTTCAGGAGGAGAAATCCATGCAGTGTTCGCTTGAGAGGAAGCCACACTTGCATGCAGATGAGGAGCTATTAGTTCCTAAGGATGAGTCTCAGGATGTGGATCAGCCACAAGATGAGGTTCATGGAGTGGAAGAGACCACTCATGCAACACCAACCATCAGAGGGCGCCAGCGCACTACAGAAGCTGAGCGACTGGCTCAAGATGCAGAGAAGGTTGTAGGACCACCTACAACACAACGCAAATAGAGACAGTCACCGGACCGGTACACTAGATACATGGCTCTTGTGAGCAAATGTGTCGTGACGGAGCCATCCTCTTTCGAGGAAGCTGTGGAGGACCCCGCATGGGTAGATGCCATGGTGGAAGAGTATGATTCGATTGTCAGAAATAGTGCATGGGAGATTGTCCCAAGGCTAGAGGGGAAATCAGTGGTGGGTTCGAGATGGATCTACAAAGTGAAGCAGGTGGCTGACGGGAGTGTGGAGAAGTACAAGGCAAGATTTGTTGCCTGAGGCTTTTCACAGATAGAGGGGATCGATTATGAGGAGACCTTTGCACCTGTCGCAAGGTATTCTTCCATATGGACGATCCTAGCTCTCTCAACGCAGATGGATGTGAGGACTGCGTTCCTCAATGGAGTCATTAAGGAGGAGGTGTACATAGAGCAGCCCAAAAGTTTCGAGATCTTCAATAATGAGTCGCATGTGTGCAAATTCAAGAGAGCATTGTACGGGTTAAAGAAAGCACCTTGTGCTTGGTACACACGGATAGAAAGTTATTTCATCGGACTTGGATTCTCCAAGAGTGAGGCGGATCCCAACCTGTACTAGATTGTGGTGGAGGGGAAGTTGCTGATCATTGTACTGTATGTAGATGATCTGATTTTGACAGGTGATGAGTTGTTGATACTTTCATGCAAGGAGGATCTTGCTAGAGAGTTTGAGATGAAGGACTTGGGCCGCCTTCATTATTTCCTGGGATTGGAAATTTGGCAGCGCAGTGATGGACTGTTTGTTTCTCAGGGTAAGTATGCCTGGGAGATATTGGAGAAGTTCAACATGCATGGCTGTAAGCCTGTTGATACTCCTCTTCCTGGAGGTTGGAGGAAGGAGGATGCTACTTTAGCGGAGGTAGTGGATGCCACTGTTTATCGACAGTTGGTGGGGTCGCTTATGTATCTGGTCAATACATGACCCGATATATGCTATGCTGTTAATCAGCTTTCACAAGCTATGGTTAAGCCAACCAAGCTCTTCTGGAAGGCAGGAAAGCATGTATTGCGTTATCTTAGAGGCACATCGAGATATGGTTTGTGGTACATACATGAGGATGAGGTGAAGCTATGTGGCTTCACGGATGCAGATTAGGCAGGGAGCCCAATGGACAGAAAGAGCACATATGGAGGGATCTTCAGTACAGCAGGAAGCAGAGATCCGTGGCACTCATTTCAGCAGAGGCTGAGTATGTGGCAGCAACCTTGGCTACATGTGAGGCCATATGGATGAGGAAGATCCTGGTCGGGTTGTTCGGATCACATTTGGAGCCTACTGTGATTTATTGTGATAACCAGAGTTGCATTAAACTCTCGGATAATCCAGTATTTCATGATAGATCCAAACACATTGAAATCAGGTACCATCATATCAGAGATTGTGTGCAGCGGAGAATCATGTTACTTTCATATATTCCCACGAAGGATCAGGATGCTGATATCTTGACGAAGGCGCTCACCAGGAGAAAATTCGAATACCACAGAGGCAGGATAGGGGTTGCATATAATCCATATCTTGTTGAGAGGAAGTGTTGAAAATGCAACAAGATGATGGAGCTTAGTGAAATGAAGTCGCCTTCACTAATTGGGCCCGCAGGCTATTTTTGGCGCAAAGTCTATTTTTAGACTATGTCTATTTTTAGACAAATGGATCATGGTCTATGAGTTGTAGGATGCTATTTATGGATGATTGGTCGAGTTGGTAAAAATATATGGACCTCTATTTTTAGACATTGGGCGGTTTCTATTTTTAGACTGCCAGGCTAAAAATAGAACAATCAAATATTATTAACCCTTAATAATATTTAGACTATAAACATTATCTTATCCTCTTGGAGCACTTTAGTTTGATGCTTGGATGTGGCACATGCAGCTGACAGAAGGAAATACTCTTTTCCTAAGGGTTATTTGGGCTATTTCATGGTTGACTTCAGTTAGAAATCAAGTGGCAGAGTTTGGTGGAGTTGATGAGACAGTTGGTGGAGTTGTGTTCAATTTAACTTAGTTGAACTAGTTGTATTTAGTCTAACTGAAAAATACACTAGTGATGAGTGGTGTGAATTAATTAATAATTAATTCACTAATTATTAACTCATAATTCAACTAAAGAACACATCAATTAACTGCAATGCATGGACAGTTCAGTGGAGACCAGTGTTAGAGGTGGGTGAAAGGGTGAGTGTGACTATCAGTTGTGACTATACCTGTGCATGAGATTTGCACACACATTGATGGAGATTGCCAATGAGGATTGCGTAGTTGGAGCTAGTGGGATTCAAACTTGGATCTCATCATTAATCAACTTGGATTGCGCAGTAGAGGCAGGCAGACTTGTGGAGGAGATTTGAACCTGTGACTAGTTCACTTTCTATACTAGTTTGTGTGTAACTTTTGGAGATAGTGCTGAGAGCTGTGAGAGATTTGTGCTATGTATTGTTACATGTTCTGTATCATTATATTATATAGATAGTTGGGGGTTTTCAGCTATTGCTTTCCCCATTACATACTGTGTTGATATGTGTGCTTGATTATTTTTTTATGTGCGCATGCGACTGTTTATATTTCCACATATTGATGATCAATTGTAGAAGAGGTTATGTATTATGCATGAAGCTTAAATAGTGTGTAATCAGGATAATCTCGGTGAATAATTCAGAAAATTATTCAAATTTGTACAGGTAGTACCCATAATTTTATTCATTGTAAGGTAGCCAAGGAATTGAATTGTTTCTTATACCCAGCACCATAATTTCAAGTGATGGTTGCAAATGGAGGAACTATAAATTTCTCTGGAAAATTCCATAATATCAAGCTAACCATAAGGGAATATGTGTTTAATATTTCAATGCTTTCCATTCCAATGGGAGGTGTTGATGTTGTACTAGGAGTACAATGGTTACAATCTTTGGGGATGGTAGCTTTTAATTTTCAATAACTTTTCTTGAATTTTTTTTCAGAAGGAAAGGAAGTCGAATTATGGGGTTTCGCAGGGAGGCTGGGAATGATAATAAGCTCTGATGTCATGACAAATCTTCTTAAGAAAGAACAACGAGGTGTAATTGCACAATTATGCTCAGTAGAAGTTCCAATGTCAAAATCATCTATTTCTACTGATCTCCAAAATGTATTGGACAATCATTCAAAGGTGTTTGAAACTCCCAACAGACTCCCACCTATTCATGATCATGATCATGGTATTCATTTGATTCAAGGAAGTGTTCCTTCAAACATCGGGCCTTATAGATATCCTTATGTCCAAAAGAGCGAAATTGAATGTATGATTTCACAAATGTTAGAGGTTGGTATAATTCAACCTAGTCAAATTTCTTTCTTTGCTCGAGTAGTATTGGTGCACAGGAAGGATGGATCATGGTACATGTGTTTATAGGGATCTCAATAAGCTCACCATTAAAGATAAAATTTCCATTCTTGTGATTGATGAATTATTCGATGAATTACATGGAGAAATTTATTTTACCAAGTTGGATCTTTGTTTAGGATATAATCAAATTAGATTGAGGACTGAAGATATTCCAAAAACAAAATTTTGAACTCATGAGGGTCATTATGAATTTTTTCGTCATGCCTTTTGGCCTTACCAATGCACCTTCTACTTTTCAAGGGTTGATGAATTCCACTTTCAAACCCTTCCTTAGAAAATTTTTTCTAGCATTTTTTGATGATATATTATTCTACAACGGGTCTTGGAAGGATCATGTTCAACATATTGACAGGGTGCTCAAACTATTGCAGGAGAAACAATTATATTCAAAAACATCCAAATGTTTCTTTGGAGTACAAAAGGTGGAATATCTAGGTCACATTGTATCTCACGAGGGTGTTAAGTTAGACCCTAACAAAATTAAAGCCATTAAGGAATAGAAAGTACCCACAACCATAAAGCAATTGCCAGGATTTCTTGGGTCAACAGGGTATTATCGCAATTTGGTTAAGAATTATGGGAGAATAACAACACCTCTAACAACATTATTGAAGAAAGATGCATTTTCATGGACTCCTGAAGCAGCTAAGGCCTTTGAACATCTTAAAGAGGCAATGTGCCTAGCACTGGTCTTAGCTACGCCAGACTTCACAAAAACCTTTATTGTGAAATGTGATGCCTCGGGAAATGGAATTGGTGTTGTTTAAATGTAAGAAGGAAGATCCATTACTTTTGAAAGTCATCCAATCAAAGGAAAGTATTTACATAAAGCTATTTATGAGAAGGAAATGTTAGTAATACTACATGCACTAATGAAATGGTGACCTTACCTAATGGGAAGACACTTCAAGGTAAAAATTGATCATGATAGTCTTAAACACATTTTGGAACAAATGCTACCTTCAGAAGAGCAGAAAAAATGGCTCACAAAGATGTTGCGGTATGACTTTGAAATAATCTACAAAAAAGAGAAGCTAAATGTTGTTGCAGATGGACTCTCAAGAAATAATGAAGAGGTGGAAGCATTGCTTTGTGTCATTTTTGTTATCTAACCAGACTGGATAACTGAAGCAAGGCATGAATGGAAGAAGGATGAAGAAGTGTGGACACTCATTCAAGGGTTGCAGCAAGATCCTACTACATCCGATACATTTAGTTGGAAAAATTATTCCTTATGGAAAAATGATTTCTTTTGGAATTTCACATTTCTCCTTTAGGAGGACACTCACGATTTTTAGAAACTTACCATAGGGTGAAGAAAGAATTTTTTGGGATGGCCTTAAATCTGATATTCAAAAGTTTGTGATGGAATGTTTAGTTTTCCAACAAAATAGAGTTGAGACAATTAAGACCTTGGGTCTTCTACAACCTTTATACATTCCAAGTCAACATTGGGAGGAGATTTCAATGGATTTTATCACAGGTTTACCTAAGTCCGAAGCAAAGAGTGTCATCATGGTGGTAGTTGATAGACTTACCATGTATGCACACTTTTGTGCATTATCTCATCCATTTAAAGCAAGTACGGTTGCTACTGAATTTATGCACACAATTCAAAACCTACACGGAAACCCAAAGATTATTGTGACTGATAGAGATCCTGTTTTTAATGGAAATTTTTGGATGGAGTTATTTTCTTTTTTGGGTACTCAATCAGCTCATAGCTCATCTTATCATCTTCAATCCGATGGTCAAACTGAGATAGTGCATAAATGTTTGGAAGGATATCTTCTCTGTTTTGTATTTGATAAACAAACACAATGGGTCAAGTGGTTACCTCTCACTAAATGGTGGTATAACACTTCCTTCCATACTGCAACAATAATGACCCCATTTATGGCACTTTATGGATATCATCCACCATCCATCACATCATCTTTAAGAGAAAATTCTAAGGTTCAAGTAGTGGAATATCACATCAAGCATCAACAAGATTTTTTCCAACTCTTCAAGGATAACCTAAATTTGGCACAAAATCGAATGAAACAACAGGCATATCAACATCATAGCTAGAGAAGTTTTTATGTAGGAGACTGGGTATTTTTATGGCTACAACCATACAAACAAATGTCACTAAAGTAAGCTAACAAGGATAATAAATTATCACCAAAGCAGTATGATCCTTACAAGGTGTCGCAAAATATTGGTACTATGGCATACAAATTGGAGCTTCCTGATTCTTCGTAAGTGCATCCAGCTTTCCATGTTTCATGTTTAAAGAGGGTTATAGGTGAAAACTGTCTAGTTCAAACAGTATTGCCAGAACTTGATGAGGAAGGAAAAATCATATTGGAACCTGAAGAGATCATGGAAACAAGAACTTGACAGCTACGAAACTGATCAATTTAAGAGTATCTCATCAAGTGGAAGACCTTACCCACTGAAGATTCTACATGGGAGGATGATATTTTTATGCAGAAGCACCCAGATCTACTCAAATATTGAGGACAACACTTTTTTGAAGGAGAGGGGCATGTTAGGTCCATATATTACTAGTTTAGTCCCTTATTGTTATTAGTGTAGCCCCCTTATTGTTATTTTTGTACCCCTGTAACCCCAATATTGTTATTATTGTACCCTTACATTACTATTGTTAGGTCGGCCAAGATTATAAATTGTGGCGCCATGGACTCCTATATATAGAAGGAGGTTTTGTTCCTTTGTATCATCCAAGAATTTTTCATTTATGTAATTTATTAGAGGATTCCCCCTTGAAGTGGCTATTTTCTAAGCCGTTGATCTCTCCTTTCTTCTATTTTTGGAGCTGGTTTCGTAAAATTCTACTTATTTTATGTGTGTGCTTCACAGTGGAATATGTAACCATCCAGGACACAAGCAAAAGAGTGGGACAAGAGTACTAATTCCAGTTTTTCCAAGTAATTAAATGAAGAGCCAAGTCTGTGTAATGTCAGCGCATTAATTTGAATTGGGAAACTAACCTTCGCCTTCACACTATGTGATGAATTGAGCATGTCATAATACCTAAACCGAAGGATAATTCAAAAATTATTTATGTGAAGAAGAGAATGGAAATTCTTTGGTTGAATAGTTTCTGTTATACATATTTTTAGTCGATCCAGTATCGGTGAATGGTCCAGGCAGATGGTGAATGTGTCTTTTCCATTTCAATGCAACATTTTGATGCACTTAATTTCAGCGCATAAAATGCACACCTTAATTTTGAGCAAAATACTAAGCACGAGTTAAAATTTTGTGTCGTGGACGAATTAAAAGGAACATTGCATGAAAATAAGAAGATTCCTATTCCACGGACCTTCATAAGAGTTCAACCATCTGTCCGGATGTCTTTTTTATTTTAATGTGGCTTCTAGAATTAGTTGATATTGATGCCTCTAGAGACTGGAAATGTTCATTAACCATTGAATATACACATAAAATTCAATAATAAACTTTCTACAAATTTTCCATGTAAATTAATCATGTTCGTTCGTGATGTTCTAAATAGGTGCATCTTGGACCTTGATAATTTTAAGTGGGACACCCTTTCAAAGAGAATATTGCAAAGATAGATTGGAAATGAGGTTGGTCGAAGAGTCAAATAAGTCCACAAGCCTCTAAAATAGATTTTAGGTATTTATACTGTTACAAAAATTTTGTAATCACAATATGTTGTTACGGAATTAGACGTTCTGGGTTTATGTGTATCATGTTTTTATTAAATTTTAATATTGATAATGAATAGGTGGATAAGGGATACAATCACAACACTCTACATCTTTGAGACTTGGTGAGCCACAAATTTTGATTAACCAATGACAACGCATTAGAGATCAGCTGTGGATGTCCTCAAATGATAGTATCACTACTTATATCATAATATAGGATTGGCGGAGGCATTGCAGTTGAGGGAGCTAACACATCATAAAGTCACTAAACTTGATTGAGTAGATCCCTTTTGAAGATCGCATAATAATCAATCTTTTTCGATTTCAACACAAAAAAGAATGAAATCCAATGAAGTGTTTTTGGACATTGATGCTTTAAGAATTCTACCTTGGTGCCTAAGTAGTGTTTAGACACACAATTTTTATTTCTTTTAAGATGGTAAATTGTAAGTTGTTTTACAAATGTAACCATTAAGACTACACACCAAACACGATTAAGAATGGATTGCAAGGATTTTAATTGTGGAAAGAAAACATACCATATTCTTGTAAATGTTTCTAAAAAATTCAAATGCAAGATCTAGGGTTAGGGTTAGGGTCAGTACATTATGTGGCCCCTTCATTGGAAAATAAATTCCATGAAACAAATTTAAGTGACACTAAGGAACAATGATACAAGAGTTTATCAGAGGGTAAGTTAATATTTTGGTTGGGTTTATTGGGTCATTTCTTTTTGTGTAGAACAACTTGCCAAAGTGGCATAATGCAACATGGACGCCTAGTGCCATGTGGAGGAAAGGAGAGAACCGAGTTAACTTTGCAATTTTCCAAAATAATAAGAAAATTTCTGTAATTTTTGGGCTTGTATTTTATAGTAATAAGTAAAAGTGATTATATTTAATCAATATTAGGTTATAAGTATGTAGCCTTGTAATTTCATTAAATTATGGTTTAACATATCTAGAAATTATCATGTGAGAAAATGGCATAAATACCATAGAGGGCGTATGGAAATATGTTATTGTGATCATGGTAGTTGTTTGTATTTTATTTTGGTTTTTACACTTGTAAAATAGTGGTGATCATGTATTTAGTTCATGTTGGTAAGTTCTTGTCTCTATTGTAAACAGAATAGAGACAAGAACTTACCAACATGAACTAAATACATGATCACCACTATTTTACAAATGTAACCACACACACACACACACACACACACACATATATATAAATAAATAACCAGAGTAAGGGAATGAGTAGCTAGGATTAAACCATAAGTTAAAATGGAAAAAAAATTATTTTGATATATATTCTACCTATCATGAGTCTCAAACATATCCTTTTTGTTATACATTCTTTCATGTAGTGATTTAATATATTAATAATAAACTACATTGTATCTTGACATCTAAGGAGACATTGGTCTTCCAATTAGAACCAACAAATTTGAATTTGTTTCAAGGTTTGAGATTCAATTCCCATAACATGCCTTTGACATATACAAAATAAAATCATCTCAATTCTCATTTTCACTCATATATTCATGCAAATATGAAGTACCCACACTCACATGATCTTAAAATCATATTTCCATATCTATTATTTTATGAGTTATTCAATGAAATGTTGGATATCATATATTCTTGAATCCTTATACTTTTCTAATTTTTAAACTTTTCGTTCCCCGTTTTTACCATGTATTCATCTTTATCACCTACACTCTTTCACTTCTTAACATAATAAAACCTAAAACTATGATTACAACTATGAAAAATATGACGATGTGCTTCTAGTTTTTTAATTCATCAAATATTTACTTCTCTATACTTTAAAGTTTTCATTCTCCTTTTCCACTCTCTAGGCATCTTTATCTACTACACTCTTTATGTTTCTAGCAACCTTGGCACGGGTTTCATGACACTTTTCCCTACCATAAAATTAATGAAATGTACCATTTATTGCCTTGAATACTTGGAGAAACAATTTTAATCCGAAAGTAAAATTATTAAGCAAGGTATCAAGAATGTAAAGTAATTTTTGTCATCAATATATTATTCTTTAAAAGGTACATGCTACAATATACATACCTGTAAATACTTTTATGTAATTTGAGAGATAATGTGAACAATTAATATCGTTAATAAGAACATTAGGCTTGCCTTCATCAATAATGTTCTTCTTGAACTCTTGTCTGTACATATTTCGTCAAGATTAAACTCATAAACATTTGAGCATGAATACATATATGTATGTAATCATGTCAAATCTCTATATTGCTAAATTGTCATAAATAAGGGCCAATGAGATCTAACATACCAAATATATTAAATAAAATTTAATAAATAGGCAATCTTTGAAATATATTTTATATATGAATAAAATATAACTACTTAACCATGACATGGATGCACATAATAAATTGAGTCTTATATATAGATATAGATATACAATTTTGTTATTATTACCAATATTATATATAGATATAGATATACAATTTTATTATATATAAATATAGATATAAAATTTTAATTTTACATCATAATATTCAATCAATTTTAATAAACTGTTTGCTTAATTTACCAATATGAATCCTCAAAAAAAAAAATCATCTACATTCAACTTTCCCATTTTAACTATTAGAATGCTTTTTACCATGGGAAATATATCTTAATTGCAATTGAATGAAGAAAATATGAACTATATGTTACATAGAGTAACAATCATTTGATAATCTATTATATAATTTATAATTATGAAATAATCATCCTATAATTTATATGTTATATATATAAATGTATTGTAACAACTGATAATTACTTATGATTATTTAGTAAGGATTACTGTAATAAATTTTTAATAATATTTGATAATTATTTTTGAGAAAAAAATTAAATATAAATTAGAGTTAAAATTGAGAATAATTTTGGTTACAGTATTTAATTGGTGAATAAATTATTTTCTTTTTGAATGTGAAAACTGAAGCTGACCTGACTTTCACATAATTGGTGAAAAAATATATTATAACTATCATTATAATTATTTTGTATTTCAAATTTTCCTTTGTATTACATTCGCGTTTAATGCGGAGTGATCAGGAATGAATCCATAGTATATTTAAAAAATGCAAATGACTTGTAAAGTTTAGCCAGGAATGAATCCATAGTATAATACCATAAATAAAAACAACATTTAAATAATAGACTGAAAACGAGTGAAATATTTTGAGTGACATCAAGGTATCAAAAGATCTAATTAGAACCTGTTTGAGCTCTCGAGGTGACATATCCAAAATCATATTAAGAAGAAGATATGAACGTTAAAATTATGATGTTGCTGAAAGTTTTGCATCCGTTTTCATTTGATAGAGATAACAGGATTATTTTACATGCAAACGACAAGGAAAACAATGGGCCTCTCCGCTGCCGCACCCCCAACGTCACTCAACGTCTCGATGTCTTCGCAAGTCTACACTCTATCGATATCCATCATCATCCTTCTTGCTGTATTGGAGACAGGTTGGAGCTACTTTCGGCCGAGGCCATCTCTTCACTTGACTTGACTTGTTTTCATTCGCAAGTCTCGATCTCTTGACTTGACTTGTCATCATTCGCAAACGGCAACGCTGCCGCACCCCCAACGTCACTCAACGTCTCGATCTCTTGACTTGACTTGACTTGCTTTACGAGTCCACGTTCCATCGATATCCAAAACGTGAACTTGTCAACGTCACTGAGCGTCTCGATCTCTTGACTTGTCGTCATTCACAAGTCTACACTATCGATATCCATCATCATCCTTCTTGCAGTATTGTAGACAGGTTGGAGCTACTTTCGGCCGAGTCCATCTCTTTGGGTCCACTAGACTCTACACATAAACAGGCGGGGCAGGCATCTAAATCTTCGTATTTGATATCAATCTCTGAAAATAAAGCATCATTATCCTCGGGTAAAAAATGCGGTTGGAAAGGTAATCGAGGTAATATATGGAATGAAAATTTTAATTTTATATTTAGGTGCCTGTAATCAATATTTTTGAACCTATGATCCGAAATTTCTATAATCGAAAAGGTTCGGGACAGTTCTTCATTACCACTAGGCTCAATTTTCTGTTTGGAATATCATTTAATCATTAAAGTCACATATAAACAATTTGGAGTAACGGGAGACATGCAACTTGTGTTTTTCCTACAATGAATATACAAACTTGAAATTGGACAAAAGAGAGATCTTTAGAAATCTTACTCTATAATCTACAAGGCTACACAACATTTACTTTTTATACTTTATTTTTTTTCGGTTATAAATGAATCATGTTTCTCTTAGGAAAGGCTAGCTAGCATGGGCCCACTTAGTGATCAATCAAGAGAGTCAACATTGAATTTTTTGCAAATTGTGTAATTTAATCTAAGCATTCTAAACAAATATTTTTCTAATACATGAGGATTTCAAAAGTAAAAATAAGTTGGAGATGGCCTTCCCAAAGGCCAAAAAATTTTTAGCCTAAAACAAGCCAAACAAAGCTTGATTAAATGTGATTACATGTTAATAAGATCCTATCACGCATTGTGGCATTAATGGATTCCATGAACATGTCTTGTGGATGATAGTAGGCTCCGAAACATTGTCAATCTAAAAATTATTCAACCTTAGTAGTTCAAATGTGGTGAGGAAGAATTGGGCAATTTAAAGTCAAATCAATGAAATTATTTTCATTAAGACTAAGTGATCTATATAGAATCATTATATTATTCTCCATCTATCTTCACGCTCTTGGAGTGAAAAAAATGGAGGAATTAGCTTTCAGTTTCATTTTAGTGGTGGTATCAATTTGGAAAATTGGGGCAAAACCCCACTTAAAATATTATGGAGTCATTTTGAGGCCTTGAACAACAATTCCTTTTTGGTCCTAAACTTTATTATCAACCAAGATAGGATATTATGCACATTAGTACCTATTGTGTCGATTTAATTACATATTAATCTGACCCAACCGCAACATCAATTGTCATCCCAGTGTAGGTATGTTTATTTCAAAGGAGTATGCATTATCTGTGCCAATACACTTCAGCCAAGAGCGGAGAAAATGAAAACAGAAATAGATGTCGTTGGATTTAACTACAGAAAGTAACACTCATGCGAAAATTAGAAATTAACTGGTAGAAATAAAACCACACTTCATGTTAGAAAGAAAAAAATGAGCCACACACCACACTACTGACTAGGCTGCTAAATTGGACAGTATTCTCAATTCAATATGCAAGAAATATTAACAATCTACCACAATACTACTGTAGTTATTGCAATCCCTGCTAAAGAGGAGGGCCCTTCCTCCCTAGCAAGGCGTGTTAGGTCCCCGTAATTTGTTAGATTGGTAGAACAAATGAATAGGGTTAACATCAAACAAGCCTTTGGAGCCCTAGGACCTAGCTTTCATAGACTCAGTGAGGGCACTCCCTATACTTGTGTAAGAGATGTGAACTTGATAGGTTTTAGGGTTTTGGTTTTAGGCTAGTTATGAATATTAGGGTTTGTTTGTTTGCTTGTTTGTGTAGTTAGGTAGGTTGTCAAGAAAAATAGATAAAGTAGGAGAGGTTTAGACCATTGGGCTATGGAGTCTGCAAAAGGTCTAGGAAGGTACAACAATAGGTCAAGGATGCTTCAGAGGGAAAGTATAACAAGGCTAAAAGGATTTTCAAGGCTGATGTGAGTGAAGTGAACATTAAATTGTGAACAAAGTAGGTGCAAAGGGAAGTTAAGAATCCTTTGATAAATACTACAACAATAAGGGCCTCTAAGATCACTATGCATGAAGAAATAACCAAACACAGGGCATACCAATAACTTCTTTGACTAAACCCTAACAAGCAAACATTAAGACAACAATCCAGTAAACCCTAGAGAGCAGGGAACTCCTAACCTCTCTAGCTATCTACCTTCAGAGAAATAAAACATTCAAGATAAACAATAGTGATGATCAAGAATTAGGGAACTCCAAAGATTCCTTAATCATACTATAAAGACCTTCAAAAAAACCACTTAAGATGAACAGAAGGGCATGGAAAATCATAAACCTTTTCAGTTAAACCTAATCAGCAATACTTCGAAGTAAAGACCTCAAAAACAATGTTTAAGTGATTCTAAAGGCATGGCTAACCATAGACCTCTTTGGCACTGACTCCATTAAATCATTCTTGAGATTAACAAGATAAGTGGGATTAGAGAGCAACTAAGAATTCTCTAAACTGACTGAGCAGAGGAAAACATGAAAGCAAGAGAAGTAGATGGACTTAATGTGCTTTTGACAGCATACCTTAGGCTAAAATTTCTTATCTAATACAAGAGAAAGATGACACAACATGTAAAACATAAGAAAATGAAAACAAAACGAGAAATACATCACCATTAGCCATGTTCATGAATCCTGCAAAGTGCTTGTCTCATTGATATTCATTTCAGAACCTTCATAATGCTCCAAAACCAAAAACTCCTCACAACTCAAAGTCTATGAGGTTTTTCTCCACAATCAACCAACATTTACAATGAGGCCTCCATGGTATATTTAAATTTCAAGGAAGGAAAAAACCCTAACTAGGGTTTGGAAATATCAACAACTACTCATAAATATCATTTATGTCAAAAGAGACCATGCAAGGCCCAAGGCAGAAAATATCTAATGCAATAAATGAAAAATAACTTATAACACCTAACTTTGGAGTGATTTGCCCAAAAAACCTCAAAATACCTATTTGCCATAAATTTGTGTCTTTTGTTGACTTTTTGGCAAGGGCGTAGCAGAGAGGTCCAAGGGCACAGTGCCTACACCAGAAAAATAGGTCACCTTGTAGCTGAGTTTTGAAGGCCTTTCTGGTGTCAGAATGAGCTTTGTGATAGCTCGTTGGAAAGCTTGTCAAGTCTACTTTCCAAAACAGCCTTTAGTTTTTCATTTGGTATTCATTTTCCTACCGAAAAACCAAGTCTCCCCAGACTGATAAGGGCGCATCGCCATCTCTGAAAATAAGGCAGAAAGATGAAAGTTTGCATGTTTTTGGCCCTTTTCGAGGACCAAGTTTGCTCCAAATGAACTGAAACCTTTTGTGCATGATGTACTTCAAAATATGAACCCAAAAATGTCAAGTTTTCCTTAAATTAATGCCTCAAGAAAAATCGCAACGCCACGGGCGTTGTGCCCTTGGCACTTTAAATCAGTCAAAAACCAAAATTTGCAAAAACTTGTCAAAATTTGAAATTGTCTTGCTCATGGTGTTTTGGATGCTTGTAGATATAGATCAGCCAGGTTTTGAAGGTTTTCTTTGTCTTTAGCCTCATTGGTTCCATCATGTCTTTCATAATCCTCTTTGCAAAAACTTGTCAAAATTTGAAATTGTCTTGCTCATGGTGTTTTGGATGCTTGTAGATATATATCAGCCAGGTTTTGAAGGTTTTCTTTGTCTTTAGCCTCATTGGCTCCATCATGTCTTTCATAATCCTCATTGTTTTAGCAGCCTTACTGCTTTCTTCATGGCCTCTTGACTTGCTTCCATATTCATCATTGCTTTTTGTTTCCATGCTCTCTCCTTTATCACTGGCCTCTACCTCATCATCATCATCACTATCATTTCCCTTTTCTCCACTACTTTCTTCATGGCTCCCTTCCTTACTGTCTTCTGAATTGCCTTCTGCATTGTCCTTATCTGATCCACTGATTTGTTGGCATTCTGACCTATTTCCACCATCATCATTCCTAATTTCATGCCTGCACTCATGGCTACTCTCATCTGTCTCCATGCTCTCTATGTAATATTCCAAAATGGAAATAGCAGCAATACAAGACATAATAATGTAAAACACAAAAAATCTGAACATGACATAAGAGTGATCAATATGTAGCCATCATTTTATTAAGATATCAGAAACAACATACAAAAATATTTTGAGGGTCAAGCCACTCAAGCAATAAGAACAAGCCTCCAATGATTGTGTTAGCACCTAATTTGGACCTCAAGTTGAAAGAAGGCAAATCAGGGTAACCTCAAACCACGCTCAGCTTTGTAGCTAGCCCTACAAGGTCAGGAGAGGGCTCTCTCCGTGAAAGGTATTCAATGAAGTGTAATTGCAAATGAATTTTAGGCTAGGTATAGTAGCTCCAAATGTTTTGTCAATTTCTGGGTTGTATGGATCAGATGGGGCTGGGCAGTTTGAATTTGGGGAATTAAATCAGAGATACAGGGTATTCTATGGGGCAAGGTAGGCAAGGATTATAACAACTTTTTTTTTTAATAATGATGGAATGTTTAAGACTGGTGAGAGGCTAAAAAGGGCACAGGAGATGGATCCTCTTCAAACAGAAGAAAACATAGAGTATTGAATGATTTTCCAAAGGCAGAGCATTATAAAATGGATTCTACCTATCTATCTTGAAAAACATCCAAACAGGAATATGAATGAAGGAATGGCAGACATAACAATTAACAAATGATCACAAAAGAAAGAACAGTGCTAAAATCCATACCACAAGGCTCCCATAAATCAGTGCTGCATTTATTTATTAATTCCCAACCAAATTGTTACAAAATGGAGCGCAGATCATCCTCAATGATTCCAAACTTATTCCACCTATTTCCCCCCTTTTACAAATCATGAAAAACTACATTAAATAGATCAATTTCAGGGGGGGCTGATCCACAGAAGGAGGAGCTGTTTCACATGCCCAGAAACTAAAATATGAAGATAGGAAAGGGACCAACAAAAATCCTCTAAAAACATGAGAAACAATACATTTTGACCATCTGGAGGATTTGTTATTACAGTTACTCGAACAGAGGAGAAGAAAGACAAATCTGGAAACGATCCCTTCATTTATCATTGATGTCAATGCCAGAATGATTTATGCGTTTATATTTAGCTCACGCCCTTAACAAATATCTCTGTCTTAATTTCTTTGAAGAAAAACCCTTTTCCGAAGAAAAAATGCCTTTGACACCAAAAAAAATCACATTTTCCCCTTTAACGAAAATCCCTTTTTATATTGAAAAGAGCGAAAGGAAGGATGATGGGCCCAAATCGCAATCGCAAATCGCATTGGAAGAGCGGTCATAACATATGGCAGGGAGAAATTGAGATATGTGATGTGCGATGGAGGAAACGAAGCGATGGAAACAATGGGAGAAAAGGCTGATGCGATGAGGGAAAATTCCTTTTAATATAAATTAAAATGAAATTTCCGCTTTTACATTGAGGAAAGCCCTTTTCTTTTGAAAAGGCGGAAGGGATTTTAGGTGGGACCAATGGAAAATCGCAATCACAAACCGGGAAGGGGAGCGGGTTTAAACATTGCGGGAATCGCCGATTGCACGATGCAATTCATCGCATCGGTGATGTCAGGAGTGCAGGAGTAAAGTGTTATGGGAAATTCTGATGCAATGCCTGATATGTGATTAATCACATCGGTGGAAGGGAGTAATCACATTGGAGTTTAAGCGCTGGTGGGGGATACTGCGATGCGATGGTGCGATCGGATCAGAGGTGACTCAATCTCATCGGAGGTTTGTAGGAGACGGCAATGAAAATACAAAGGGACCTTTGCGATGAAGATTTCAAAATCATATGAAAAGGTAGAAATTATAAATTTTAAAGGACCAAATGAGAAATAAGGGTAAGGTTAGGCTTTTGGGGGCTTTTATTCACTTAGGCATATCTTCCAATCTAGAAGTCAGTTTTGGGAGTATGATATACCGTTGGAAAGCTCTTTCCGAGCTCACTCTGATGAACACAACATGATTTTCACTAAATTTTTTATGGAGAACACCTCTGAAATGCAAGCATAGAAAAGCCTCTTTGGCTTTATAGAGATGGTAGCTTCTGCAGTTCAACTTATTATATATGGAGACATAAAATTGCATAAAAGATGATAATCAAAACAAAGTACCTTGTTTTCACCTCAAAACATGTTTTAAGATGACAATTACATCTAGCTGAAAGAACAACTCTTTGACTTTTCCAGATACCATGCTTTTGAGTTTATTAGGCATCCTCATGTCCTTGCTGCTTTTATTGACACTTTCCTCATTAATTTGACTGTGATGAGACCCTAGAACCTGATGAGACCAACCCTATGACCTAACAACATGGATTGTGGAGTGAAAGTGAATCATGACTGAAGACCATAGAGAGGAAAATCAACAAGTTTTCACATGAGGGAAAATTGATGAAATGACCACTACCATCAATGAATCCATGACCTAATGGAATGATGAAAATTTATAGTATGAGACTCCTACTATGCAAATGCAAAAGAGTAAATTTGATCACTAATGGAAGTATGAAAAAAATGACACTAACATTGGCTCTAATGGGGATGGTAGCTCCTTGGAAGTGCCAAGAACACCGTAGACCAGGTAGCCTTATCCATTTGGAAAATGTGGTCAAAATACTGAAAATTTACACAATGCAGACTGACTCTAACTCAAACTAAGACTAAAAACTAAATTAAAACTAACAAACCTTATACATATCATTCAATTTTTATAGCCCTCACCTCGGGCCCCAAACTTCAATGAGTGTGTACTTGAAATCTGACCAGTAATGGCATGGTATATACAATGATTGTGACATAATTTTGGATCCATTATCTCAAAAGTGCTAGTGCTTCAAAAGCCTACCATTCACTAGCCCTCCAAGGCAATCTTGGTCGTCCATCTCTATGAGCAAGAAAGCATTATGTCCCCTGTACACTGAAATCTTATACGGTCCTTTCCATAGGTTATCGAACTTACCATGCTTCCCTTTGTCCTCATTTCATGCATCCCATTTCAACACCACATCTTCCAACTGAAATTTTTCTGCTTTGGTTTTACGGTCATAGATTTTCTTTATCTTTTCCTGGAACCAAATAGTGTCCTGAGAAACTTCCTCCCTTGTTTGCTGAAGGTGGATCGTTTGATTTATCCTTCGTTCATTATCGTCCTCTTCGCTGCCAGCCTCTTGCAATAGTCTCATGACCGGAATTGTAAGTGATGTAGGAAACACAGAATCAGTGCCATAAACTAATTCAAATGGTGACATACCTATGGATTTCTTGCTGCTGACTCTATCTGCCCATAACGCGTTGATAAGCTTTCGATGCCAATTCCTCTTATTTGCTTCCAGCATATTCTTGATTATGTTTATCAGAGATTTATTTGATGATTCTTTTAGGCCGTTGCCTTGTGGGTAGTATGTTGTCGAATGGCCCAACAAAATATTTTATTTGTCGCAGAATTCCACCATCTTCTTGGATCTAAATGTTGTTGTGTTATCTATTATGATTTTGTGAGGGCAACCAAAACGAGACAAGATATTCAATTCTAAGAATTGAATGATTACTGTATCTATGGCCTACCTTGCTGGAATGGCCTCAATCCATTTGGTGAAATAATCAGTACCTTTCAAGATCCATCGATGCTCTGCTGATGATGTAGGATGTATTTCCCCTATGAAATCAAGTCCCCGCTGCTAAAAAGGAGCATTTACTTGAATTGGTTTCAAAGGAAGAGGAAGCAACTTCCTTTTTCCTTGGAAAACTTGATACTCATGGCAGCTCATCACTGTTTTATACAAATCTATAAATAAAGTGGGCCAATAGTATCCTGCTCTCAACACCTTGTTAGTCGTCGTTTTCCAAAACAAATGACCACCACAATCACCTTTGTGAAATTCATGCATTACCTGCTGAGCCTCATCTTCAACCAGACAATTCAATAGAATACCTCCTGGATATTTCCAATAAAGAGCACTGTTTAAAATACAGAATTTAGAAGACTTGAGTTTTAGTGATCTACCTTTGCTTCTAGACATCCCTGGAGGTGGAAAAAGATGCTAAAGAACATAAACTATGTCTAAATACCATGGGTATTGGAGAAAAATGTTTGAAACTGGAACAAGCAAACCATCATCCTCATCCTCTGACATTGCTGCTATGAGGTTTATGTCCAGAGCATGTAGGTTTTCTTGTGCCATTAGTTTTTCTAAACCCCGTCCTTTCATTAAATTTGTGGGTTTAATCTCCAAATCATATTCCAACATTGTTGTTATCCACTTACCTCTTCTTCCTTCTAGATCAGTTTGTATCAACACATCCTTTATTGCTACATTAGGAACATATGCTATGGTATGTGAATGCAGAATGTATACTCTAAAATCCTTCAATGCTTTTATAAGAGCCAATTCTTGTTTCTCAATAATATTATACCGCAAGGCAACATCTCGAATGGTCCTACTAAAAAAGGAAATGGGTTGTTCAATCTGATCTCTCTTTTGCATCAATACCGCAGCCATGGTATGCTCCGATGCAAATGAAAATATAATGAAATATTGAGTGTAATCAGGACTAATAAAGATTGGGGCATTGGACAGGGCAAACTTTACCAGATTAAATGACTTGATAGCATCCTCACTCCATTTGAAAGTGCTATCCTTTTTCAACATATTAGTCATTTCTCATAAATTTTCAGCCAAATTGGGTATAAATATATTCCAGAAATTCATCTTACCATTGAATGCCTGAATCTCCTTTTTTTTACGTGGGAAGTCTATGTGCTGAATTTCCTCCATTCTTGAAGGATAAATGCAGATACCGTCTTTAGAGATGATATGCCCCAACAAATTGCCTTCATCCATACCAAACATACTTTTCTTCGGATTGAGAGAAATCCCAAACTTTCTGCATCGCGGAAATACAACCCTCAAGTGGTGCAAATGTTCATCATCAGAACAAGAAAATGTTGTCAGATCATCCAGCTAAACAACTAGAAAAACATCCTTTTCATTAGCAAAAGAGATATACATTGCTCATTGCAAGATGGCTCCAGTGTTCTTCAGTCCACATGGCATTTTGGCATACTGGAAAGTTCCCCAGGATGTTGTGAAAGCAGTTTTGTCTTGGTCTTTTTCATGCACCAAGATTTGATTATAGCCTGAGTAACCATCGAGTAGTGACATCCTTGATGCTCCAACTACTCTTTGCAGAATATGATCCATTTTTGGAAGGGGATAGTTATCTTTTAGGGATACTTTATTTAGATTCTGGAAATCTATTCACAACCTTATTTCTCTCTTCTTTTTGCGTACCGAGACCAAAATTTGAAATCCAATCAGAAAATCTAATTGGGACAATGATACCAGCTTTATACAATCTTTTTACCTCTTTTCAATAGATGGAAGCAGCTTTAGGTTGATCCTTCTCATCTTCTGTCTAGATGGCTTCTAATCCAGCTTGATGGGAATAGTATGTTGAATCATATTTTTTTCATACACCTTCCAATATGAATAATCCCATGAAAACACATTAGAAAATTCAAAAAATAATTTAACATATTATTCCTTTACCTCAGGGGACAATGCTTTTGATAAATTCACAAGCTTAGGTTTGTCAGTTGTTCCAACATTAACATCTTCAACTCTTTTATCAGTAGGCACCAAGCTCGGTTTCTTTGCAACATCATCCTGATCCAAAAGCTCCTCTAAAGGTATGAGACCTCTAGGAATTACATTTTCCTTCAGCTGCAATACATCCATTTTATTTTCTTCGATTTCTTGATCATTGACATCATAATCACCCTCTATGGAAATATCCTTGAATTTTCCTTCACTCTGCAAAAAAGAATTTATTTCATTGTCATCCCAAAACACTTGCCAATAACTTAAATTATCTGGAACAGCAGGCCGATGTTTGACATAAATTTCAAATTTGTAGCTGGAATTCGTTGGAATCTTCAAATTTCTTGCAGTAGTGGCAAGAGAATATGCAATAAGGTTCTGCGTTCGGGGTACTACTGTCAAAGTGTATTCAGAAAACATCCTCAAGATGTCTAGGATGGAATTTCTATAGGCTCTTAATCATGGATGCTTTGCTTGATACCCTCCCTTTACCTATTTGATTATCAACTCTGAATCTCCATAGACAGAAATCCTCTTTTCCTTTAGCTTCTTCAAAATTTTCAGGCCTGCAATCAAAGCTTCATACTCTGCTTCATTTTTAGAGCAGTCAAAATCTAATTTGTAAGCACATACTCTAACATTACTAGGAATGTTTTCAGGCTAGAAAACAGGCTCCGAATCCATATTCCTATACCAGCACCATCCTTACCAACTGCTCTATCAAAGTCCATGCTCCAAAGGCCTTCTTCTTCTTCTAAATGCTAAAAATTTGATTCTTTATCTACTTTATCTTGACTGATTTCTGCATTTTTCTGCTGTTCATTATCCTTTTGTGGCTGGCAAGCAGAAGGCTCAGAAATGCTTGCCGCTTTATCTTTTTCTTGTCTAAGAGCTTCCTTAAAATTTTCTGAAATTTCAAGTACCTCATCTACTTCTACCAACTGAACATTTTCATCATTCAAACCACCATCTGAATATAATACAAATGACTCTAAATCTTTGTGGAGCACATTAATCGAATGATTAACTGGCTTCTCTTTGCTAGTGATCATGTATTTCATTTTCTTCTCCCTGTATAGTTTTCTCAACTGACCAAGCACGGGAATAGTGGCATAAGAGAAATCAAGTTGTATGGTTCCTTTTATTTTTGCACCCAATGGCCTAGACAAAATCATTTCAAACCGTGGTGGAACATCGACAACAACCACATCCATCAAAACATTCTTGGATGGGAATTGATCCAAAGATACTACCAAGTCTTTGATAAGACCAATAAAATGGACCTTATCGGAGTCAAAAGAATACAAATTGTGGTATTTGCGGGTAATATCAAGACCCAAATTCGCCATAATGGCCTTGGGCATCAAGTTGTGCGAGGCTCCAGAGTCCAACATAGCATTATGTAAAATGAACTCATGCAATCTAAGACTCAGGTAGAAGGGAGGGACTTCACTTTCTTCTGACTGACCTTCTATGGCTGGACCAAAAATGAGTTCAAGATAGTCATATTCAACATTTACCATATCTGATATGGATTCTATTTGCAAAATTCTAGACATCTGATGTTTATAGGTGTGGTTTTTTACCAACTTAGTCAAGGGCATGGACACCTTCAACTTAGCAATTTCATTTTCTAAATTAAAATATGGAAATTTTTCTACCTCTTTGACCAGAGGGTATTTCTTCTCCACTTGCTCCTTTGTTGCACTAAGCTGATTCTTTTCATTTGCAATGTTAATCGTTGAGGATGCTTTTCTGGGAGAGGGATCAATAGGCTCTTTCCCTTTCCTTTGAGTATTTGAGGAGTCATTTTTTGATTGCAGCTCTTTCCTTTTTTGAACAAGATTGATTGGCACATCCGTGCTCCTCAAATAATATTGCTTCTATTGTGCTAACAAAGTGTTCATATATCCTCATTGGTAATCATTGGATTCTTCCTCTAACACTACATCATTGGCCAATATTAAATCATCATCTTTTCGAGTGTCTGGAATCACTATATATTATTCATCTTATGTCATAAAAATGGGCATACCATCGGCAGTAAAAAAATGATTAGCTTCAACTATCGGATCATCATCATCATATGTTTCCATTCCCTGAACATAATTTTGCTGCAAAGGAGTTTTGAGCTGCTCATGCTGTGCTATTTGGTCTTGCGTTTTATGTTCCCTTTGCTTAATTCGGAATTGGGGCTGCTACTGTCCTCTGAAATTTGGATTCCTAATTTGTGCTTCGGGTATATCTTAAAGATTCAACCGATCAACCATATTCTCCACCATTCAGATCAAAGTATCCATCCTCACATCTGAAGGAGATGCTTCTTCTTTTACAGTTACCCTCTTTTCGGCTCTTGTCCGCGCTCTTCTAGCCAAAAAATTTGTTTCTATTACATCTATTTTCTGCATGTCTTCAAGTGTGGTAGGATCTCGTTCTCATAGCTGATATGCCATATCAGCATCGAAATCATCTAGAAATTTGAGAAAGCTAACCCCAGGGGGGGTTTTAGGTTGGCCGGAATAGCATTATACATAGCAATTTGACACAATAATCTTGTACGCTTTCACCCACATTCCTTTTAATATTTTCATATTCACACAAGATTTGGAGTGGGTTTTTCTTTACCTCCCACTAGTATAAGAAGTGTCTATGTAGCTCCTGCAAAGTGTGGATAGAGGCTACTGGTAAGGCTCTTCACCATTTTCGAACTTCACCTCCAAAAATTTGGACAAACAATCTCGTGGTCACATTTTCTGCCTCTACCTCATGAAGGTCAAAGAAGTCATTCATCTTATCAACATGTTGCTAGGATGTGATGCTTTGAGTGGCATCAAAGAAAGGTATTTTACTTTGGTAATCAGCAGGAATATCATTAAGATTATGAGGTAAAACCAGGGGTACATATCGAGTAGCCATGACTCGAGGTGGGTTTACAAGAATATTTGTGTTACTAGGATTCAAGAGAGCTGTTGATGGAGGAGTCAAAAGCTGGGAATTTATTTTTGAAACTGATGGGAATGCTGATGAATTAAGGGCAGCAAATGTTGTTTCTGATAACTCTGAAGGCTCAGGGATATTGGTTACAATGATAGATGCTTGAGGGGAATTTAAAATGTAGTCATCAATTGATCATTTTCCTTTTGAACTTCAAGATCAACAAGAAAATTAGGTTCTAAAACTGTGTCGTCAAGTGCATTTTCAGATTTGTTTCTAAATAAAGAAAGCTCAAAACACTCATCAAAATAGAGGTCTTCTATAAACAACCACTCACTAGGATAGGTATGGGATGTGAAAATAGTTCTAGGGCTTACTGAACCTTCTTGTTTTCTGATTATTCATGGAATGAGACTAGGATTTTCGAATATAGGGGGAGGATTTGGATCAGGGTTGGCCCTTATGTATTTCCTTGAAGTCAGTGTGGTTGATTTTATACTTTACAATGTTCTATGTCAGCCTAGCAAACTCTGAACCTCATCATCCAGAGTCCAAGAATTTATATAGAAGATATTACTAGGGTGATCATTCTTTTGTTTTTAAATAGTTCCCCAGTATGGTCACCAGGGATGTTAGCACCTAATTTGGATCTCAGGCTGAAAGAAGGAAAATCAGGGTAACCTCAAACCACACTCAGCCTTGTAGCTAGCCCTACAAGGTTAGGAGAGGGCTCTCTCCATGAAAGATATTCAATGAAGTGTAACTGTAAATGAATTTTAGGCTAGGTATAGTAGCTCGAAATTTTTTGTCAATTTCTAGGTTGTATGTATCAGATGGGGCTGGGCAGTTTGAATCTACGGAATTAAATAAGAGATACAAGGTATTCTATGGGGAAAGGTAGGCAGAGATTTTAACAACTTTGTTTTTAATAATGATGGAAAGTTTAAGATTGGTGAGAGGCTGAAAAGGGCATAGGATATGGATCCTCTTCAAACAGTAGAAAACATAGAGTATTGAATGATTTTCCCAAGGCAGAGCATTATACAATGGATTCTACCTATCTATCTTGAAAAACATCCAAACAGGAGTCAGAATGAATGAATGGCGGACCTAACAATTAATAAATGATCACAAAATAAAGAATAGTGCTAAAATCCATACCACAGGGATTCCATAAATCAGTGCTAAATTTTTTTATTAATTCCCTGCCAAACTGTTACAAAATGGAGTGTAGAGCATCCTCAATGATTCCAAACTTATTCCACCTATTCCCCCCCTTTTACAAATCATGAAAAACTACATTAAATATATCAGTTTCAAAGGGGGCGGATCCGCAGAAGGAGGAGCTGTTTCACATGCCCAGAAACTAAAATTTGAATATAGGAAAGAGACCAATAGAAAGGCTCTAAAAAAAGGAGAAAAAATACATTTTGACCATCTGGAGGATTTGCTGTTACAGTTACTCGAACAGAGGAGAAGAAAGACAAATCTAGAAATGATCCCTTCATTTATCGTTGATGTCAATGCCGGAATGATTTCTATGTTTATATTTAGCTCATGGCCTTAACAAATATCTCTGTCTTAATTTATTTGAAGAAAAACCCTTTGCCAAAGAAAAAAATGCCTTTGAAACCAAAGAAAATCACATTTTCCCCTTTAACGAAAATCCCTTTTTATATTGAAAAGAGCAAAAGGAAGGATGGTGGGCCCAAATCAGAATTGCAAATCGCATTGGAAGAGTGGTCATAACATATGGCAGGGAGAAATTGAGGTATGTGATGTGCGATGGAGGAAATGGAGTGATGGGAATAGTGGGAGAAAAGGCCGATGCGATGAGGGAAAATTCCTTTTAAAATAATTAAAAATGAAATTTCCACTTTTACACTGAGGAAAGCCCTTCTCTTTTGAAAAGGCAGAAGAGCTTTTAGGTGGGACCCAAGGAAAATTGCAATCGCAAATCAGGAAGGGGAGTAGGTTTAAACATTGCAAGAATCGCCGATTGCATGATGCGATTCATCACATTGGCGATGTCGGGAGTGAGGGAGTAAATTGCTATGGGAAATTCCAATGTGATGGGTGATATGCGATTAATCGCATCGGTGGAAGGGAGTAATCGCATCAGAGTTTAAGCGCTGGCGGGAAATACTGCGATGCGATGGTGCGATCAGATCGGAGGTGACTCAATCACATTGGAGGTTTGTTGGAGACAGAAATGAAAATACAAAGGGACCTTTGTGATGAAGATTTCAAAATCATATGAAAAGGTAGAAATTATAAAGTTTAAAGGACCAAATGAGAAATAAGGGTAAGGTTAGGCTTTTGTGGGCTTTTATTCACTTAGGCATATCTTCCAATCTAGAAGTCAGTTTTGGGAGTATGATATACTGTTGGAAGTATGATATATCTTCCAATCTCTTTCTGGGCTCACTCTGATGAATGCACTTGGAACATGATTTGCACTAAAAGTCTTGTGGAGAACACCTCTGAAATGCAGGCAGAGAAAAGCCCCTTTGGCTTTATGGAGATAGAAACTTCTGCAGTTCAACTTATTACATATGGAGACATAAATTACATAAAAGATGATAATCAAAACAAAGTTCCCCTTTTTCACCTCAAAAAATGTTTTGAGATGACAATTACATCCCGCTGAAAGAACAACTCTTCGACTTTTCTAGATACCATGCTTTTGATTTTATTAGGCATCCTCATGTCCTTGCTGCTTTTATTGACACTTTCCTCATTAATTTGACTATGATGAGACCCTGGAACATAATGATACCAACCCTATGACCTAACAACATGAATTGCGGAGTGAAAGTGAATCATGACTGAAGACCATAGAGAGGAAAATTAGTAATTTTCCACATGAGGGAAAACTGATGAAATGACCACTACCATAAATGAATCCATGATGTAATGTAATGATGAAAATTTATACTATGAGACTCATACTATGCAAATGAAAAAGAGTAAATTTGATCACTGAGGGCAGTATGACAAAACTGACACTAATAGATCGAAATAATCAGCACATGAGTTGCTGCAATTGTATAGAATGCCGGAGAGCAATGACATCGTTGTCTATATCAGTATAATTGCTGCAGTAAACATATATAAATGAAATATGGCTAATAGAAACAAAATAAATACCCAGCAAAGAATATGTGGGCTCTAATACATGATTTATAGCCAACCTAGAAAAGATTGCGAGAAATACTAAGAAAATATACAATGTGACAAATAACCCTGGGCTTAATATGCCACTGCAAAATAGCACTGAAATGGAATGAGGCTATGACAGATATGAAATTATAATGTCCTCCTCCAATGGTATTCCTCAATATAAGGTTGATCCCTCTATTCAAAAATAGACCCTCCTGATGAGCTTAATGAACCCTCCCAGCAACTGATCCTATAAACAACGCAGATCTAGACTGAAACTGCACTATGAGGAATGGAAGATGGTTGGCCTGATGCCAAATATGAATAAATCTTCCTAGGAGTCCTCCTTGCTGATCCGCCAATGGATAGGCTACCTCTCCACTGAAAAACAAGCCCAGAAATGGCTCTATGTGATCCTCCTTTGTTGCACCCTGCAACACAAACTGGCTCTAAACAGAAACTGCGTTGTAGCTAAAGGAGGTAGTTTGGCCAAAATGCCGAAATGAGGAAATGCAGTCCAAAGAATCTCTCCATCCCCGAGGATGAGGTAGGGATTCCCGATTAGGAACACCCTTGTCCTACACAACACAACAACCTTGCTAAACAACAAGAGGATGCAAGTCTAAATGGGCCAATATCAAAATGATAATCTCAAAACATTAATCACAATGGCTGCCATCCCCTCCACATATAGTATGTGAGCCTTCTCACATTGGGTCCCATCCATACTTGCCACTAAGCTCATGCAATTTTTCCTCCACTAAAACTACGTTGTCTCATCATTAATGCCACTCCTCCATGACAACACTATTGACTTGGTCAAAGTTGACATGTTCAACATGTATTCCGTCCAATTCACACCCAAAGGTGCTTAATCCAGCTACTTATTCTTCCTCCTTTCACATTAGGAGTGTTATTATTCCTCATAAAGAGATTTATGGGCCTTCCCACCCACTTATTCAACTACCTAATGATAAAACAAACTATAATATTCCATTTAGCTGATAATATTCCAAAAATTTAGCCTTCAGCTAAATGGAATATTATAGTTTGTTTTATCATTAGGTACATGAATAAGTGGGTGGGAAGGCACATAAAGCTCTTTAAGAGGAATACTAATACTTATAATGTGAAAGGAGGAAGAATAAGCAGCTGGATTAAGCACCTTTGGATGTGAATTGGAGGGAATACATGTTTAATAGATCAACTTTGACAAAGTCAACAACGTTGTTAGGGAGGAGTGGCATTCATGAAGGGACAATGCAGCTAGTGGAGGACAACTTTCATGAGCTTAGTGGCAAGTATGGATGGGACCCAATGTGAGAAGGCTCACATACTATATATGGAGTGGATGGCAGCCATTGTGATTCATGTTTTGATATTATCTTTTTGATATTGGTCTATTTAGACTTACATCCTCTTGTTGTTTAGCAGGGTTGTTGTGCTTTTTAGCACAAGGGTGTTTCTGATCAGGAATCCCTACCTTACCTTGAGGGAAGGAGAGGTTCTTTGGACTTCATTTCCTCATTCCATAATTTTGGCCAAGCTACCTCCTTCAGCTACAACGTAGTTTCTATTTAGAGCAGGGTAGTGTTGTAGGGTGCAACAAAGGAGGATCAATAGAGCCATTTCTGGGCTTGTCTTTCAATGGAGAGGTAGCCTATCCATTGGAGGATTAGCAAGGAGGACTCATGGGTATATTTATACATCTTTGGCATCAGGCCAACAATCTACCATCCCTCATAGTGCATTTTTCAGTCTAGATCTACGCTATTTTTAGGGGCAGTTGCTGGGAGGGTTCATTGAGCTCATCAGGAGGGTCTATTTCTGAATAGAGGGATCAGCCTTCTATTGAGAAATACCATTGGAGGGGGACATTATCATTTCATATCTATCATAGCCTCATTCCATTTCAGTTCTAGTTTGCAGTGGCATATTAAACCCAATTTTATTTGTCACATTGTATATTTTCTTGATATTTCTAGCGATCTTTTCTAGGTTGGATAAAAATCGTGTATTAGAGCCCACGAATTTTTTGCTGGGAATTTATTTTTTTTCTATAAGCCATATTTCATTTATGTATATTTATAGAAGTAGTTACACCGATATACACAATGTTGTCACTGCTCTCCGGCATTCTATACAGTTGCAGCAACTCATGTGCTGATTTTTTTTTATCATTGGAGGCTTGTCTTATTGCTTGAGTGGCATGACCCTCAAGATATTTTTGTATATTATTGCTGATATCTTAATAAAATGATATCTGCATATTGATCCCTATTATTTCATGTTGAAATTTTTTGTGTTTTACATTATTGTGTCTTTTACTGCTACTATTTCCATTTTGGAATATTACAGTGGTATCAAAGCATAATCTTGGCTCAACTTGTGCATTCAAGACATTATGCCATTAGAAGGAGAAGATTCTCATAGAAAGGAGAAGTTATATAGAAGAAAAAAAGGCATCACTCCATTATTTGGAGAGATGAAGGAAGAGAGGATCTCCCAACTTCTTTTCCAAACTATGGAAAATATTAAGGAAGATCTGAAGGAGATGAAAGGGGAGAGATGTAGAAAATTTCCAAGAGCATTTGAAGGTGAAGCAAGCCCTAGATATTCACATGATTATTGGTGTGCACCATTGGCACCACATTTTACTTTTACGGTCCTATCTTGCAGGATGATTGTCACATAAAACAAGTGGATGAAAAGACAGTTGTTATTCTTTGTTTTGAGGCAGGCATGGGATGCACTGTGCTGGTTCCATATGTGGAACTATGATCCACCTCTCAGTTTCACATGGAAACTTGTTTCTATTTGTTTTTTCTCCCACATATATATGTTGTTCTTATGTTTATGGGAATATTTGTTGGGAGGGTGGCACAAGAGTTGGAGGTGCCCATTGGGAGTATGATTCTCCCCACTTCATATGTTGCATGTTTCAGGAGAAAAAATGGGCAAACCATGATTGCCACACTACATATCTTGTCTTCATGTGGGAGGAGCCATTTGGAGAACTTGAGTTCTTGGGAGAGGCACTTCACGGATGTTTTTATTGGTGGGGTGACTTGGGTCATTATTGGAGGCCATAATATTTCAGCCCAAGATTAGCAGCAACCCCATACATACCATAAATGGAGAGAGAAACAACTTGGGTGGGAAAATTTAATCTCTCCATGCAACCCCAATACATTGCATAAACCGGGGGTTGAGAGTTTCCTTGATGAGCTACCTAGAATGGCTCATTCCATTTGGATGATAGCATGGGTATGGGAGTATCTCATTGGGAATGATATCCCCTATGTTTTTCATCACTCCTACCATGAGGAGGCCATTGGATAGCAAGAAGGTTTCCACTTACACCTTCCACTTTCTCATGATGTGAGCCATTTGGTTTTTCATACTTGGGAGGAGCCGTTGGAGGGTAGATTTATTGCAGATAATTTTGAGCAGTGGTGGGGACTATTGATGAGGAGGCCACAAGAAGAGGAAGGGAGGAATTTTTCTCCACCTTTATAGTTTCTTGAGGACAAGCAACATTTTGTAGGGGAGGACTGTAATATTCAAAAAATTTAGCCTTCAACTAAATGGAATATTATAGTTTTTTTATCATTAGGTAGGTGAATAAGTGGGTGGGAAAGCCAATAAACCTCTTTAGGAGGAATAATAACACTCCTGATGTGAAAGGAGGAATAATAAGCAGCTGGATTAAGCACCTTTGGGTGTGAATTTGAGGGAATACATGTTGAACAGGTCAAGTTTGACCAAGTCAACAATGTTTTCATGGAGTCATGGCATTCATGATGAGACAACGTAGTTTTAGTGGAGGACAACTTGCATGAGTTTAGTGGCAAGTATGGAGGGGACCCAATGTGAGAAGGCTCACATACTATATATGGAGGGGATGGAAACCATTGTGATTCATGTTTTGATATTATCATTTTGATATTGGTCTGTTTATACTTGCATCATCTTGTTGTTTAGCAGGGCTACTGTGTTGTTTAGCACAAGGGTGTTCCTGACCGGGAATCCCTACCTCATCCTCAAGGAAGGAGAGGTTCTTTGGACTGCACTTCCTTATTCTAGAATTTTTTCCAAGCTACCTCCTTCAGCTATAACATAGTTTCTGTTTAGATTTGGGTTGTGTTGTAGGGTGCAGCAAAGGAGGATCACATAGAGCCATTTCTGGGCTTGTTTGTCAGTGGAGAAGTAGCCTATCCATTGAAGGATAAGAAAGGAGAAATATTGGGAATATTTTTACATATTTGGAATCAATTCAACCATCTACCATCCCTCAGAGTGCAGTTTCAGTCTAGATCTCCATTATTCCTAGGGGTAGTTGCTCAGAGGGTTCATTGAGCTCATCAGAAGGGTCTATTTCTGAATAGATGGATCATCCTTATATTGAGAAATAAAATTGGAGGAGGACATTATCATTTGAGATCTATCATAGCCTCATTCCATTTCAGTTCTAGTTTGCAGTGGCATATTAACCCCAGGGTTATTTTTCACATTGTATATTTTCTTGGTATTTCTAGCAATCTTTTTCGGGTTGGCTACAAATCATGTATTAAATACCACATCTTCCTTGCAGGGCATTTTTTTTTTATTTCATCCATATTTCATTTATTTATGTTTATAGCAACGGCTACCCTGATATAGATAGCGCTATCGCTGCTCTCCATCATTCTATACAGCTGCACCAACTCATGTGCTGATTGTTCTAATCACTGGAGGCTTGTTCTTATTTCTTGAGTGGCTTGACCCTCAAGATATTTTTGTATATTTTTATTGATATATTAATAAAATGATGGCTTCATATTGATCCCTCTTATGTCGTGTTCACATTTTATGTGTTTTACATTATTATGTCTTTTATTGCTGTTATTTACATTTTGGAATATTACACTTTGCCTCATCTTTGATATTGCCCTCATTTATATCAGCCTCATTTTCATTATCTTGACTGCTAGGTGCTTGATCATTGGTTTCTTATTCATTAGTTTCTGCACTTCCTTTATCACTGTCATGAGCCTCATTGTTTCCTCAACAGTAGCTTCTGACTCATGGGAATATTCTTCATTTGTTTCTACATCCTCACTGTTAGGTGTTTCATCATTATTTGTCTCAGTGTCTTAACTGTCACCATGGCTCTTTGTTTCACTTCCATGTTATTGACTTATTTTTGTATCCTCACTGCCAATATCATAACTACTGATCTCTACCTTATTCATCTTTGTTTCAGTCTTCATAGCGAGATTCCTTATTTGCATCAGCCCCCTTCTCTTGTCATTTTAACTATTCTGCCTTTAGAAACCCTACCTCTACTTATGAAATGGATGTGGAAGCGAGTAATGGAGTGGTGATGAAAACATAAAATTTTTACAAGTGAATGAAAATGAATGAGTGAGGGGGGAAATTGGGAAGAATCAAAGGCTAAATAAACTGAATGAAAACTAGCTGATATGTCAAATGCTATTGTGAAATGCCTTAGTAATGATGACAATTTGAGATGAGGGGGGTATGTAATGTCAGTGTTTTGTAGTGTAAGGGACAGAGTTTTAAGCTTTGATGGATGACCAATCTCAAACCATTGCAACCAACTCAATTTACCCTTGTTTTGATTGACATTTCTTCATAGGAAGATGAAAGAGGCTTTAATGCATGGCATTTAGGTTATCTCATTAGGCTCCCATTCCTTTAATCAAATGATAACAAAAACTTGGACAGGAGGTGATGCCTTATACCTATCCCTTAAAGATGCTTAAAAAAAAAAAACCTTGGAGGCAGCTTGAAGAGACCTTGAGTTGATTTGCGTGTTTGAAATGGTTCGGAAGGCCCTCTTGGCCAAGCGCACAGTGCCTTCCTAGGCCTATCGAGCAAGTCGAGTAAAGGTGGAGAAGGGCATAGCTTCTTGCCAGGTGCACAGCGTCGAGGCCTTTTGTCGGGCTTGGCGGGAAAATCAAGCAAGCATGCAGCGCCTTGCCAGGCATGCAGCACTAAAGAAATTTGCACTGGAGTTTAAGTCAGGTGTGTAGTGCCACAAAAATTCTACCAGTTTTAACTTAAAAACTCTAATTTTCTTCCTTTTTGAATCTTTTAACTTTCTGCAAGTGAAATAGGATTAATATGAAGCATTAAATGAGTTCCATAGGTGTGTGGTGTTTTATTTACCTTTTCAAATTACTTCCTAATGTTTACAAGTCCATCTACCCTTTTCACTAATGTTTTTACACTCTTTGTTATGCAGGTGACAGAAAACACTAATTTGGCTTTTCTTTTAATCCTTGAGGCTAACATGTTCATTTTGGTACCTCAGGAGCCTCAAAAACCTCCTTTGCTTCCTATCATGGAGTCTAATTCCTCATTTCACCTCCTCTAGCCACTTCTGTAATTTATTACTCTATTGGCACTCTGCAGGAATATCAAGTACAAAACCGTGGTTTTCCTTTAAGACCAAATTGATTCCTGTCTTCTTTGCTGCAAGATGTCTTCATTCAGGAACATACAATTTACCTTATCAATTTTTTCTGTTGATGGACCTCTTAACACTCCTGCAAAAGTGTCAAGCCTGTCCATTACCTCATGTGCAGACCTTGAAACTGAATGGTAGTCTTCTTGGCAACTTTTTAGATCTCTTCTTCAAAAACCATGTTTCAACATTTCAATACCTCTGAACCAGATTCTAACAAATATACACAATGTCTAAAACATCAATTATGACCTTATAACATATGAAACCCTAATTGACCTAGAGTGGGGTTCTTTGACTTGGTCTTTGACTGAGAATTGGCTTGGAATATTTAAGTGTAAAAACAAAGTATTGACAAAGTGGTGTATTGAAGATCAAAATCCAATGTACTTGATTTATCTAAAGAGCCTACAAATATATTTTTGAGACTATCAATGCTTCAGGAATTTGGGGATCATGGGAATGAGCTATGTCATAGGAAACCCTAGATGGAGAATTGAGCTATGGGCAAGGGAAAAACAAAGTAATGGGGTTATGGGTAGGAAAAGGATGGAAATGAGTGGCACAAGCCCATAAGGGGTCTTATAGGAGTTGCAGGGTGACCATGGAATGACAATCTGATGCAATAGTCAAAATTTTCCTATAAGGATAATGAAGGCAGTGAGATTTCTAAAACTGACAATACTCAGGGAATTTTTTTTAGAAATCTAGAACCAATTCTTAGCCATCTACAGATAATGAAAATTGTGGATGACTAATAAGGCACAAGGATGAAATACGAATCTAGTAAGGTTGTAACACTATATTCAGAAAGATCAGCAACGTTGTATTTGTATTAAGGATTATGAATTACAAAAACAAAATAACGATACTATCATCTCTTGTTCGTCCCTTTCACATGGGACTGAGTCCTCTTTATAAGTTTTATGTAGTGTCCCTTCTTAGTGAGATAGCTTTGATGACATTTAGAGATGGTGATTTTGATATAATGATATAATGTTATGTATGAAAGACTTATGTACATGCTTATATTCTATAACCTAGTTTGGGTCACTTGGTTGTTGTGTGCTTATGATAATATCTATGTTTGCGTGCACAAGAATTGATTTTGGTTAAGAGCGTATTAGCGATGTTTTATCTTTTGGTATCCAATTTTGAACATAGGTGTATGACATGAATGGTGATTCAGAATTGAGACACAGATCCATGGATGATCATGGTTAGGTGGAACATATGGTTAATTATGATTTATGGATGACACATTATTTGTATGATTATATGTGCGTAATATCATACTAAGCATGATGTGGCAGGGGACCTGATCATTTTCCAACAAGGATAAATGATTGTGGAAGTCATTTCTTCAAAACCCAAATGACTGTGGAAGTCATGCACCATTCATGGTAAAATGTGGTTAAGTTAATTTCATTATGAAATTCATATGATTCGTTTGATCTATGAGATTTTGATGTATGTAGGTCTTCAAACAAGGCCTTACCAACGAACCATCAAATGGGTAAACTCTCACAATTAGTATCATAAGGAGAAACGTGGAGTTTCAAAGCACAGTAGATGAGAAGCCATAGAAATTAGGGCGCGGAGTCCTAAATCCATGAAATATGAAGATGTGGAGTCTTGGATATATGATAAAAGGATTAGGACGCGGAGTCCTAAATCCATGAAATATAACGACGTGGAGTCTTGAATCTATAATGAAATGTTTGGGGCATGGAGTCCTAAATATTTAAAAAGATCAAGGTGTGGAATCTTGGATATTTAGAGTAGATCAGGGCGCGGAGTCCTCAATCTACTAAGGCACAAAGATGCATACAATAGGGGTGCGGAATCCCTATTATCTGGAAGAAAAATACCACTCATGGGCAGCTCACATATGAATTTCCTTAATAAAATCTCATTCCTAACAATTTTGGAGTGACTTTCTAAAAATAGAAAGTCATGTCTACTATTTCAAGTATGACTTTCCAAAAATAGTAAATCACCTTCAATCAATGGGTAAACAAGAATACTTGAAGGAAAATCACTTAACTTATCTTTAATCATTCCTAATAGTTCAATATTGACTTAATCCTCAATATTATTAGTATTATCATTATCTTTTATGAGACTATGATATTTTATTAAAAGGGAATTACAAATTAGCTTTATCCATTCAATCAATTCACACCTATCTCTTTCATGACTCTCATGGCTCTATGTAACTCTCTCTATTTTAAATATTACATTGCACTCTCTTTTATGCACTCATCTATGAATGTCATATTCCTCTTAAACTCATTAAATATATGTCATAAAATATTCCTCTTACACTCATTAAAGATATGTCATAAAATATTCCTCTTACACTCTCTTTAATGCATATGTTACACTCTCCTTAAATAAGCATGCATACCTCTCCTTGCTGGCATGTTACACTCCTCTAAATGGAATACAATGCATGCATATTACTCCTCCTTTATGACAAGAATTTGTTTCTCCTCCTATATATGAGTCTCATGTATTCTCACTTGGAGGAGGGAGGGGGATGCCAAGAGTGGAAGAGACTTGAGGAAGGTTGTGAGAGATATGGAGAGCATCCAATTTCTTCCAAAACAAATCTGGATTCCTTACTAATCTACTAAGTGTCTATTGAGGTTGAACATGAGTGGTATTTAGAGGAAGTGAAAACTATCTTCCTGAGTTGCCTTGCATATCTCTCTCTACTGTTGTATTGTGGTACTGGTTGTGAGATTTTGTAGCTCGGGGGTTCCAGGGGGAGAATTTATTCCTGGATATGGTTGGGAGGAAAACCGGGTGGTTCATGATGAGTTGGTAAGGATATGGGCATTGGAGCATACTCTTATTCGAGCTGGAGCATACATCCATCCTCTTGGAGTTGTACAAATTCACTGCCAAGTATGTGGGTCAAATTATATTATGCATTTTTTTTAGTTTATTTCATAAGCTTTTGCTTGTTTGGTTGTTTCTGAAACTTACATGTATATGAATTGTTGCACACCAAATGTGAGGAAATTTTGTAATGGTTGTTGAAGTATTTTCTTGTATAATGTTGAATCGATTGAAAGAAAGTCCTAATGGATGAATTTTGTAGGCTGTCATGAATTGGATGTAAATGTTTTAATGGCTTAATTTCAGTTCTCATCCTCTTTTTACAGCTCTAGAGAATTTTTCATACTATGTGTTTGATAGAAGTCATAAATGAGATTGTAGGATTCTTGGGTAGTTGTTGTTTTCAAGAATCACATTTCTGGGCATCCCTGTTGCGATTTAGCTCCACTTCAGGGGGTATCCATACCAATGGACCATTTCACCCCAAATTTGATTTCAAAAATCAATTTTTCGGACGTCGATTCCCAAATCTGCTCTGTTTTGCAGATTTGTTGTTGCATGTAGAACCGCCTGTTGTTTTGTTTTGCTGTTTAGTTCTTTTTATATTGCAACTGCCTGATAATTTATAGTGATGAATCTGATATAGGCTAACCACTTGGAAATGGTTTTTAAAGTATAAATGGTTAATAATTTGAAAATTTAAATAACCTTACGGCCACTTGTTTTATGACTGCCAACTATTTGTCAAAATTCCTCAATGGTTGTACCTTACAACATTGTGAGCTATGTTTGAAATTTCTAAATATTGATATTCATTGGTATAGATTCAACAATGAATATGGCTGATAGTCTACTAATATCTTAAGTTCAATTATTGACACTACTTACAAAAAAAAAATGAAGTCATGTAACTTTGGATTCATGTTAGCTAATTGTTGTGAAAACACCTTAAAGAGATAATGGTTGTAAGTGTTTGACAAAATGCCTCAATGGCTGTACATTCCATACTTGTAAATTGGTTTTCATAATGTTCAATGGTTGCATCTAATTATGTTTATGAACCATCCATAAAACAAAAGGCTTAAGTTAATTTAAGATTTGCAATCAAGGTATTTCTAGTGTAATAACTCATTGAGTTAAAGGGTCTTGCTGAAAAGTCAAAATTGTAGTAAGTAATTTGTTGCAATATCAGCTCACATATGAATTCCTAATTATGGGATGCCAACTCTATATAATTTAAATCATCATTTTAAGAAAATAATTCATAAGCATGTTATTAGTCACTCTTGAACACATTTAATTACAACGGAATTAACAATTAGCTTATTGTAAATTGTGGTTCATAAAGGTTGACATTTATTCATCCCACTAAACAATTTATATTTTAAAGGTGATTTTAGTCTTGAGAAGCAAGTATTATGGTTGTATTTTTTTGGATCTTGATAAACCTTGAACTTGGTAGCTTTGAAGATAAGTTGATATAATTTAGGGTGTAGTGTAAAGGACACCAATAACTTCTATATAAAAAATAATAATAATAAATAAATAAATAAAAATAAAAAATAAAAAAATATCGCATTTTGATTTAATATAATATTTCTCTATAATAATTATGGTAGGTAAGGTGGGACCTTACATTTTACATGTCCAAAATAAAAAAATAGATCAGTAATGAGAATCTCACGATTCACATGCTGATAAAAATAGAAATAGTCACAACAGGTTCCAAATGATGGGACTATTACTGTTACATCATCGATCAAAATCACAACCGTCTAGATTCCCTAACTGTCTATAGATAATATGATTCATAAGATAGTTGTCTTCATGGAATAGTACCCATGGTTGGACAGTTGTAATGGAATCAACATCCCACAGTGTAACAAAATTTCGGGATGTGTAACATCAATGCTTGAGGTGTAACAACAATGACTTGCGATGTTACAGCAACGGCCTGAGGTGTAACAATAACGGAATAAGGTGTAGAAGCAACAGTCCGAAGCAACAAGTGCTCAGAACTGCTTTATAACTCATCATTCCAATGTAAATATTTTAATCAGGAACCTTGGAGTAATGCCTGAAAGACATAAGCCAAATAACTTCCTCCAAAATCACCTTGATTAGGCATCACCTCATTCATATTTAACAAAAATGGAAAAATAATATGCCATGAAAAAAATGGAGTCTCATCACCAGGAAAAAGGTAATTAAGGTCTAAAAAGTACACAGATTTGAAATGCTCAAGTATGCAGAAAAAGGTTTCTGAAATACACTCAAAGCATGCACCCAACATCTCCCCCAAGATGAAGCAATTACATGTCCTCATGCAAAATACCTCACAACCTACCAAATTACCTTTTGTGAAACTCTGTCAAATTATAGGCATCAATAGTGTCCTTCTCAACAGATCTATAGCCCTCGGTGGCCATCAGCCGGCGTGGACAGGATTCCTCCTCATATTTACACAATTGATACTCAGGTTAGTATTCCTTTATTGGAAACCAAATCAAGGGATACTTAAATTTGAGGCCTATCCAAAAGGCACCCAACTGATCCACCACCCTGACATATTCTGAAACCTGTGTAACAATAATTAGGAAATTATGAAATAAAAATGGATCACTCCCCTACAGTTCTACACTGCTGATCTCAGTGCGTTTCTGACAGCTGTTAGTGCCTAACTTTTCATCTATGCAAAAATATTGAGGCAGAACTTCACAATCCTTCTCTTGTAGGTGGTTGTATGTTTCTTGATATCTAGAGTTTCAAAAATCCCTTAAAAATTTGTCTAAATTCGGCTGCCATACCTAGTTCAACCTGGATCATTAATGCTACATTTTCTTCATTTGCATCCATCGATTTCATAGCTACGTGCTATTCTATTTTATTCGTCATCAATGAAATGATGGTGTGAAACTACAAGTCACCTATAAAAGAGAGAATATATGCCATCGTGTGTGTGCTAGCATGTTCACAAATTATATTATGAAGAAAGAGCTCACAAAGTAAGCTTTGATCATGGAAATCAAAAGCACGAAAAACATCCAAAAATTTTCAGGTGGAATTACCCACATATGGTCTATTCTCATAGACTGCCTTGAACCAAAAAAAAAAATCGTTCCCAAAGGAAAACTGGGTGGCATGGAGAGTGTTAGAAATCTGTAATTTTAGCAGATTGGTGAGACTAAAACTGTAGAGAGAACACTTGAACCACTTTGAGATTCTAGGATCTAGCCCTCCTGAATCCACAGAGGGATCTCTCTATAAGTGCAAAGATTGATTTATCTTTAAGGTTTTTGTGTGTGATATTAGGCTAGTTATTAAGAGCAAAGATTTTTTATTTTTTGGATGGTTGAGCATTATTTTTAGTTGAGTGGAAAGTACTAAAATGAAAGAGTTTCAAAGGTGTGAAGTTGCAAGTAATCAGAACAAGCTTTGGCTGATAGGATAGATATAACGCTGGTTTTTAGTCCATTGGGCTATGGAGTCATAAAAGGGTTTAATTGTGCAACAATTTCAAGAGTGGTCCAAGGGGAAAGTCATCTATATCACAAAATATTTTGGGTTAAATGATGGAATGGAACAATAAAAGTCTTGAAGGGGTGGAAAAAGACAATAATTTCAACTAGGATTTATCGGTCTTTCCAAACAAGAAAATCCTTTTAAGTAACTTTTTAAAACCAACCAAAGGACGAGGCTAACCATAGACTTCTTTGGACATGTTAGCATTAAAGATAACTCATTAGACAAAAAATCCAGTAATCCACATAATTACCTTCAGAAGGGATGAAAACAGATAAGAAAAACAAATTGCAGCCTAAGATCAGATAAGATACTTTTAAATCTAAACTGCTTTCAGCATACTCTTAGGGAAACTTTCAGAACTACCTTTGGAGAAAGAAACTAGAAGACAGGGCAAACCATGAACCTTTCTAGTCTAACTTTACTTAGTAGATACTGAAAATAACATTCAAGAACTTATTTTCAAGCCTCACACTTCAAGACAGGGGAAAACCAACATTCCTTGATAATGTTTACACAATTTGGAGGAAAACATTGAGATAAAGCTTATCAGTCAGAGAAGGGTACTGTAAACAGTAAATCCTAACTCTATGCTCGTTGTTCTTTATCAGAGAATAAGTGGAAAAAATGGCATACATGAAAGGAAAAAAAAAACACAGAAAGAAGCACTTCACCAGTGATATAGACCTAGATCCTAAGAATCATCTTGTATATTGATGTCAATCCAGTTACATTCTTCAAGTCCAATGCTTCAGTTCAGCAATCATCTTCTCTTCTTAGCCTAACTTATTTGATCACAAACAGAGCTTCAAGAGCTTTTGAACACTATTTACATGTAGAAATTTTTGAGCACAAGTATTATATCAAAGTTCAACAACCAACCCTTTATAATGTGCTCCTCAAGAAGATTTTATAGAAAAATGAGGAGGTGGATGAAAGAAAACATCTATGGGTTCAATTAATACAGTTTAATGCAAGTCTCTACCTTGAAAACCATGCAAGGCATAAGGCAGGAAAAAATTTGATCTATATCTCTGTTTCATTAACTCCGTTCTGCTTTCAAGGCTTAATGGATTAAAAGATTTGACTTTAAGGCTTTTTCCTTATCCTTGTAATAACTCTCTGACAGTTTGAAATTAGTTTCTTTGATTCGAAATAACTATTCAGTTGTCTTTATACTAATATCTTCTGTTCTGGTAATGACTTGGCCTCCTTTGAATGCTTTGAGGCTGCAGGTGTCTTTTGGTAGCTGAGAGGATTCAATTAGCCTTTCATGTGGTAGTGGAGGCTTTCTCGGATTGATAGATCTGATTATCTTTCTTTAATCACTGTTGATTTTCTTTAATTATGTGTGTTAGGCATAATTAGGCCTAAATTATGTCTTTTGATCTTCAAACTGTGTTTAATTGAGTGGATTAGGCTTTAAGTAGTCAATTTAGGCCTTAATCCCTCGAAATTGTGTAAACAACCTTCAATTCTTTATTTCTGCTGTGACCGGATCTTTTAACACTGATACTCTCTGTTTGATTTAAATTTTGCTATTTCTTGTTGATGTGGAGGTGCTACAGAGGGTTTTAAAATGTCATCAATGCTCATGAGGCACGTACAAAACATGGTGTTAAACCCTATGGAACGATATTCTTTGATAAATAAAGGCCTGGGGGATTTTCATCCCTGACCCTCAATTATCTTTTCAAACAGTTGAAAAACTATTGAAACCTACATAACCAAAGAAAAATTAGAAAAATATTGCGTGGTTGGGTTTAACTGCTTTAGATGGTTTAGGTTAGATCGCATCCATTGGATGAAAGCATCCAATGGCAGGGATTGCTTTGTGGGGTCAGATGGGAGGCGGTTGAAAAAGTGGTGAGGAGATTAAATTAGATCCTTTGATCTATAGAGATCAACGGTTGAGATCAATCGTGAATATGTAATGCGGAGGGACCACATTTATTTTCGGAATGGAAAAAAATGCAAGAAAATAGGTGATAGATCCTTTGCTGGAGGATAAAAGGTTTAAAATCGAAATTGGGGTTTTGGAAATAACCTGGGCCATCAGATGAGATCAACCAAGGAGATCAATGGTGGAGAATGATCCATGAAGTCCCTTGGAGGATGGTGGAGGGTGATTAAGAAAAGTGAGATTGAATGCAGGTCGTTGATCTGCAGAGATCAATGGCTGGGAATAAACGTGATAAAACACAGTGTAAATGGGAAAAGTGGTTTTAGACAGAGAAACCACGGATTTCGCATTTCTTTTAAGTGGTTTCCAAAATATTCATAAAAAACGTGATATGCTTCGCCGTCGTCCATCTGTCTTCAGGAAAACCAATTTTTTCGCGTTATTTTTAGGTGCTAAACCTCGGGTGTAGAAAAAATGTGAAACAATATGCCAACCATTGGATGGAGGGGCGCAGATCCGACGGTGCAGATCACATGCACCATAGGGTAATATGCACGGACGGAAAGAGGTGGGACAGGGTCATGGAAGTTTTAACCTGGACCGTGAGATAAAAAAAATAGACGGCGAAGATTTGATCTGGGAAAGGTAGGACCCAATGGAGTTTGGCCTATCAGGATAAATCTGGTTCATTAGATGAAAATACATCAACGGCTCAGATTTGATCTATGAGTTAATGAAATAAATATGTGGGGGAGAAATGGGTCAGTGTGAACCATTGATCTGCAAAGATCAACGGTGGAGATTCACCAAAAAACATTATAAAGCGGGGTTCATGAATTTAACCAAGGGTGTAAGGATTGATCTGGACTGTCGAATCTTCTTGTATGGATGGCCTAGATGCAATCAAAAGATCGCGATCGGCGGGGGCAAAGGGAATCAAAGCGTCGGTGCGATTGAACAAGGGTCGTTGATCTGAGGATTAGATCGATGGTGGAGAATGAATCGGAGGTCCAAAGGTGGAAGGATGGGCTTATGGACAAAGTGATATGGACTGTCAGATTTGGGCCTGGCGGGGGAGATCAACGGCGGAGAAATCATCGAAAGGTGGTCAATCGGAGGGGGCAATAAACGCATCAAATGGAAAACCCCAATGCGATTAGCACTCGGGACTTAATCGCTTGGTCCTGGGTGCGGGTTATTTTGAGGGGAAGTGGTTAGGGAGTTTAACACAAACGGGGCTAATCTCAATCAGAACAAAAGGGAAGAGGCCTTTCAAATGCGCCCGATGAAACTTGGGATGCGAGATTCCGATAGCCGTCGATCAGTCTTAGATCAACGGTTAAGAATGGCTAGAACATGAACCGGCAGATTTTCTTTTAACATAGGAAAAATGGGTTTTTCATGAAATATAAAGGAAAATTGGCTTCAGAGATGGTTTATTTATATGTTTAGCTCCCGATTGTGGGGCCTTTGGCTTTGCGAAGAGACAAAGGGATCGGGGGTTTATAACGAAGGATCCCATCACATCGGGACTTCTTGTTTAAATAAAGAAATGCACCCATCAAAATTTTTCGATGTGATAAGTGTCATATGGGTTTAGCGCTTGGTTCCAGCGCCAAGTCGCATGGTGGGGAAGTGCTTTAGGACTTAGCCAAAAGTGGCTTAGGCCTATAATGTAAAAAGTAGGTTTTTATGATTTTTCAAGGTTTTTCAAAGGATTTGAAAGCTTCTGATAAGGTAAAATAGGAGTTTTAAACGTTATCAAAGGGGTTTTTATGAAGGGAATAAGGGAAAAGAGGAAAAACATAGGAATTTTATGAGGTAAAAGGGGGTAAAATGGAGGTTTATTTTGATTGAAAGGGGGGGTAAAATGAGGGAAAAAGGGAGTTTTTGCAGTAGTCTTTTCTTGAGGAAAATAACAGTTTTTCAGATTTGAAAGGGAAACAGCAGTGAAGATTAATCAAAGGATAAGATATCTTCATAAGACTTCAAGAACTAACAATTTGGAAACAAAATTGTTTCTTGAAGGCTTCAAAAATGATTTATCCACCATTTGATATGACAAATTTTATAGGTGTCTAACAGTGGCTCCATATGGGGATGGCACCTTCTTGAAGTTGTCAAGAACTTCAGACTTGTATTCTCTGGGGGGCTGACCAATGCCTCATCCATTGGGCTGCAACTTTCTTTACTTGGATAATCTTCTTCTATTCTGATAATGTTAGCAGCCATGAAAAACAGTGGAACTCTATCAAACAAACTTTCTACCTACCCAATCCTATTGATCTAACATTTTTTCTTCTTTCAGAGTGCATTTGGATTGGCAAACTCTTTTACAAGTATTTTATTCTTTTGAAAGAAAAAAACTAATCTAAGTCTACTTCTTATTTTTCCATGAACTCATATTAAACAGTTGAGTTCATAAGCTTCTCTACCTAACTACTATCTGTTAGGATTAGAATGTCTAACAGATTTTAATTCTCTAACTTCTAAAACAAGAAATTAAAAGCATACAAGTCAGGATTAAATAGTCTAACTTGTTGCTGATCTATGGCATAAAAACAAGCTGCACATAGATTTGTTATTTTCAGAAAATTAAATCAAAATGGTGAAGGCTTAAGATCTTAAAACTGAATAACGTCCTTCACTCTTCACTAGCTCTGTTTTTGAGTTTATTTGAGTTGTTTTACATTCTTTTCTGATTCAAGTTTTGGTCATATTAGAACTAATTCACTTCTATCTTTGACTCAAAATTTTAAACAGATTAGATTCATTATTCTTTTGGAACCTTAGGTTTGGATTTTGAGCTTGTTTGAACCTTTATTTTCTATCCTAATCTACCTAAGTGATAAGCCAAGATTAAGCTGTTTGGAAAATCTGAATCACTAACCTATTAGCAGTAAATTTAAAAATAATTAGTCATGGTTAGGATGTATGAATAACTATGACTGTGTCTCTTAGGAGTGGCATTTAAGCTTGCACACTTTCAGATTTTTGTTTCTCTTTTTTGGTACGGGGCTGTACCTTTCTTGTTTTTACAATCTGCCCTCTTTTCTCTTTCTATTATTTTTGTATTTTTTTCTTTTGATAACATTGAATGTAGTGATGGATATGATATTTACAATGAGAAAAAACAAAAAGGCTTCCAAACTGATATGTTTTAAGGGAAGTAATGTTTGAGCATCCTGCCGTTGACAAGACCCCCAAACAGTTTAGCTCCATTCAACTCTTGCAGGAAATAAGCATTGTTACCAGTAGTAGAATGAATGAGATAAGGGCCAAGCCATAAGTTATCAAATTTCCCATGCTTTCCCTTGTCTTCTCTCTTTGAGTCCCACTTTAACACTTTGTCACCAACATTGAAATTACTGGCCTTTGTCCTTCTGTCAAAAATATTCTTGATGTTCTCTTGTTTTTGTAATGCTCTATTGTAAACCTCGTCTCTGGTTTGTTGAAGATGTACAGTCTGATTAATCCTTCTGATCATGTCATTGTCTTCAGACTGTACCTCTTGAATCAACTTCATAACTGGCACACCAAGGCTAGTTGGAAAAATTGCATTTTTACCATACACAAGCTGATAGGGTGACATTCCAATAGATTTCTTAGGTGTTAATCTGTCAGCCCATAGTGCATGTACTAGCTTTTTGTGCCAAGACTTCTTGTTGTCCTCCAGCAACTTCTTGATTATGTTCGCCAAAATTTTGTTTGAGGATTTCTCCAGCCCATTACCTTGAGGGTAGTAAGAAGTAGAATTACCCAATGTAATATGATATTTGTGACAGAATTCAATCATCTTCTTGGATCTAAATTGTTAGTTCCAGTCTTCGCAGCCTGTTACTAGAGATCAACATGAGCTCTTACTATGTCTGGTTTTGTTAGATGTTTTGCACATGATGTTCAGCACAAAACATGTCACAAGTGTTTCCATCAGAAGAAGCTCGGAAAAATATTTACAACGGTATATCACACTCCCATAAATGACTCCCGGATTAGAAGATATGATCAAAATGAATGAGTGATTCTTGGTTATGCATGTTTTGAGGTCAGTTGTTGCACACAATGACAAGTTTAGTACAAAATCCGTTTGTGAAATAATGGTAATGAATTTTTCAAAAGTGAAAGAGGTTTTTGTTCATAACATACCAAATAACACAAACCTCCTTCATTTTATGCACAGGTGCAACTATGTGGGAGATATACAATGATATTTGGAGCCTACATTAAAACAAAGCAAAATTTTCATATTTTTTACTTTTTTAGTCATTTTAGTGCAGAGCCATGTTATAGCAGATGGAAAGAAATTTTGCAAAACCCAAGGAGGTTTTTGTTAAACACGAGCCGTATAACAACAACCTCTTTCAGTTTCTTCAAAGGTGTCACAAATTGGGATATGTGACTAGATCTTTACAGCTCATTTTCACAGATTTAAATTTTTAATGATTTTCTGTTTTAGAGATGACTTTGTGGAACAGCTTGCGAGCAATTGGAAACGCATTTTCCAACTTTGAGAGAGGTTTTTCTCCAACATGACCTTATAGAAAAAAACCTTTTTCAATTTTGTAACCGGTGCTATGGTTTGGGAGATACGAATTCCTCTTAAACACCTATTTCAGAAATTCGGCCCAAGTTTAATGTAACTGATTCTATTTTTTTTAAAAATGGTTGAGCTCAATTACCTTAGTACAAGGATGAGAAAATGTATATATTTTATGAATTTCATAGTGTAGAGGTTGGATTTTTGCAGCAGAGTGAGGCTGCTATTGTTGTAACGGTTGTGAGAGGTAATGAAATGATGCGGCTACGATTCGTGAGATTCATGTGGTGTGAGTTTTTTCTGTCTCTTTTCTTCATTTTCATATGTATCTTGTTATGTTTTACTATTCATTCATAATAATTTCTAGTTGAATTCTTTTAAGTAAGAAAGGTAGAATCCATTTTATTGCTCTGCCTTGGGAAAGCGTTCATTTTATGTGTACCTTCTTCTGTCTGAAAAGGATTCATTATGTATGCCCTTTTCGGCCTCTCAGTAGTCTTTCCACTCCATATAATTTCAATTTGAATGCTTAAGATCTTGCCTATCTTGCCTCATGAGATAATATGCGTCTTTCATTTAATCTCTCTGCTTCATGCTGTCCTTTGTCCCCATACTGCCCAGAAAACCCAGTCATTTATCAAAATACCCCTTTCCTATCTATTTACTAGCCTAAAATCAGTTCCCATTTTAAGTCATCTCGCACCCTATTGCTCATTTTATCGAGATTGACTGGAGAGAGCCCTCTCCTGTCCTCGTAGGGATAGCTACGAGGCTGAGCGTGATTTGATGTTGCCTTGATTTTTACCTTATTTCAGCCTAAGGTAGATTTGAGCACTAACATAGTGGTGACCATACTGGGGAGAAACTTAAAACGTTTACTTGTTATAGACAGAGTCTGAAGTCACGCCAGGTAGCCTTCGAAACGATTTTGTTATGCATAAGCGAAGTAGATAAACGCTGCTTTAGTCGATCTCCAGTTTAACTTGTAATCATAGAATTTAACTTGTGAATTGCCCCTATATATGTATTAAGTTTCAGATCTGATTGTTGATGGTGGACAATGGTCAGACACATATGAAGGCTGAAACATTCACCTGGCGACTCCAACTCAATCCAGAGATTCCAGTGCTCACTGATCCATTCATGCAATGGTAGGGTATGTGGTAGACCCTGTGCTTTGTGAAGTTTTAAAAGAAGTTAGAGATTGGTTAGTGGATTTTGAAATTAATGAAGCATTTTTCAGTGTCGTGCTTCAATTTTTGAGATTTCCAAAGTTTCCTGCTGAAGCTAAAACTGGTTTCTTTGAGTTAGTTGTTGAAAAGTTTGAGAAGGAGATTCAGTATTTAAACGATCAGATCCAATCATATGAATTCTGAGATCCCAAAAAATTCTTGGAAACTCTCCCTCCTTCAAAACAAGAAACAATAGAACTGCCTGTGGATGTTTGCATTGACAGTGTGCAGCTGGAAGTATGTATTGCAGAGTTGGGGCAGAAAATAGAGTCTGGATTTTGCGATCCTATTGCAACATATATGGAAATTTTTTTTAGTTTGAATGATAGATCAAACCGTCTTTTACATAACCAGACTCGTTATGTGCATGTATGGCTGCCAGCAATTACATCTGTGTCCTGGTGGAAGCACTTTCAAGCATCATCCTTGTCACAGTTACTTGATTGGTTGATTTGGCATTATAATTTTACTTGATCTATTGGTTTTGTAGAAAATTAGGGGAGATTTGTAAATAAATAAGCTGCCAAAGGCAACATTTCAGTTTCCGGTATTTGCTTATGTACAAGTTGCAGTATGTATATGTTTTTGGATTGGTATGAGTAGTTTGGTTTAAATTTGTTTGAATCCATGCCCAAAGGATAAGGCACTGGTCTGCTCTCCCAAATTTCTGTTGTTCTTGGCACCTCCAAGGAGCTACCATCCCCACTGGAGCCAATGTTAGTTCTAGTCTTCACAGCCTGTTACCAGAGATCAACATGAGCTCTTACTATGTCTGGTTTTGTTAGATGTTTTGCACATGATGTTCAGAAAAAAAACATGTCACAAGTGTTTCCATCAGAAGAAGCTTGGAAAAATCTTTCCAACGGTATATCACACTCCCATAACCGGTTTCTGGATTAGAAGATATGATCAAAATGAATGAGTGATTCTTGGTTATGCATGTTTTGAGGTCAGTTGCCGCACACAATGACAAGTTTAGTACAAAATCAGTTTTTGAAATAATGGTGAGGAATTTTTCAAAAGTGAAAAAGGTTTTTGTTCATAACATTCCAAATAACAAAAACCTCCTTCATTTTATGCACAGGTGCAACTATGTGGGAGATATACAATGATATTTGGAGCCTACATTAAAACAAAGCAAAATTTTCATATTTTTTTATTGTTTTAGTCATTTTAGTGTAGAGCCATTTTACAGCATATGGAAAGTAATTTTGCAAAACCAAAGGAGGTTTTTGTTAAAAACAAGCCATATAACAAAAACCTCTTTCGGTTTATTCAAAGGTGTCACGAATTGGGATATGTGACTAGATATTTACAGCTCATTGTCACAGATTTAAATTTTTAATGATTTCCTGGTATTAGAGATGATTTTGTGGAACAGAAAGTGAGTAATTGGAAACGAATTTTCCAAATTTGAGAGATTTTTTTCTCCAACATGAAATTATCTACAAAAACCTCTTTCATTTTTGTAACAGGTGCTATGGTTTGGGAGATACGAGTTCATCTTCAACACCCATTTTCAGAAATTCGGCCCAAGTTTAATGTAACTGATTCTATTTTTAAGAAAATGGTTGAGCTCAATTCCCTTAGTACAAGGATGAGAAAATGTATATATTTTATGAGTTTCATAGTGTAGGGGTTGGATTTTTTTAGCAGAGTGAGGTTGCTATTGTTGTAACAGTTTGACAGAGAATTAATGAAATGATGCAGCTCTGATTCATGAGATTCATGTGGTGTGAGTTTTGCATATGTCTTTCTTTCTGTTTTATATGTATCTTGTTATGTTTTAATATTCATTCATAATCATTTCTAGTTGAATGCTTTTAAGTAAGAAAGGTAGAATCCATTTTATTGCTCTGCTTTGGGAAAGCGTTCATTTTATGTGTACCTTCTTCTGTCTGAAAAGGATTCATTATGTATGCCCTTTTCAGCCTCTCAGCAGTCTTTCCACTCCATATAATTTCAATTTGAATGCTTAAGCTCTTGCCTATCTTTCCTCATGAGATAATCTGCGTCTTTCATTTAATCTCTCTGCTTCATGCTGTCCTTTGTCCCCATACTGCCCAGAAAACCCAGTCATTTATCAAAATACCCCTTTCCTATTTATTTACTAGCCTAAAATTAGTTCCCATTTTCAGTCATCTCGCACCCTATTGCTCATTTTATCGAGATTGACTGGAGAGAGCCCTCTCCTGTCCTTGTAGGGCTAGCTACGAGGCTGAGCGTGGTTTGATGTTGCCTTGAGTTTTACCTTATTTTAGCCTAAGGTAGATTTGAGAGCTAACACAAATGTTGTAGCATTATCAGTGATGATTTTCCTAGGACAACCAAACCTAGAGAGGATATGAGTCTCAATGAATGTTATGATGATAGAGTCATTGGCTTGCCTAGAAGGGATGGCTTCTATCCATTTGGTAAAGTAGTTTGTTGCAGTGAGAATCAATCTATGTTGCGCAGATGAAGGTGGATGGATTTCTCCTATGAAGTCTAAACCCCAATGTTGCAAAGGGGCTTCAACAGTGATTGGATGCATAGGTAAGGGTAGCAACTTTCTTTTGCCTTCAAAAAGTTGGCATTTATGACAGGCAACTATCATCTTGTGTACATCTAGAAAGAGGGTGGGTCAATAGTAACCAGCTCTAAGGATTTTGTTGGCTGTTGTCTTCCAATAGAGGTGGCCTCCACATCCTCCTTCATGGAACTCGTGCTTAACCTTCTCTGCATCATACTCAGGCAAACATTTAAGCAATATTCCACTTGCATTTTTCCAATAAAGACATTTTTCAATAATGCATTAGTTTACAGCTTTTAACTTTAAAAACCTTGCCTTTGTTTTTGATAAACCAGGAGGTGTATTCAGATTGAGAAAAACATAAAAAATATCAGCATACCAAAAGGAATTCATAAAATGATCTTCAACAATGGGAGTTGTTAGTTCCTCTTGTTCATCTAAAGCATTTATCATATTAATATCAAGAACTTCAAAATTTGATTCAGCCATTAATCTAGCTAGACCTTGGCCTTTAATGAGTTTAGTGGGCTTGATCTCTAAATCATATTCAAGTATCATAGCTATCCACTTACCTCTCTTACCATCTGGGTTCTGTGTTAGAATGTCTTTCACAACTGAATTTGGGACAAAGGCAATGATGTTGGAGTGCAAAATATAAGCTATGAAGTCTTTTAAAGCTTTAACCAAAGCAAAGGCTTGTTTCTCCATAATGTTGTACTTCAGAGGGGAATCTCTCAATGCCTTGCTAAAGAATACAATAGGCTGCTCTTGTCCTTGTGGATTTTTCTGTAATAGGACAATAGTTATTGTATGTTCTGATGTGAATGAAAAAATATAAAAATATTTTGAAAAATCAGGACTTATTAGAACTGGTGTTTTGTTTAATGCTTGTTTGACCAGTTCAAGGGACTTCTTTGCTTGAAAGGTCCACTTAACTTCGTGTTCCTTTTTCAGTATGTTTGTAATTTTTATAAGAAGCTCAGCTAAGTTGGGTATGAACCTTCTCAAGAAATTAATCTTTCCAATGAAATATTGAAGTTCCTTGATGTTTCGAAGATGAGTGAATTGCATAATAGCCTCGATCCTTTTTGGGTCTATCTTTATTCCCTCTTCTGAAATAATGTGCCCAAGAAGTTTAACTTCTTGGAGACTAAATAGTGTTTTCTTTGGGTTTAAAGATATCCCAAAATTTCTACATTTCTCGAATACTTTTCTCAAGTGTTCTAAGTGCTCTTCATTTGTCTTGGAAAAAACAATAACATCATCGAGGTAAATAATGATGAAGTAGCCTAACTCCTCCGAGAATGCAATGTCCATGGCTCTCTGGAATGTAGCACCAACATTCATTAAACCAAAGGGAATTTTCACATACATGAAAGTGCCCCAAGCTGTAGTAAAATTTGTCTTTAGTTGATCATCAGGATGTACTAATATCTGAGTGTATCCTGAGTAGCCATCAAGCAAAGAAATTCTTTCAGAACCAACTACACTTTGTAAAATATGATCTATCTTGGGGAAAGGGTAGTTGTCCTTTAATGAGGCTTTGTGTAGGTCTCGAAAATCAATACAAAGGCTAATCTCTCCTATTTTCTTCCTAACTGACACCAGATTAGACACCCATTCATAATATCTAATAGGGACAATAATACTAGCTTCGTACATTTTCTTGATCTCCTTCTCAACCAAAGGTAACTGAACATGATTGATTATGTGTAGTTTTTGTTTAAATGCCTTTTCGTTTTCCTTGAGAGGTATATTGTGCTGAATTATTTCAGTGTTATAGGATTTCAGATCCTCATAACTCCACGCAAAAACATCAATAAATTCTTTAAACAGCTCTATGTATTTCAGTTTGATGTGAGCTGGTAAATTCTTAGATAGTTTGATCATCTTTGGTTTTAATTCACTGCCTATATTACACTCTTCAACTTCAGATTCCATGGGCTCCAGTTTTGGCTTCTTGGCCACATCGTTGAAATCAAAAAACTCTTCTAAAGGGACCAGTCCCTTTGGTAAACTTTGACTTTTAGACTGCAAAGTTTCTAAGTCTTCTGTTTCTAACTCTGCAAAAATTTCTGTTGTGTTTTCAAGTTTGTTAGATAGCAGATTTACATCAGCCATCTCTGGAGACTTTTCTTCTCCATCAAGTAGATTTTCTTCACTAGGGCAGTCTGTTTCATATTCTGAATATGAACTTGGTAGTCCAAATTCATTTACGAACTGCAGGAAGTCTTCTATTTGTTTGTATCCATTAAACACTTGCCAATATTTCTCGTTATCAGGGAAAAATGGTCTGAATTTAATCTGGGTGGTGCATTGTTTTATTTCATACGGTGTTAAACATGTTCTAGCAGCAAACACTAAACTGTGGGCAAGGACATTCTTTTTTCTTGGGACAAAAATCAGTTGGAACTCCTCAAACGTTGTCAATAAATCCATGTCGTTCCTATAGGCTTTAAGTCTGGGGTGATTGGTGATGTATTCCCCATTCACTTGCCTAATGATTAACTCTAAATCCTCATGCACTTTAATTCTCTTGGATCCTAATTTCTTCGACAGGTGTAAGCCTAAAAGAAGGGATTCATATTCCACTATGTTATTCGAACACTAGAAATTTAATCTATAGGAATGGCCTTCAGTTTGGTTGTTCTTAGTGTTGTGTATCCAGATGCGTGCACCAGCATTGCTCCTAGTGCAAGACCAATCAAAGTTCATACTCCAAAGAGGACGCGTTTTAGGTTCATCAGTTTGGTCACTATCCTCTTCAACTAATGTTCTTTCAGATTGTTCTTGAATATTGACACTTTGTTGAATTATTTTTAATTCCTCAAGTTTTTCATTGTGTTGAGGACTGAATTCTTGACTCTCAAGGTCTAAAAGCAATGGATGAATGATTTGTTGCTATAGACATGTAATTTTTTTGCTATGATTTCCAGGTTTAGCAAACTGTTTTGACACTTCTGTGTTGTTTTCCTCCTCCTCTCTATCTTCCATTAATTCATTTAATGTCACTTTCTCACTAAATTTTTCATCATTGAAAAGGATAAATGACTCAAGGCCTGTGTTTACAGAATAAAGGGGAGGATTTTGTGGTCTTTCTTGGATAGTAACCATGTATTGCATATGAGACTCCATGTAAAGTCTCCTGGTTTGATTAAAAATAGGGATGGTCGCATAGGTCATATCCATCTGCATAGTTCCTTGTAACTTAGCTCCCCAAGATCTTGATAACAGCATACCATACTTTGGGGGTACATCAACCACAAAAATATCCATGACTAAACACTTGGCTGGAATTTGTGCTAACTTAACATAGAGGTCTTTGATTAATCCTAAACATTTTACTCTGCTTGAGTCAAAGGAGTAAAGATCTTTGTAAGGTCTGGTGACTTCAAGACCTAGGCTCTCCATTACATCTTTGGGCATTAAATTGTGAGAGGCCCCTGAATCATGCATAGCATTATGAAAAATATTTTCATGAACATTTAAACTAACATAAAAAGGAGGAACTGGTCCTTCTTGATATCTACCCTCAATCTTAGGACCAAATATGAGCTCTGGTTGGTCATCATTAAGATTAACAATGTCATTATTCTCTTCCATGTTAAAAGCCTTAAAAATTTGGGATCTATACACATTTTGGGCAGCTAATTCAGTTAGAGGAATAGAGATCTTGATTCTGGCAATTTTCTGCTCTAAACTAAAAGGCATCTGATTCTTTGAAGAGCTTGTTTCAGCCTTATTAACTGCCCCTCTATTAGCAACATCAGTTTGTTGATTTCCTCGATTTACATTTGTCAAAATTATTTTAACAGGAGCATTAGCTGAGGTGCTAATACTACTAAGGTCTGCACTCTATTTTTCACTATATTGAGTTCCTTTCTCTTTGTTTTTATTAGAATTAACAGCCACTGTTTTGTCTTTCTATTCTGCAAATTTGTGTTTATTTATAGTGTTGTTTTGTGCAAATTTTTTAGAGGTCTTGTTGTTGGGGGTTTCAATATTCTTCTTACTTCTAAGGTCATATTCCTTTGTGGTTTCTATGATGAAATTTTCTTTTTCCTGATAGTAATATTCATTTTCTGGTCTTTTATCATCATAGGGTGTGTATAGACCTTGTTTTCTATTGTAATGAACTTCAAAGTCATCATTATCTACTTCCAACATGTTGATGTCATCTTCCTATGTTTGTTCACTTGTTTATTCAACCTCACTTACATAGTTTTGATGAAAAGGAGGGGTGATTTGTTGATCATTCTCCCATGGTCTTTTTTGAGGCTGGTTTCTCCTAAAATTCTGATTTTGGTTACGATTTCTGTTTTGAGGAGTTGTTTGGTTTTGACTAGCTTGTGCTCTATCAAGTATGCTCATCTTTTTCATCATCTCCTCCATAATTCTTTCCATATTTGAGCTAGATGATGAAGGTGTGGATTCCTCTCTAAAGGACACTCTCTTTTAATTTTTCATTCTTGCTCTTTTCTCCATTAAATTAATTTCCACAACAAGAGCTCCTTTTTTCATATCCTCAAGAGTTAAATGATCTCTCTCTCTCAATTGATAGGCCATCTTAGGATCAAATCCTTCAGGAAACCTGTTTAAATCTGAACCTTGTGGAAGTTTTAAGTCTGGGGGAAGGGCATTATAAACATTTTTGAACCTAGTGTAATAGGCTTGAACACTCTCCCCAGGGTTTCTTTGGAGATTCTTGTAATCAGAAAGTATTTGTAAAGAGTTCTTCCTAACTTCCCATTTGTTTAAGAATGATTGATGGAAGGCTTAGAGATCATTAAAACTCTGAGGGGTTAAGCCTTTCAGCCATTTTCTCACTTCTCCCCCTAAACTCTGAGAAAATATTCTAAGTTTAACAGTTAAATCATCAATTTCATTTCTGTCAAAGTATTCATTCATCTTATCCACATGTTGTGAACCAGTAGTGGCATTACTGGCATCATACAATGGTATCTTGGACTAATAGTCCTATGGAAGATTGACTAATTGTAAAGGAAGGACCAAAGGGGCATACCATGTTGCCATGATAGGAGGTGGAGGTGGGTTTACAAGAGCGAAAGTGGGTTGGGATGAAGTGGTTTGGACAATGGATGTATGAAGAATAGATGTGGAGGTACCAGCAATATATTGTTGAGCTGATCTTGGATGAGAGACACCAAAATTGTGAAGGAAATGTAAATCAGGTGGTGTAGCTTCTCTACTACCAGGATGTTCACTTTTTTCTGGGGATGAAAGTGAAGACTCTGAATCTAGCTGATCGAAATCATCAAGCGACCTAGTTCTAAATGGATTTCTTAAGTCAACTTGATATTGTTGTAGAGCTGGAAGGTTTTTAGGAACAGAATTAGCTCTAAGGGGTGATCTGAAAACATTTGAAGATTTAACCTCAGGAGACTTCCTAAGGATTATTTCAGAGTTTTCAACTATCTCAAGAGGGCTAGGGTCAGGATAGGCTCTAGTATGAATCTTTCTAGGAGCCACTATGTTGTGTTTTTCAGACCTAACTAACAAGAAAATTTTAACCAAATATGACAATATTTAAGAGGCAGACTGATCTTTTAAAGAAGAAAAATTTAATCCTAAAGTCCTCTAACTGAGTTTAAATGATGTTATGATGATAATGGGTCTTCCCAGTGGAGTCTTAAGGTCTGTTTAGGATTGTGGGGTCACCAGGTGGAAATATTTAGCTCTTATGGAGGTAAAGTGTTTTATGGTCCACCACCATATTTATTTGAATACCAATCTGAAATATTTTTGGGTTTTCTGAGTTTTTTTAGTCCTATGGGCTCTAAGAGTGTCCTAAATCTGTTTCAACACTTAGCTTTGGTGATGAGACAAAGCAAGTCTACTCTTATGGCTAAGCTAGCTGATCCTTTAAGGTTTGATAAGCTCTTATGAGAATCCTAAGGTTTCCTTAGTTTGTCACTGATTCAAATAAGTTCTATCATGATTACCATTTTTTGTGGTAGTGCTTGAAGAGGGCTACTTGTACTCAAGGGGTCTAATGAAATTTTAAGGGCACCTAAGATGAAATTTGACTCAGTCCCCAGTATGGTCGCCAGAAATGTTAGCAATCTATAATTTTAGCAGATTGGTGAGACTAAAACTGCAGAGAGAAAATTTGAACCACTTTGGGATGCTAGGATCTAGCCCTCCTGAATCCAGATAGGGATCTCCCTATAAGTGCAAAGATTGATTTATCTTTAAGGTTTTTGTGTGTGATATTAGGCTAGTTATTAAGAGAAAAGGTTTTTTTATTTTTGGATGGTTGAGCATTAATTTTAGTTGAGTGGAAAGTCCTAAAATGAAAGAGTTTCAAAGGTGTGAAGTTGCAAGAAATCAGAACGAGCTTTGGATGATAGGATAGATATAACGCTGGTTTTTAGTCCATTGGGCTATGGAGTCATAAAAGGGTTTAATTGTGCAACATTTCAAGAGTGGTCCAAGGGGCAAGTCATCTATATCACAAGATATTTTGGATTAAATGATGGAATGGAACAATAAAAGTGTTGAAGGGGTGGAAAAAGAAAATAATTTCAACTAGGATTTATCAGTCTTTCCAAACAAGAAAAGCCTTTTAAGTAACTTTTTAAAACCAACCAAAGGACAGGGCTAACCATAGACTTCTTTGGAAAAGTTCATATTAAAGCTAATTCATTAGACAAACAATTCAGTAATCCACATAATTACCTTCAGAAGGGATGAAAATAGATAAGAAAAACAAAGTGCAGCCTAAGATCTGATAAGATACTTTTAAATCTAAACTGCTTTCAGCATACTCTTAGGGAAACTTTCAGAACTACCTTTGGAGAAAGAAACTAGAAGAAAGGAAAAACCATAAACCTTTCTAGTCTAACTTTACTTAATAGATACTGAAAATAACATTCAAGAACTTCTTTTCAACCTTCGCACTTCAAGATAGGGGCAAACCAACATTCCTTGATAATGTTTACACTTAACTTAAGTCATTCTTAAACACACAATTTGGAGGAAAACATTGAGATAAAGCTTATCAGTCAGAGAAGGGTACTGTAAATAGTAAATCCTGACTCTATGCTTTCTATTATTTATCAGAGAATAAGTGGAAAAAATGGCATACATGAAAGGAAAACAATAACATAGAAAGAATCACTTCACCAATGATATAGACCAGGATCCCAAGAATCAGCTTGTATATTGATGTCAATCCAGTTACATTCTTCAAGTCCAATGTTTCAGTTCAGTAATCATCTTCTCTACTCAGCCTAACTTATTTGATCACAAACAGAGCTTCAAGAGCTTTTGAAAACTATTTACATGTAGAAAGTTTCGAGCACAAGTATTATATCAAATTTTAGTAGCCAACCCTTTACAATGTGCTCCTCAAAAAGATTTTATAGGAAAAATGAGGAGGTGGATGAAAGAAAAGATCTATGGGTTCAATTAATACAGTTGAATGCAAGTATTTGCCTTGAAAACCATGCAATGCATAAGGTAGGAAGAAATTTGATCTATATCTTTGTTTTCGTTAACCATGTTCTGCTTTCGAGACTTAATGGATTAAAAGATTTGAATTTAAGGATTTTTCCTTATCCTTGTAATAACTCTCTGACAGTTTGAAATTAGTTTATTTGATTATAAATAACTGTTCAGATATATTTATGCTAATATATTCTGTTCTGTTAATGACTTGGCCTCCTTTGAATGCTTTGAGGCTGCAAGTTTCTTTTGGTAGCTGAGAGGATTCAATTAGCCTTTTATGTGGTAGTGGAGGCTTTCTCGGATTGATAGATCTGATTGCCTTTCTTTAATCACTGCTGATTTGCTTTAATTCTATGTGTTAGGCATAATTAGGCTTAAATTTTGTCTTCTGATCTTCAAACTATGTTTAATTGAGTGGATTAGGCTTTAAATAGTCAATTTAGGCCATAATCCCTCGAAACTGTGTAAACAACCTTCAATTCTTTATTTTTGCTGTGACTGGATCTTTTAACAATGATACTCTCTATTTGATTTAGCTTTTGTTGTGTCTTGTTGATGTGTAGGTGCTACAAAGGGTTTTAAAATGGCATCAATGCTCATGAGGCACAGACAAAACATGGTGTTGAACCCTGTGGAATGATATTCTTTGATAAATAAAGGCCTGGGGGATTGTCATCCTTGGCCCTCAATTATCTTTTAAAACAGTTGAAAAATTATTAAAACCTACACAACCAAAGAAAAATTAGAAAAATCCTGCGTGGTTGGGTTTAACTGCTTTAGATGGTTTAGGTTAGATCGCAACCGTTGGATGAAAGCATCCAATGGTGGGGATTGCTTTGCGGGATCAAATGGGAGGCGGTTGAAAAAGCATTGAGAATATTAAGTTAGAACCGTTGATTTGTAGAGATCAATGGTTGATATCAATCATGAATATGTAATCCGAAGGGGCCACATTTATTTGCGGAATGGAAGAAAATGCAAGAAAATAGGTGAAAGATCCTTTGGCAGAGGATAAAATTTTTAAAATCGAAATTGGGGTTTCGGTAATAACCTGGGCCATCGGATGAGATCAGCCAAGGAGATCAACGATGGAGAATGATCCATGAAGTCCCTTGGAGGATGGTCGAGGGTGATTAAGAAAAGCAAGATTGAATGTAGGTTGTTGATCTGCAGAGATCAACGACAGGGAATAAACGCAAGAAAACATAGTGTAAATGGGAAATGCGGTTTTGAACAAAGAAACCACGGGTTTCGCGTTTCTTTTAAGTGGTTTCCAAAATATTCATAAAAAACGTGATATGCTTCATCGCCCTCCACGTGTCTTCAAGAAAACCACTTTTTTCGTGTTATTTTTAGGCGTTAAACCTCTAGTGTAGAAAAAATGCGAAACAATATGCCAACCATTGGATGGAGGGGCGCAGATCCGACGGTGCAGATTGCACATGCCAGAGGGTAATATGCACAGATGCAAAGAGGTGGGACAGGGTCACGGCAGTTTTAACCTGGATCATCAGATCAAAAAATAGATGGTAGAGATTTGATCTGGGGAGGGTAGGACCCAATGGAGTTGGGCCTATCGGGATAAATCTGGGCCATCAGATTAAAATAGATCAACGGCTCAGATTTGATCTATGGGTTAATGAAATAAATATGAGGTGGAGAAATGGGTCAGTGTGAGTCATTGATTTGCAGATATCAATGGTGGAGATTCGACGAAAAACATTATAAAGCGGGATTCATGAATTTAACCAAGGGTGTGAGGATTGATCTGGACCATCGAATCATCTTGTATGGACGACCCAGATGCAATCGAAAGATATCAATCGGCGGGGGCAAAGGGAATCAAAGCGTCGATGCAATTGAACAAGGGTCATTGATCTAAGGATCAGATCGATGGTGGAGAATGAATCATAGGTCCAAAGGTGGAAGGATGGGCTTATGGACAGAGTGATATGGACTGTCGAATCTGGGCCTGGCGGGGGAGATCAATCGCGGAGAAATCATCAAAAGGTGGTCAATTGGAGGGGGCAATAAACGCATCAAATGGAAAACTCCGATGCAATTAGCGCTCGGGACTTAATCGCTTGGTCCTAGGCGCAGGTTATATGGAGGGGAAGTGGTTGGGGGGTTTAACACAAAGGGGCTAATCGTAATCGAAACAAAATGGAAGAGGCCTTTCAAATGCGCCCGATGAAACTGGCAATGTGATATTCTAACAGCCGTCGATCGGTCTTAGATCAATGGTTAAGAATGGTTTAGAACATGAACCGGCAGATTTTCTTTTAACATAGGAAAAATGGGTTTTTCATGAAATAGAAAGGAAAATTGGCTTCGGAGATGGTTTATTTATATTTTTAGCACCCGATTGCAGGGCCTCTGGTTTCGCGAGGAGACAAAGGGATCAGGGGTTTATAACAAAGGAGCCCATTGCATCGGGACTTCTTGTTTAAACAAAGAAATGCGCCCATCGAAAGTTTCCAATGCGATAAGCGCCATATGGGTTTAGCGCTTGGTTCCAGCACTAAGTCGCATGGTGGGGAAGTGGTTTAGGACTTAGCCAAAAGGGGCTTAGGCCTATAATGTAAAAAGTGGGTTTTGTATGATTTTTCAAGGTTTTTCAAAGGATTTGAAAGCTTCCGATAAGGTAAAATAGGAGTTTTAAACCTTATCAAAGGGGTTTTTATGAAGGGAAGAAGGGAAAAGAGGAAAAATAGAGGAATTTTATGACGTAAAAGGGGGTAAAAAGGAGGTTAATTTTGAGTGAAAGGGGGGGGGGTAAAATGAGGGAAAAAGGGAGTTTTTGCAGCAGTATTTTCTTCAGGAAAATAACAGTTTTTCAGAATTGAAAGGGAAGCAATAGTGAAGATTAATCAAAGGATAAGATATCTTCATAAGACTTCAAGAACTAACAATTTGGCAATAAAATTGTTTCTTGAAAGCTTCAAAAATGATTTAGCCACCATTTGATATGAAAATTTTTATAGGTGGCTAACAAAGAGGGTTGTCAGCATCCCATCAGATTTAGGGCAAGTTCATACAACTTTCTTTTATCACCGGTTAGATCCTAGACCTGTTGCTGTAATAGCTACAACTGCTCCTCCTTTTTCTTCCCAACTACCTCTTCTTCCCACTTTCACCAATTCTCTACAAGTTCCTTGTCAGCCCATTTCACCTTAACTGACTTTAATATTTTTTGGTGTGCTGCCAACCAGATCACTCATTCCGGCAACAAGAGTGCCTATTGCTTCCACTAATGTAATTATGAAATCAATAAAAAAATTTCCGAACATAAGTTCGCTTCGGGGTCTGATGTTTCCATACATGCAACATCCTTTAGGGGTGTAATGTAGAAATTATATAACTTATGTGTTATATGTCCAAGATTCTCTTGATCTCAAACTATTTTAACTTCATGCAAAATACAGTATCTATTCCACCATTGATCATTTGCAGAAATTAAATCAAGATTGCAATAAACACATGAAACAATAAAAATTCACAAACATTAACAAAGTTGTGTAACGGGAAATCCTAAAGATTAAAAACCCAACTATCTTTATATAATATATGTCATAGAGATAACGTAACAATCCTCATACAAAGCTGATCATATCAAGCTCTCAGTACAATACAATCGCTACACACTAATTAAGAACAAACAGCAAAAATTTGCACTGATTTTTGCCTTCCTGTTAGCGTGCCTCTACTGCGCAATCCCTACTGAAGAATGGCTCTGGATGAGTTCGAACTGCTCCATAATTTCTCACGCAATCCTCATTGGCATCTCCACTGAGTGTTGGATGCAATCAATGCATCACTATAGTCATAACTGATATTCGCACTTGCTCTTTCACCAATCTCTCCACTGATCTGTTTTACACTGTAGTTAACTGTTGTCTATGTCCAGTTAAATAATGAGTTAATATTTAGTGAATTAATTTAACTAACTAATTCATTCAACTCCATTGAAATTATCAATCAGTTAGAAATAGACACAATCAGTTCAACCGAGTTTAACTCCACAAGTGTAGTTAAACTAGAAACCAACTCCACCAACTACTTCTCCAACTCCGCCAAACTCTCCCACTTGAGTTATAATTGAAGTCCTCCATGCATGAACCACCAGTAGCTCTATGAATTGTGTAATTCCTTCAGCTAGCTGATCTGAACAATCTGTTAACTGAATGTCAGTGCTCCAAGAGAATAAGATAATATTTATAGTCCAAATATTATTAAGAGCTAATAATATTTGACATGTCTATTTTTAGACTGGTAGTCTAAAAATAGACTTCACCCAAAATGTCTAAAAATAGATTCCATCTATTTTTCCAGCTTGACCAACCATCCATAAATAGCATCCTGCAACTCATACAATATGATCGACATGTCTAAAAATAGACATAGTCTAAAAATAGACTTTGCGCCAAAATAGCCTGCGGGGCCCACTTAGTGAAGGCAACTCTTTTCACTAAGCTCATCATCTTGTTGAATCTCAACACTCCCTCTCAAAAAGATAGGGATTATCTCCCACCCTGATCTTGTCTCTATGGTATTCGAATTTTCTCCTGGTGAGCGCCTTCGTCAAAATATCTGCATCCTGATCTTCCGTAGGAATGTAAGAAAGCAACATCATCCTCTGCTGCACACAATCTCTGATATGATGTTACCGAATGTCAATATGTTTAGATATATCATGAAATACTAGATTAACCAAGATTTTAATGCAACTCTGATTATCACAATATATCACAGTAGGATCTAAATGAGAACCGAACAAACCGACCAGGATCTTCCTCATCCATATAGCCGCGCATGTAGCCAAACTTGCTGCCATGTACTCGGCCTCCGCTGAACTGAGTGCCACAGATATTTGTTTCCTACTGTACTAAGAAACTGTTGTACATATGATACTGAAAATCCCTCCATATGTGCTCTTTTTGTCCGTTGGGCTTCCTGCCCAATCTACTTCCGTGAAGCCATGCAGCTTCACCTCATCTGAGTGTCTGTACCACAATGCATACTCAGATGTGCCCCTGAGATACCTTAGGACATGCTTGCCTACCTTTCAAAAAATCTTGGTAGGCTTCACCATCACTTGTGAAAGCTGGTTGACAGTATAGCATATGTCTGGTCGTGTATTGACTAAATACATGAGCAAACCAACCAACTGTCGATAAACAGTGGAATTCAATACCTCTGTTGATGTAGCATCCTCCTTCCTCCAACCACTAGGAAGAGGAGTATCGAGAGGCTTGCAGCATTGCATGTGAAACTTCTCCAGTATCTCCTGGGCGTACTTTCCTTGAGACACAAATAGTTCACCGTTCTGCTGCCAAATTTCCAATCCCAGGAAATAATGAAGGAGGCCCAAGTCCTTCATCTCGAACTGCTTTGCAAGATATGCCTTGCATGAGTGTATCAATAGTTCATCACCTATTAGTATTAAATCATCTACATAAAGTACAATGATCAAAAGCTTATCCTCCACCACAATCTGGTATAGGTTTGGATCCACCTCACTCTTGGTGAAACCAAGTCCAGTGAAATAACTGTCTATCCATGTGTACCAAGCACGAGGTTCTTGTTTCAGCCGATATAGCACTCTTTTGAGTCTGCACACATGCGACTCGCTGCTGAAGATTTTGAATCCTTCAGGCTTCCCAATGTACACCTCCTCCTCAATGATTCCATTGAGGAATGCAGTCTTCACATCCATCTGATGAATGTGCCAACCCATTTGCGCTGAGAGAGCAAGGATGGTTCGTATGGAAGAATACCTTGCGACAGGTGCAAAGGTTTCTTCATAGTCAATCCCCTTGATTTGTGAGAAGCCCCAGGCAACAAATCTTGCCTTATACTTCTCAATGCTCCCATCAGCAGCTTGCTTCACTTTGTAGATCCATCTCGAAGCTACCAATGATTTCCCTTCATGCCTTGGGACAATCTCCCATGCACTATTTCTAACAATCAAATCATACTCTTCCAACATGGCATCTACCCACGTGGGATCCTCCACAACTTCCTCGAAAGAGGATGGCTACATCATGATACACTTCCTCATCAGAGTGATATATCCAGTAAATTGGTTCAGGTGACTGTCTCTATCTGCATTGTGATGTAGGAACTCCTACATTCTGCACTGCATCAAGATTCAGTCGCTCAGCTTCTATAGTGCACTTCCGCCCTCTGATGTTTGGCGTTGCATGAGTGGTTTCTTCCACTCCATGAACCTCCTCTTGTGGCTAATCCACATCTTGAGGCTCATCTTTAGGAACAAGTAGATCCTCCTCTGCGTGCAAGTGTAGCTCCCTCTCAAGCGACAACTTCATGGCTTTCTCCTCATGAAATCTGATATCCCGTCGCACAACAGTCATCTGACTATCTGGAAAATACACATGATAATTTTGGGGTGTTTCTATATACCCCACAAATATCCCAACCTCTATGGTTGGCTCCAGCTTCTTCCTGGCATCCTTCGTCACATGAATGTAAATAAGTGAGCCAGAAATATTCAAATGAGAAATATTAGGATTCTTACCAAAAAACGCCTCTTCGGGTGTACTCATGCCAAGTACTCTATGAGGAAAACTATTTTTTACACAAACTACAGTGTTTCATGCCTCAGCCCACAAGTGTATTGGAAGGCCCTGATCATGCAACATCGCCCGTGCAGCACCCACGATCATTCTGTTCTTCCTCTCAGCGACCCTATTTTGCTGTGGGTTATGAGGCGCTATGAGTTCTCTTCGAATTCCTTATTTTCTACAGAAATATTTGAATTCAAAAGAGATGTATTCACCACCATTATCACTCTAGAGAGATTTCACTTGCTTCCCCAAATATTTCTCAACCAGCGCCTTGAACTCACAAAAATTTGAGTATGTCTCACTCTTCTTCTGCATGAAGAAGATCCAACACTTACGAGAAAAGTCATCAACAAATATCACATAATACCCATGCCTTGCTGTTGAAGCAACTGAGAAAGGTCCATAGACATCTGTATGAATTCTCTCAAGGATTTTCAAAGCATGACTATCCTTCTCATGAAAATTAGTCTTCATAAATTTTCCCAAAGTACATCCCTTGCCTTGTAGAAATCTGCTGCAAAATTTTCAAAGCGCCATGGTGAAGATGGTCCAATATCATGTGCCACAATTCGCCCTCATCTCAGCTCACCACTCCTTTTTCTTTGCCTACCATCACAGTGCATCCCTCTACCTACAATTGAAAAATATTCTTAACTCGAATCCCTATCCTCCTCGTTTGACTAGTTCTTTTATGGCGCAGGAAAGCTTTTCCCTCACTAAAAAAAACATCATAACCCTTGTCTTCCAGCATCGCCATGGAGATCAGATTCTTCTTCAATCCTGGAAACACATGACATCCTTCAAGATGAAAGGTTTACCAGACTCCCTCTCAAAGGAAATGGTCCCAATATGAGTCGCACTGTATCTACCATCATCGCCCATCTCAATGTGCACTCCAAGATTCTTTCCCTCCATATCACTAAACAAATCTTTGTCTTCGGTCATATGGAAAGACGCACCACTGTCAAGAAACCACATCGATCCCATCACGTTTGAAACCAAGCATGCGATCAAAGAAAATTTGAGCTTAAACTGCGAGCCTAAGGCCTCTTCTACTGTAGAACCAGCAGCACTCTTATTATTCTTATTTTGTGGGCAATTAGTGGCGAAATGCCCGTGCTGGTGACAATGAAAACACTTCACCTTGGACAAATCATGCTTCTTTCCTTTAGCTTCAGATTTGGAAGATTTCTTCCCTTTTCCTTTCCGAGCTTTGGCAACCAAAGCATAATTTTCTTCATCTTCATTATTCAATGAAGATACATCCCTGGTACCCCACCTTATCTCCTCCTACACAAGATCCGACCAAAGTCGCTCCCATCCTGGCAGTTTCTCCCCCTCCATTGACAGAGTATTTGTAGGTATTCCAACTCTTCGAAAGCCCAAGAAGAGACAAGCTCACCAATTCTTCTTCATCAATAGTATCCCCCACACTTCCTAGCTCATCCTTGCAGTGGACAAACTTCGTCAAGTATTTTGGAATACTATCGCCTTTCTCCTTTTTTATTTTTCCGAGCTTGTATTTAAGTGTCAACTTCCTCTGGTCACTTCTGCTTTGGAAAAATTCTGTCAAAGCCTTCCACATTAAGAATGGAGTGGCTTTCCCATGAATTCTTGACACAATGTGGTCCTTCACACCTTCCAACAAAATCCCCCGACACTTTGCTACCTTCTTTTGCCATGCGTCAAGTACGGCTGCATCGCTAGAAGCAGGCTTTGGAATATCAACATCTATGAACTCCTTCAAGCCATTATCATCCAACACCACCTCCATCCTTTCCATCCATGCTATGTAATTTGATCTGCCCTCAAGGGAATACTCCAATCGCAATCCGTTGAAATAAATTTCAATGAATGCTCAACTTCGACACCAAGAAAACACTGCAGCAAATTCGAATTCCACCAGCACAAAAATCAACCACTTCAATAATTGCAATCTCCTCCAATGATCAAAACTACTCTGATACCATGTAGAAATTATATAAATTATGTGTTATATGTATAATAATCTACTGATCTCACATTATTTTAACTTCATGCAAAATACATAATCTATTCCACCATTAAACATTTGCAGAAATTAAATCAACATTGCAATGCACGCATGAAACAATAAAAATTCACACAAATTAACATAGTTGTTTAAAGGGAAAGCCTGAAGATGAATACCCCAAATATCTATATATAATATATGTCATAGAGATCATGCAAAAATCCTCATACAAAGCTGATCATATCAAGCTCTTAGTACAATACAATTGCTACACACTAATCAAGAACAATCAGCAAAAATATGCACTGATTTTTTCCCTCCTGATAGCCTGCCTCTACTGCGCAGTCCCTGCTGAATAATGGCTCTTGATGAGTTCAAATTGCTCCAGAATTGCTTATGAAATCTTCATTGGCATCTCCACTGAGTGTTGGATACAATCAATGCATCACTACAGTCACAACTGATAGTCACAGTTTCTCTTTCACCAATCTCTCCACTGAGTCTCCGCTGATCTGTTCTGCACTATAGTTAACTGTTGTCTCTGTCCAGTTAAATAATGTGTTAATATTTAGTGAATTAATTTAACTAATTAATTCACTCAACTCCACTGAAAGTATCAATCAGTTAGAAATAGACACAATCAATTCAACTGAGTTTAACTCCACAAATGTAGTTAAACTAGAAACCAACTCCACTAACTACTTCTCCAACTCCCTCAAACTCTACCACTTGAGTTCTAACTGAAGTCCTCCATGCATGAACCACCAGTAGCTCTAGGAATTGCGTAATTCCTTCAGCTAGCTGATTTGAACAATCTATTAACTGAATTTCAGTGCTCCAAGAGAATAAGATAATGTTTAGAGTCCAAATATTATTAAGATGTAATAATATCTGACATGTCTATTTTTAGACTGGCAATCTAAAAATAGAATTTGCCCAAAATTTCTAAAAATAGAAGTCCATCTATTTTTCCAACTTGACCAACCACCCGAAAATAGCATCTTGCAACTCATAGAATATGATCGACATGTCTAAAAATAGACATAGTCTAAAAATACACTTTGCGCCAAAAATAGCCTACGAGGTCCACTTAGTGAAGGAGACTCTTTTCACTAACCTCATCATCTTGTTGAATCTCAACATGTAACCACATCCTAAGGATTGGGCTACTTCATTCCGATTGCTGGTTCTTGTGTAACAACAATGACATCAATGGGTTCTTGTGTATCAGCTTATTTTCATCCCTCCGTAGCTTCCTCCTAAACTTTTGGTTCTTGTATAACATCAATGTTGTCAACAGGTTGTTGTGGATCAGCTCCTGGGTAGATACCTGTGGGACAGTCTCTTTCAACTGTTGGTTCTTGTGTATCAGAAACATCATCAACAGGTTCTTGTGTAACATTTACTCAAGGTTTGGTCTGATTTTCACTTGGAATGGTGCTTCCCATACAGACTTTGTATTCCAGTTCTACCAGTTTTACGGTGCATAGCGCATATACAGGACCTTGTGTAGAGTCATCCTTTATTTTATCTACTACTTCTGCTAGGGTATCCAAAGCTGGAACCCTTGCTTCTACTCTACTTTCTTCTAATTTGTGTCTTAATCCTTCATTTTATTTTTATAAAGCTTTAATTCTAAGAAGAAAATATTGAATTTCATGCTTACCTCGAAGAGGGTCTTCTTCTGGATGAGGTTCTTCTCTATCTTTATGATTCGTTGTATCCTAGCTTGGTTCCTTGCTAGGTAAAGGTTCTGGATGCGAGCTGACTTTCACTTATTTCTTCGGTAGCCTTCCCCTTATCATCTTTTTCAAAGTTATTTTCTTCATTTTTATCCCCGAGGATTGGCCCCGTTCTCTAGTCTAATCTGTTTCCCTTGGGGCATCATGGATTTTAGTTCACCCTTTCTGGGAGCTTCTTGCCTTCTGGCTTATAAATTCATCCTAGCTTCTTCCTTGTTGTTCCAGTGTGTCCAATACAATTAACTTAATGAGACTGTTATTATTCACATAGGATTTTGGGTGTATAGCAGTTTTCACAACCACAGACATGTGCCTAAGATTTTCTAACAAGAAATAAGGTAGATTAATCAGTTGCTTATGCCACAGGTGAGTCAACAATGGAAAATGGTAATTGAATACAATTGTCACCCTTCCTTCACAGGTGACGTACTTGATAATGTACAGGGAAACATCTCCGCATGGCTCCGGGAGTGATAATCCATTAATTCAACTACCTTTCTTTCCCAGTTTCTCCTCTCCTCGAAGGAACTCCGTCTTGATAGAAGGGTCATTTATTTTTTGGCCAAACCATTATTTTCCCATAGTTTGTAGTGATGTCACCTAGGAAATCAGTTCTTCTATTACTTCCAGCTTCAACCCCTAAACTTTCATCTAATTTCCACTCCTCTTCCAAGAAAACTCCATAGCCACTGACTCGTCTAATCCCTTAATCCGTTTGAATAATTCTAACAAGCATGCTTCCTTAAAGGCCTGGCATGCCTCAGGGAAATTCTCCAATGCATCAGTCAAATTGGGCTCCTGTTGGACTACAACTCCTCCCATTTTGATCCCAATGCTATCTATTCTACTCTTCTAAGAATTTTGAAGAAAAAATGCAATACTTCACTAAGGTCAATGTTGGGGCAGTGAGGTGGGTAATAAAGAAAGGATTTCAGGTTAAGGAGAATCATACACAGTTATGGTTTCATTATTGACGTGGATCATGGGGATATGGCATTAAATACATTTTAATTTTTGGCATGAAGGGAGAATGATGGCAGAGCTTTTAACAATGATTACTGGATTAAAAATGGAGATCATAGATTACGAAATGACTTGTTCCCTCCACCGATTTTTAATGCAATGTTCGTCCTTGACCACCAAAATGTACTATATTAAATGCCATAATTGTTAAAGAAAGGGTATATGTGATATAAATTTAATGACGTACCTGATGTGATGTGGCACGAAAGGACTAGCCAAAGGATGGTGACGTGACTAATTCTAGCGGTGATGTGCTAGTTATGTACATTTCTCCCATAGCATAACCCTGATGAATGCTCCTTTTTTTTTTCTTTGCATCAGACACTGGACAGTCTTTCACTAATGTGGCTGCTAATGGATTTCCAGTTGTTACATCTCTAACAATAGATCTAATTTCACCATTTCTTTAGCTATTTTATATTTACAAAAGAAAATAATTACAAGGAACCTTTATAAAAATAACAATCATATTCTAACAGTTCTTGTAACAACATGAAATAAGATATACGTAGGTTACATAATGTTGTTACAATTAATATTACTACACCCTAGAGATATTTTCACGTTCATATTTTTACTATAATTTATTTATTTTATTTATTTATTTATTATTGTTATTTATTTATTTTTATTTTTAGTTAGACAGGTGTAATAGTCACCACATAATGGTTTTCAGCCGTTACACTTATTGGAAAATTTAGAATTATGGCAGTACTGGGGGATTTCCCCTAGCTTACGCTTGAAATCCTTGAATCTTGAATCATATAGCAGAGCCTGGTCTCCCTTCTGGAAATTATTCTTTTGATGAATCTGTTGTGCCACATAGCTCTCTCTTGCTAGATGATCTCTGTTTGTTGAATATTTTCTAGACATTTATCTTCTAATTCATCAAGCTGGTTCAACTGTTTCTTTTTCATTGCTGTGAGATTCAAGTTCACTTGTAATTTTGTTCTCAATGTCTTGATCTCAGAATCGATGGGGAATAAAGGATTTTTACCATAAACTAGTTCATATGGTGAGAATCTCGTAGTATTCCTCCATGTAGTCCTATATGCCCACAAAAATTCTAGAATTTTATTACCCTAATCCCTCTGGTGGCTCACCACAAACTTGGTAAGAGTCCCCTCAATAACCTTATTGGTGCTCTCCACCCGTCCGCTTGCTTGTGGGTGATCATGTGAAGTGATTCTATGACAAATATTATGCTTTTCAATGAAATTTTGAATTAAGTGAGATGTAAATTTGGGTCCTTCGTTTGTCACTATGTTTCTAGGTATCCCAAAGTGGACAAAGAGGTCTTCAAACAAAAATTATGAAACAACTTCTTGTGTAACTATCGTTAATGTTTTTGCCTCAACCCATTTTTTGACAGAATCTGTGCAAACCAAGATATAGGACTTTTGCTAGGATGAAGGATTATTTGGTCCCACAAAATCCATATCCCATATCTTGAATGATTCCAAAAATATTTGATGATGTAATGGGATCACATTTGATTGCAGTGGCTGATCCATTCTCTGGAAACTATCACACCCTTTCATGAACTTCTTAGCTTCCTGAAATATTGTTGGCAAATAGTAGTTTGTCTAAATCACCCTATATCCTATCCACTTATCTACAAAGTGCCCTCCACATGGTTCTTCATGATAGGCTCTAAGAATATCAAAAAAAAATTCCTCCCTGACAGAGTGTCTGATCTGAAAATCTGGTCGGGTGTGATAGTGATTCCCTTCTATCCATGAGTAAGTAGTGCTCTGTTGTATGGTATTTTTCCTTTCTCTGGGGGATAAGTATTGTGGGAACTTCCCTGCAGCAAGGTAATTAGCTATGTATGCATACCATGGTGAGTGATTTGAAATAGAAAAAAGATGTTCATTAGGAAAAGAATCCTCTGTAGGTACACAATCATCACCAATAGTTAGTATAGAGAGAAAATCAGCCACCTCATTATCTTTCCCGGGTTTATCTAAAATTGTGATATCAAATTCCTGTACCAGTAATAAATAGCCTGGAACCCTACCATTAGTAATTGGATTATTCATTAAAATACGAATGGAAAAGTGGTCAGTGTGTACAAATACTTGATACCCATTGATGTAATGTCAAAATTTGTTGATAGCATGCACTACAGCAAGGAATGATTTCTCAGTCACCATATAGTTGAGTTTAGCTGCAGTCAATTTATTTCTTATATAATATATAGCATAAGGTTTCCTATCCTCCAGCTGGCCCAAAACAACACCTACAGCAATATCAGATGCATCTGTAGCTATGTGAAACGGTAATTTCTAGTTTGGTCCATGCAAAACATGGGTTGTTGATACATAGTCTTTAAATTTCAAAAAGGTCTTCTTGCATTTCCATTTCCACACAAATTCCACATCTTTCATGAGTAAAGAGAATAGAGGTGATGCAATCCTTGAAAAGTTTTCTATAAATCTACTATAATACCTTGCATGCCCAAGAAAGCTGCGTACCTCTTTTTGTGTCTTGGGGGTTGGGATTTTCAACATTACATCTATCTTAGCAGGGTCTACCTTGATTCCGCCAGAAAATATGAAATTTTGTAGCACGATCCCTTCCTTCATCATCACGTGACACTTCTCAGTACTCAAAGCAACATTAAGTTGCACACAATGTTCTAGCACTTTTTCTAAGTTTACTAATTTTGTTTCAAAGGCATCACTCTAAGGTGTGAAGTCATCCATAAAGATTTCAAGATATTCATTTAGCAGTGTTATCACTGGAAAATCGGAAAAGAAAATATGACATTATTTAATGTTAGGCAGAAGGATTTACAGGGTTGAGAGACATTAAAGAATCTGAAGTATTTAAAAAATATCTAAGGTCTAACAGGAAAATAAAATTGTGCACTGAAGGAAGCAGTATAATGCACCTTTGCGTGCATAATTCTTAGATTAGCATGCCTTTCATGGGTTTTCCTCAAATGCCACGTGTTCTTGAGAGTGGTGGATGTCACTTTCCGGGAACACAAGGCACAATACAAGACATTGATCCAACACTTGAGGCCACCTAAGCACAGCTGCCCAAGCCTCCTTAGGACCTCAAGGGAGCACACAGTGGAATCATCCTCCCCTCTTGGGTCACCATCCACAATGTAACAAGAGAGGGAAGGAGGATTTGAATTCTCCTATAAAAGGCCACCAAGAGATGAAAAATTTGAGAACACATTGTTATGCTGGCTAGAATTTCCCCAAGCAATACCAACAGTGTGTGATCTGGAGCAGAGATAGAGGGGACTTAGTTGTTGGCCATCCAACAACTCCAGTCCACCATAGTAGAGAGAGGGAGACTTTGCGCCAAGGCAGCTCAAATGTAAAGACATCCTTGCATTGAGACTTGGAACTCCATAGTTCTAAGGGCCCCTTGGAAAGTGGGTAAAGGTTTCATCCTTCATTTCTACCAACACTCAATAGGAGGGGACGTAAGCTCCACCATTTGGATTATTGAAGTTGTTCGACGTTTTTCAAATATTTTGTTTTATTTGTTTTAGTTTAGTTTTTATGTTTGAATATGCATGTTATTTCTCTATCTAGTATTTTTATGTTTTAGCATGTTCCATTAACTTGCCTGACTCCATCTATTTTCTACCTGTGACCAGAACTTAAGATGGAAAAACCACCCCTCTTAAGAAAGTTTGATTTGGTACATTCGTACGCCAAACACACTAACACAGCATTGGCGACTCCACTAAATTTGATTTCCAAGTTTATGTGGTTAGGCCATTTTTTTGTAGAGACCTCTTTCTTTGCTGAGGAGTTGGGCTGGAACTACCCCCTTTCTCTCCTTCACTTCCTGATTCACCCTTAGTGTGAGGCTGAAGTTGAACAACTCCCAAAAAATTACTTCGCAAGAAAACAGGGCATCTTTCTTACAGACAGATGCGCCCTAGTGCAAGCATTTAGAAGTGACTTGTGTGTAGCCTTCGCGCCTGTATTAGCCTCTTCCACGTGGAAACTAGAAGTGGGAGTTTTTCTACTATTTCCATATTTTTCTTGCATGTAAAGTGCTTGACAGCCCTACATCTTCCAACACTGGTTGAGGTGCCCCATAGCTTGTTAAAGCTCATTTTTAGCTACTTTTATTAGTTTAGGTGTTAGTTTTATTTCAAGTTGATTTTCGTAAAGTTAACACATAGTTTAATTAGGAAAAAATTAACTTTCATTCTGAAATAATTTATGTTTTGTGAATTTAGGCACCAAAACACCTAGTTAATTAGCCAAAGTAAGTCACCCAAGTCCATGCATGGTTAGCTAAATATTTTTCATTTTTCAAGTGTAAAAGTCATTAATTTAGTTCAATTTTCACACTAGGATTTCAGGACCAGGATTGAATTGTTGATAGAAGAGAAAGTAATATTTTCTGCCTTTACACCTTCAGGTGATCCTAAGAAAGCATATGAACACTCTCTATTGATAAATCACCATCTCCTTATATTTGATCATATATATTAACTAGGAAAAATTTAAAGCGGCCCATATCCGCACATGTTTTTCTTTTGAGAAAGAAACAACGAAACATAGTTTAAATAGGGGATTTTGAAAAGGATCATTGCATATCCACACGTTCAAACTATGTTCTTGCTCACCTTTTGTTCACACACATCCACACCCTAAGAAAATTAAATACACCTAAAACTAACTTAACCAAACTCACTAAATTATCCCCACAGGTACCACAAAATAATTTATAGTCTAAGTTAGGACGAAGGGGGTAGGCATCCAATAAGCCACCTTGGCTAGTCTTCATCTTGAAACATAGAAGTTGAATATTTAGGTAAATTTCCAACCCATCTATCAGCCCACATAAATGAAAACCCTAGTGCAGAAGAGACCCGATTTAGAGGGGGTTAGGCTTATACTGTTGGAATAGGGTCCCCCAAAGGCTGCGAATTGGGACAATTTTGGATATTTTTGTATAATTTTTCATATTTCATTCTAGCGTAGGGGTTTTGGGGTGGGTTAAAGCCCTGAAAGCATTGTAATGGGTCAAAGGGTAGACCTAGAGTTTGCAAACCATGGTTTTCAGACCACAGGAAAGATTAGGCTAGATTTTTATAAATAGAAGGACATTTTGAGTCAGTAGTGGAAAAAGATAGAGATTGATGCGAATTGAGAATTAGTTGATCTTTTTGGGTTATTAGAGAAGGACTCCTACTGGCTCTGTGCAGGGAGATCCTTAGTCCTGCTATGTGTGGACCCTACTACTGTGTGCTCAGGTTGGGTTTTGGGTATTGTAAAGGGATCTGAAGAATTAATGAAAGTGGCAGATTGTCAGAATATATGAATCTGATTTGCGATATCATCTATGTTAAGTATGGTTCTGTGCTAAGCTGCAAAAGTACTTGTGTTATTTGCTTGTGCTATGTTGACATCTGATCTGGATCTTTTTGTTATATTTTATGTGTTAGTATGAATTCTTTGTCGAAGTGTACGAAAAAGACCCACTTTAGCTACGCATAACTAATAGCCCTAACAACAATAATGGCTGCAAAACATCTTCAGATCTGCAATTAGTAGTTAAAGTGCTGCAACAAAAATATCTATAAATGGAAAGATATTAAGCAGTAAAGTAAAGAGTTTGCTCCATGCATCCAACAGACAAGACAAGAACACGATTTTTTGAATGAATTTTTATATTACAGGGCACCTGGGAGGAAACAAGAAGGTGTATCCAGATCTCCTCAATGGGATGGGTTCTTTGTAGTCCTCAGCACTTCAGATCTAATATTTCTCTATCTTGTAGATGTAGGAAACCCAATGTAGAAGGTAGAGCTCAATGGGAGCAAAATGGTAGAAATGAGACCAAGTGTATAGATCCAGAGTGATCTTCTATGCAACAAAAGGTGAAGAATGAAGGGGAAAACCCTCCTATTTATAACAAAATATTGGGTCATTCTAGATCTTGGTGCATGATTAAAATAATGTTAATCAAGTCTAGATCCACCTCTATGGAATATTTTATTATTATTTGTTGGAGGGAAAGGGTGTTTGACTTGGGTCAAATCCCTTGATTAGTGAGGAATAAATAAATAAATGATTTATTTATCCTTTTAAGGAAGTGGTTGGGATATAATCAAATAAATAATGATTTATTTAATTAATAGTGGTGGATTTGGTCATATTTAACAAGGAATATTATTTAAATACTTATTCCTAGAAAATAATAAGATAACTATGGGTGTATCTCATTAATTTCTTTATTTTTGGGTTAAACATGACTGGGAATAATAATTAAATTATGGTTTAATTAATTATTCCTTTTGGGGTTTCTTTAATTAACATAGTGAAAGCAGTTTTACTTGGGGTAAAACTGGTCTTGCATGGTGTACTTGGGTCCATATAATGATAAAAGGTTAGATGACCAAAAAATGGTGTAACAAATTGCCCCCCAGCGTGCGAGTGTCAGGAGCAAATCGTATGACCGAAGTACGTTGTAAGAATACAATCACCAGACAACAAAAAGGGATGTCAGAGAGAGAAGTGTGAGGTAGATAGTGTGCTGAAGGACTAGACCCTGAGGAGACGAGACTTGCAGGTGCAACAAGTCTCTTTTTATGAGAGGGTACCTATGCTGAAGGCGGCGGGGGAGGCATACCTATGCCCGCCGTGACAAAGTACAAAAGAATAGTGTGTCCAGTACACGAGGGACCGAACCATAGAGTACAGCTTGCATAATCAAGGGCCAGATAAAAATACAATGAAGGGTCTCACATACATGCTGTGCCTGGGATAACAGCCAGGACTAGTACAATAATATCTGAGTACATGAGATAAATACAACCCAAATGCCCCCTGTAAATGGGGAAGGGCTCACAAAATCTGACTGATACATGCAAATCATAGAGGCGCTGCAGGTGGCTAAGGCCATCATCATCAAAATGTGGAGCGGCATCAAAGGCTGTAATGAAGAGGTCATCCGGGCATGTGGGGGGCTACCTGCAGGGCCACCCCCTCATGAGGGCTGATACATCTCACACATGCCCGGGAATCATCAGGAGCTGCTGCTGGGTCACTGGACTGTCCAGTATACTCATCTCGATCATGCTGAAAGGAGCTAGAGAAGTAATCAAGTCAAAGGGAAGTGAGAGATCCCCCTGCCTGATCCGAGGCACCGAACAAGAGTGGAAGCTGGAACCAAGGTACACCGCCCTCTAGACCTTGCTTCTGGAATAAATGTGCTGATGTCGACAGAAGGAGGTCCGCCGTAGGTGAGGCAATAAGAGACCCTCCACTAAGGCACGAGAGAAGAACAATAGAGCGACAGACAGACTGACACCAATGATGATAGTGGAAAGGGGAAGGATGGAGTGGCGAATGGACGACTTCCCTTGTTAGAGCATAAAGGGCATGAATGACATGGCAGCGACTGACACAATATCGAAAGGGATAGGGGACAGTGGGACTGAAGGTCATGATAAGCGACACAAGGGAGGAACCAAGCAAAGAAGGATGGAGGGCTATAGTGGGGTGCAAAAGGACGCAGGATAGACTCCATGAATGCAATGATGACTTGACTTGGATGCTCTAAACAAGGGCGACTGTAGAGTGCTGCCACACAGTAAAGGCCCCAATGGGGGGTCATAGAAACATGAGTACAAAGTGGGCACTCATGACGAAAATCAACACGAACATGGACAAGTAAGGGGGCAATGTGGTGCCCCAAGTACAAGTGTCGTAAGTGAGGAAATTCGATTTTAAGGAGTGGTGAAGTGACCCTTCGTGGAAAAAAGATGTCCGGGTGAAGTATCAAATCATCAAAAACTAAGTAAAACCCATTTGAGAGCTCGGTGAGATCTATCCAGCGGTGCTGACGGTTCGTCGAACGGGGCTACGGTGTGGTCGCAGCAGTCGAAAGAAGAAACGGGGGTTCTCTTTTAATGAGGCAGTTTTCCCTCCAAAATCATTCATTTGATATTGTTGCTGTGGTGAATGTGGAGAGGAGAGAAGGCCCTAAATCTTGCGGCGAACGTAGCGGACAAACCGACCGTTGGATTCGAGATCTGTCAGTTGGAGGTAAGAGGCCTAGCCTTGCTCTTGCATTTTGGTGGATTAGATTTGCAGTTTAGGGCCCAAAACCCCAGAAACAGCCCCTCCCTCATCTCTACGGCCGGGTCGCACTTTTTGGGGCAAAAAGTGCGGCCCAGGACGCAGGTTTTAGGGCAAAAAGTGCGACCTGGTCCAGAAAATGGCAGAAAACTGCGACCTGGGAGATGAGGGGGGTTTGGTGCTGTTTTATGGCTGGGAGTTGGGTTTTGGTGTGTGGTTATGGTTTTCCCGATCTGTACCCTGACAAAAAGAATGTGTTTGTGCAGGTATGGCAGAGTTACGGGTCAACTGGAGAGAGAGGGATCTGGGAACACTTCGAGCAGAGATCCAGGCGGATCAGGGCGTTCGTCGTGTATTGGCCAGATTTGGGGTTCTGAAGTTTGTGGAGAACCCGTTGATGAGAGCAGGGGAACCATTACTGGCCCGGATTATCAGTTATTGGGATCCAGATCAGGAGATCTTTGTAGTGCAGGGGCACAGGATCGAACTGACGGTCCAGGATGTGTACTTCCTGACCGGCCTCCCACCACTGGGAATAGTGGGAGACACTCAGCCAGTGTTGCCGCGGGGGCGGCATATCATGGAGTTTGTGGAACGCCATTGTCGACCGGGTCTTCAAGTCAAGGGGACTCGAATATCGATCGGGGATCTAGAGAGGCTAGAAACCCGTGCAGTGGCCGCAGCTGTGCTGCGAATCCTGGGCACCCAGGCGTTCCATCACATCACCGGTGGGCAGATGATGATAGTGGAGAGTGTGTTGAGTGGGACCTACTTTGGGTGGGCCCAAATGATGTTGGTGTCGCTAAAGCGGCAGTTGTCGCTATGCAAGCGGCAGGTGAATCATGATTGCTCATATGGGACTTTGTTGTGCGCCTTCTTCTTTGAGAAGATCCCGACCTTGAGGCCTCGCGTGCAGCTTTCAGATGGGGGCCCGAGAGAGCCCAGGATGCGTCGTTGGGGACGACTACTCTGCAAAGGAGGAGGAGGGGCGGTCGGGCGAACATTTCGACCGGAGTTTTTTGCCCATTGGGATCGGATGCCGTTGTACATAGACGACTACCCTTATAGTGGGATGAGCTACTGTGGGGATCCGGATCTGCCACTTCCGCCTGGTCGAGTCTGGGGGCCCGATGGTAAGTGACAAATTGCTATTCTTATATGGGCATGTTTAAAGTTTTTTGAATAGTAAATAATGATACTGATTCAGGGACTTTTGGTATGCAGATATAGCACCGGTAAAACCGGCCGGATATATGGGACGACCGGCAGCGTCTGGAGCTACGGGTCCGAGTGGATCGAGAGCGGCGCAAAATGATGGTGCAGCCGCCCTACTGGAGGACATCCGCCGTAGATGTGAGCAGCTGTTGACCGGAGTATCAGAGCGCGGGTGGCAGGATTTAGACGACCGGTACATAGAGCCATGTGTTGGTCTCCCCTCGGAGTGGCGAGGTATCATGCGGTGCATGGCGATGGCCGGTCAAACTATGCGGGATCTACATGCTGCAGGGGCAGAGCCATTGGCCCGGGAGCCTCCAGATAGTGATTAGGGGCATATGGTGCCCCTTCTGATGTATGTAGGGGCAGGTGGTGCCCTCTAGAATGGATGAAGGGGCATATGGTGCCCCCCAGTTTTTGTTTGTAACATGCTATGGGCATGTCGTATGTATATGTATGGGGGGGCGTATGGTGCCCCCAGTTTTTTGGAACATGCTATGGGCATGTCGTGTGTATCAGAGTAGATGGACTCATCAATATATGGTTTGCGACACATATTATGGATATGCATCGTCTTTTGATGGTTGATTGAATGTTATTGTCTTGTATGAATTGTGTGTGGTAAATGCCAATCTAGAACATGGTTTGCAATACTATCTACGTAGTGATTCTGGTCTCTGGGTACATGGTTGAAAGTTATGGTTTCAAATGCACGTATTAAGACTTTTACTCGTAAATAGCGTCTAAACAACACAGGGTTACGCACACGATAAACACCATTTAGTTGCATGACAAGAAGCAAGGAATCCAAACGAACGTGCAGATGGCGAATGCGATGCAGCAAAGCATCAGCTAGTAGGCCACGCACTGCATCGTATTCGGCCTGATTGTTGGTGGCAGAACCAATGCATACCCCGTTAGACAGAACGAGGTCATGCAAGGGGGTGAAGATGGCCCACCCTGCCGAGGCAAGATTCCTAGAGTAGCGACTTGCACCATCGGCGTAACCGGTAAAGGATGTGGACGGGGGGATGCGCAAGGTGGTGTAACAAGACAATACATGAGGGGATGAAAGGAAATGACGGCAGCGCGAGGGGGCAGAAGTCATCGAGCGATAATGGCGGGGGGAAGGGGCAGGATGAGCAAAACTCAAACAAGGTGATGTATGAGAGCTATCGGAAACATGGCGAGGACTCGGGCTGCGAAGGTCAACAGAGACACAAGTGGAGTGATCTCGAGTATCAAGGGACACAATGGGGGAGGTTGCAGACGGGCTAGGCTCCGAAGGTCGTGCAGAGGAGGATAGGTAAAGAATGGTGACTGTAGACTCCGTCATCTGGACATCAGGGGAGGGAATGTGGATGGGAGCGGGGGGATCCTCAGGCTGGTCTGCAGCATACTGCGTGAGAATGGGAGAGGCGGATTGATTTTGTTCAACCTCATACTCGCGGATCACCTCAAGGGAGGCACGGTAATGCGTCAGGTGAGGACAATGATGGGAGTAGTGGCCATGGACACCGCACAAAGCACACGGCTTGTTGGTGCGGAGAGTCTTGGGGTTCTTGGAGACGGTCGAAGCAGGAGTGGGAGTTTCAGGGACCGTAGTGTCGGGGAACGCAACTTTTACCATGGGGCGAATACGGGGTAACTCGGGACAAGCATGGGTGGCATGACCGATGACATCACATAAGGCACAAGGCTTCGAGGGTGGGGGAGGAGCTGAGGTGGTTGTGGTGGTTTGGTCTTTGGTTGCCCCCTTGCGGGCTTTTCCTTTCTTCCCGGGAGCCGACTCAACAGGAGAAGGGTCCTGTGGAGGTGCTGGGGGCACAGTGGCTATGGAGGAAGCGAGGGGGACCGGTTGAACCGGTGTCAAAGCCATGTAAGGTTTGGGGTGACCGGGGGGGGTGGCGGCTGGGGGGTCAAGGTACCAAACCGGAATACCCAAGGTCAAGTTAGGGAGAGAGAGGGTGGCCATGACGGGGACAGAATATACTCCGGGAGGGGGAGCCAAGAAGGGGATCTGTCCAGCAGGGTAGTGACCAGGAGGTACGGCTCCAAGATGGTTAAGGCCGGGGGGGACCGAGCCTGGAGGATAAAGAGGTTCGGGGATACCAGCTGTAGGGGGAGGGCCAGAAGGAGGAGGTCCGGCTGGCTGAGATGGATGGCTAGGAGCGGGTTGCGGAGGGCGGGGAGGAGGGTGCGGACTAGCCGAGGCAGGCCGTTTATGGGCAGCCTGAGACGATTGCATCATGCAAACATTCGACAAGCTGGGATTAGTAACTAGAGGGGGAGGAAGGTGAGGAAAAGTACCCAGCAGGGTGGAATCTTTATAGACGCCGGGGGAGACACTGGTCAAGGAATCGACGGTTTGCTTGTTGGTTACAGAAGAGATGGTGGTCTCGGAGGAGGTCTGAGATGGCGGCTCATGATAAGATAGCTGGTCGATGGTGACTATCTTCCCATTATGTGGAAAAGACATCTTGCGGAAAACCGCGGATGGGACAGCAGACATGGCATAGGTGTAACTTCGCCCCAATAGAATGTTGTAGTCTAGAGGGGCGTCAATGACTTCGACGTCAACGCAAACAGTCTTACCGGCTAGGGTGATGGGATAGTTACGAAACAGGCCAATAGGCTGGGAGGCGTGACCGTCCCACGCTCGAAGGGTGATCGTGGAAGGGGCCAGCTCAGGGGATCCGAGTTGCTTCCAAACCGAAGCGGACATCACACAGGTGGATGCCCCCTCATCAATTATACACCGGGATACAGTGGCGTTCCGGATTTTGACTGGGATTTGGAAAGCAACGAAAGGAGGAAGAGGAGGGTGGTCCGATTGAGTGGCGTCGAAAACAATCATTTGGTCATCAGCAGGATCAACAGCGCCCACGGCAGATAGTAGAGCCTTCCTTTGAGAAGGGCACGACTGGAGGAGTTCCAGTGTGGAAATGGCAGCAGGGGATTGTGCCAAATTATCTACTATACTGTACGATTGAGCGGCTCGACCAAAAGCAGCATTTCGGCGTAATGGACCCTTTGGAATCTTTGGGTGAACCTCAACTTTGGGTTGAGGGATGTGTAAGGGGCCACTGGATGTCGAAAGAGGCTCTGTAGAACCTGAAGATGGAGGCTCGGGAGCAGACAGAGCAGGAGGCTTGGGGTACTGGCGAGACCGAGTTTGAAGGTGAAGGTCGACGGAAGGGGAAGGATCGGAGCGCATCATAAGGATCTGGTAGTCAGAGGAACCAGAAATGGACGAGGGGGGGGCTACATGGCTGTCGGGGGATTGGGTAGCCACGAATCCCTGTTGAGGGAAAGGATCAGTGAACACAGCTGGCTGGGTAGTGGCCACATTAGGAGGAGCTTGAGGGGAGGCATGTTGTCCGCGCAATGTGGCTTGAGACTCTCACATCTGTCGCATCTGGGGTAAAAGAGGACAATCGTGAGTGTAGTGGCCGTAAACACCGCAACACGAACAGGGCTTGTTTGTGCGAAGCGGCCTGTCCAGCCTGGGCGGAATGCCCTGAGGCTGGTTGCTAGTGTTAGGGTCCATACCAGAATTGGGTCCTCGGTTACCGGGGGCAGATGGGTTCTGGTTGCCTCTCCACCTTCTTTGAGAAGAAGGGGGATTAATCGCACCCTGCTGTGCAAATACTTGCCCTGGAGGGGGTTGTAAGTGCTGTTGCAGGTTGTGAGGAGGCAAGGGAGGCGGAAGCGCATATGCTGGAGGAGCTGGCGCACTAGGCTGTGGATAAAAGTAAGGGTTGGTTTGGGCGACATTGGGGTAAGTAGGAGGTTGGGCAAAAGGAGGGGGCATGCCGTATCCTGGATACATGTTGCGGGGAGGGGGAAGAGTGCTAGAGGTGATGGCCCCGCCCTGAGGGAGACCATGGCTCATAGGAGGGTGAGTAGATGGGTGGGAAAGAGATCCAACAATACCGTTGGCGGAATGAGATGCCCCCGGGGCGTTAGCGCCACCGGGCCTGGGGATGTCAGGAAGAACGGTATAAACATAACCAGATTGAGCGTAGATCAGGTCATATTTTAAAGCTATTTGGAGGGCGGCTTCTTCGGATTGAGGAAAGTGAGAGGCGACATCTTTGCCGATGGGAGATGGGAGGGTGCGAAGGAACCAGTCCATGTAAACCCGATCTTCAAAGGGAGGGGCTCGACATAAGCTCCGTCTTCATCGCCATTCCTGAACATGGGCAGAAAGGCGTGTGGAAGAAGATTGCTTAAATGAAGTCAAGAGCTCCGTACCAGTGTCGTATCGGAGAGGGAGCTGGAAGTACGACAAGAAGGCTTGGGCAAGAGTCTCGAACGTGGTATGGGAGGAAGTGGCCTATTCGACATACCATTTAGAAGCTTCGCCGGTAAGCGTGCGTTGGAACAAACGAAGACGGATGGAGTCATCGGTAATGGAGTTGGAGGAACACCACATGTGGAAAGACCGGACGTGATTGGTTGGGTCTTCGCCATTAAGGCCCTCGAACTTAGGGATATCGGAGGGTAGCTTGGTGGGCATAGTGGGCCAGGTAGTATTATGGTGAATGGGGTCGTTAATCAACTGATGGAAATCGGGGAGGCTGAGGCCTGCAATGTACGGCAGCACAGGGGTGGCCGGAGTAGTGGTTGTGACGGTTCCGCTAGAAGTAGGGGCGGCATTGGGGCCGGGAGAACCTGATCCGGACATGGTGAAGATAAAAGGGGGAGAACCGGAAGGAGAAGGGGGACCCGATGAATCAGGAGAGGAGTCGGAGTGCGGACTCGAAGGTGGACTGGCTCGACGACGGCGGTGCGGAGCAGGTCGATCAACCGGAAACTGAGGGTGAAGGACAAGAAGTCTCCGGGAAAGGCGCCTTGGGGGCGCAATGATGACGGGAAGAAGTAAACCGACAAGGGCAGAAAGGGACAAAAATCAAGAAAGGTCAAGGGCAGATAAGGTGCAGTGACAATTGATTTTAGAGTCTTTGCCAGGCGGTGTAAACCAGGCGCTTCTTCACTTAGGGTCAGTGTGTGGCGTGCGTTAATTTTAATTTTTAAACCCTTTCCGTTGTTTGAGAGCAAGAAAAAAGTGTGCGACGTTGCTGAAAATAAACCTACAGAGAACAGAATAAAATGCTGAAATAACAGAAAAAGAACAGCTACGTATGCATCTATCTAACCCAAGAAGGTGGGACTCTCACAACTATGCTGAAAAGAAAGGGAAAAACTATGGAGACACCCACAAAGGAAGCTCAACAGATCTAGGGTCAAAGGGGACAGAGATCTGGAGGATAAAGCTGCAGACAAGGGGTGCAGATCACAGCCAAGAGACAGAGGCAAGGTGGCTGGAAAAGGGAAATCAGCAAAAAACCGGGGGGCAAGGCAGAGGCCTTCAGAGGAGGTCCAAACAAAACGACAAGAGGTGATTTGAAAGGAAAAGAGGCTGATTTCAATGGATCTGAAAGTGAGGTAACAGATCTGGAAAAGAGGGGGCTGAAGCTCTGAAACCGACGGCTGAAACAGCTAAAACTCTTCCACAAAAGTGGAGGGTACTAAAGCCCTAAGGGTACAGGTTCCCCACTTAGATGAGTAAACGAGGTGGATCTTAGTCGAGCGGGAGTGAGATGATTTGCAGAAAACCACAGCGAGTTTGTGAGAACCCGAAAAATTGGAAAAATCTTTGGAAAAAGGCGAGTCGGGATTACATTGATCTGAAGTTGAGATATAAGAAGCGAGGCTGAAAAGTCGTGGGTGCGAGTTTTGGGCCAAAAGGTGCGACCCCCGTTGATTGTTGTGTGATTTTACGAAGAAAAGTTGCGTCTGGTTATTTGGTGTAAAACACTGCCTTGATAGGACGATAACACACGGAAGTTAGAAATTTTAAGTTTTTAGGGTTTTATGTGAGAAAAATGACATAAAAAGAGGAAAACTAAGCAGCTGAAAAGAAGCCCTAGGGCCTGAAGTAGCTGGATATGCAGGAATATGAAAAACGACGGCGGTCGTAATTTAAAACCCGTGTGGAGTCGCCATTTGTTAGTATGAATTCTTTGTCGAAGTGTACGAAAAAGACCCACTTTAGCTACGCATAACTAATAGCCCTAACAACAATAATGGCTGCAAAACATCTTCAGATCTGCAATTAGTAGTTAAAGTGCTGCAACAAAAAGATCTATAAATGGAAAGATATTAAGCAGTAAAGTAAAGAGTTTGCTCCATGCATCCAACAGACAAGACAAGAACACGATTTTTTGAATGAATTTTTATATTACAGGGCACCTGGGAGGAAACAAGAAGGTGTATCCAGATCTCCTCAATGGGATGGGTTCTTTGTAGTCCTCAGCACTTCAGATCTAAGCTTTCTCTCTCTTGTAGATGTAGGAAACCCAATGTAGAAGGTAGAGCTCAATGGGAGCAAAATGGTAGAAATGAGACCAAGTGTATAGATCCAGAGTGATCTAATAGGCAACAAAAGGTGAAGAATGAAGGGGAAAACCCTCCTATTTATAACAAAATATTGGGTCATTCTAGATCTTGGTGCACGATTAAAATAATGTTAATCAAATCTAGATCCACCTCTATGGAATATTTTTTTATTATTTGTTGGAGGGAAAGGGACTTTGACTTGGGTCAAATCCCTTGATTAGTGAGGAATAAATAAATAAATGATTTATTTATCCTTTTAAGGAAGTGGTTGGGATATAATCAAATAAATAATGATTTATTTAATTAATAGTGGTTGATTTGGTCATATTTAATAAGGAATATTATTTAAATACTTATTCCTAGAAAATAATAAGATAACTATGGGTGTATCTCATTAATTTCTTTGTTTTTGGGTTAAACATGACTGGGAATAATAATTAAATTATGGTTTAATTAATTATTCCTTTTGGGGTTTCTTTAATTAACATAGTGAAAGCAGTTTTACTTGGGGTAAAACTGGTCTTGCATGGTGTACTTGGGTCCATCTAATGATAAAAGGTTAGATGACCAAAAAATGGTGTAACATTATGCAGGAGTAATTGTGTTATTTTTTATGGATTTATAATCTGTTGATTACTGTGATTATGATTAGTATTGCGCATGTGGATGCGAAGGGATCTCTAAATCTGGGTTCAGGGACATCTGATCTGGTAATTACAAAGTCAAAAGTAGTTATGCTTGACTTACATACACTCTCCCAGGGTGCAGAAACCTATTTCCAACACCCTCTCATACTGCTTCGGGTGATACTTTGGTCTGCACAAGCAAGTCACTGTTGAAAGTGCCAGTAGTATAGGGGTTTGTTGGAAAACCTTAACCTCTTAACCTGGGTCAGGTCCCCTCGAGCCAACAAATGGTTACGTTTCTAGGACTAGGAGCATTTTGAGAGAGGGATCAGGTAATGCCAAGGCCATATTGGAAACCTAAAGGAAAAGAAATTAATTAATGGTTCGAACAACAAGTTCAGAAATTTTCAATGAAAGAAAACTGTAGTAAGACGTTGACCACCGAAGAGTGGAAGAATAAGTATATCTTCATGGAAATCTATGAGATCTTCTTTGGAAAAATTGCAATTGAGCTCCAGGAGTGGCTCACAAGGTTGGTCGAATTTCAGAAGTGTTGGAAGGTTGAGCAAGTTACGCAATGGAACCCTGAATTGATCCAGCACCTAGAAAAAAATTATAACACCATAACTCGCACAATGGATCACTAGGTGGACAGTGTGCTGGGAGGTTCTGTGATAGAATTTTCCATCGATCAGTTCGTCTCCTACAGTAAAGTAGAGTGAATATTCTTCAAGGGTTTCCGGGGTAGGTTTGTAAGGACCTTACCATTGTTGATTAAGATATTACTGTGCGAAAAGAGTATTCTATGTAGGCACGTTGAATGAATGACCTCTGATATAGACACGAGTATGACATGAAGTGGAAAATACTATCAGACCAACCAAGAAGGAGGAAGATCTATCTATAGTCTGGTAAGACAGGCAGCTGCACAGAGCCCCTAACCACACCACTTTCCAATCAGCATAGAGGTAAGAACTCACCTACACCTCTGCCACCACTAAAAGGAAACATGGATGCACATAACAGGTTTCCTACCTTTAAGGGTGTGGGGGATGAAGGCATCGATTAGTTCTGGTTTATCGCAGGATTGGTCTGGACTGTGCAGAATGTAGCTAGTGATATGGTGAAGAGGGAAGAACTGTCCTTGGCCTTCGAAGGAAGAGCTTTGGACTGGTATATGGGATACATTAGCAAGCATGCAAATGTGACCACTGAAGAGATTAAGAATGCCTTGAAGAAACAATTCAAGAAGACTAAGTCCTACTCTCAAATAGTGGTTGATATAAAAGATTTCAAGTAGGGGAAGTCTGAGTCTATGTGGGAGGCTGATCAACGACTAAAGAAGGTGATCAGAGAAGGCAGGTTCCAGTATGATGAAAAACATCACACAGAATGGTCCATTGCTATGCTGCTGCCTCACCTATGTGTACCTATGGGTCATCAAACTTTCGAATCATAAGAGAAATATTTGGAGATCGCTATGAAATTAGAAGTTGCACCTAGAGATGATGCCTAGATGGGCATCCAACAAATCCAAGGACAATTGGAGGTGATGCACATGGAGATCCAGAACCTGCAAAAGGAGCGAGGAGCAGAAGCTAGCTCTGAAATATGGTGCATAAGATGTAGGACAAATGGTCACACCAAGGATAACTACCCTGTATTAGAAAACTATATGCAGGCTGGGGGACCTAGCCTGTTGCGCCTTAGGGAAGTTATAGGATTAAGTGGACCGGTGTTATGGTGTGAAGATTATCGTGTTGCAGGCCTACATGATACAAATCACTATCCCCGCCTTGCTTCATATGTCCTAGAGGTGAAGCAGCAATGGTGTAGGTTTTGTCAGTTAGTAAGACACGATGAAGAGAACTACTGAACATATGATTTAATGATTGATCGAGGGAACCTCTATTGGGTACAGTCGAATCCATCCTCACAAATGTTCCTCTCGAGCACAGGTAACTACCCATCTAGGGGCAGGGACGGTGGGAGAGGTGGAAGCACAGGTCGGGGGTGAGGCCAACTAATATTTTATAATTATGGGGAAGTAGGACACTTTTCCAGGGACTATCCCAATCCTACAAGGTAGTCTTGCTAGTATTGAAGACAACTGGACCGTGCAATTGAAGACTGTCTCATCTTGATAGCAAAGATACAGGAGAATAAGCTGACACCTATGCATAATGTGTAGAGGGTTAAGACTAAAATACAAGACAATGATCCAAGCTTGAATGTGGTAACACGGAGTGGGCTGACCACTGAAGAGCCCAGGGAAAAGATTGTGACTAAACCTATGATCTAGCAAGTGGTTACCAAGTAGGAAGGTTTGAATCTAAGAAAGGAGAAATAAACGTTGGTCATTGCTCGCACGAACTCTGCTGAGGCAGAGGTATCTACTTCGCAGTTTCCAGGAGGCCTTAAGGCAGGTGACGAGGTCAATCCCTTTTTACAGGCATGTATGAAGCTGTTGTGCAACCCGAAGTCTATGGAAAATGTTACACCATTTTTGGTCATCTAACCCATTATCGTTAGATGAACCCAAGTACACCATGTAAGACTAATTTTACCCCAAGTAAAATCACTTTCACCACATTTGTTTACATTTCTTGGTCATATTTAACAAAAAACAAGGTAATCAATTAAATAAATCATTATTTATTTAATTATTTCCTAAGAATAAGTTATTTAAATCACTATTTAAATACTATTCCTAGTTAAATTTGACTAAATCATTTTTTAATAATTAAATAAACCATTATTTATTTAATTATATTCCCATCATTTCCCTTAAATAATAAATAAATCATTTATCTATTTATTATTTATAAATAAAGGAATTGACCCAAGTCAAAAACCCTTTTCCCTCCAACAAATATAATAAAATATTCCTAAAGGGTGATTCTAGAATGTGATTAATAATATTTTATTCATGCACTGAGTTCTAGAACACCCCAATATTTTGTTATAAATAGAAGGGTTTTCCCCATTCATTAGTCACCTCCATTGCATTGGATCACACTGGATCTACTCTTGGTCACCAATTTAATTTGTTTGCATTTTGAACTCCCATTGAATTCCATGTTTGTTAGGGTTTTCCACATTAACCAAAGAGAGGAATTTTAGATCTGAAACAATGAGGACTTCCAAAAGCCCATCCCACTCAGGAGAACTGGAAAATACCTTTCTTGTTTTCCTCTCAGGTGCCCCATTCTTTAATATAATATAAGATTCTTTTTATAGATTGTTCTTGTCTTGTTCATTAGATGCATGGAGCCATTTTACATTTTGTCTGCTTAATATCTTTGATGCTTAGATCTAATTTTATGTAGAAAACTTAAAGATATTTTGCAGCCATACTTGATGTTAGGGCTACTTGATATGCATAGCTAAAGTGATATTTTAGGACGAAAGAATCATACTAACAATTGGCGACTCCACACGGGTTTTCTTTTGCGACCACTATCGTTTTTTATCTTCCTGCATATCCAGCTGTTTCAGACCCTAGGTTTTCTCTTCCACTTTTTATTTTTCCTATTTTTTCCCTTTTTATGCTATTTTTCCCCTCTAAAAACCCTCAAGCATTCAAATTTCTCACTTCCGTGTGTTTCTGGCCTTTTTGCACAGGTGACCGACATCAGCCGCTGCTGAGACGACAAAATTTTCTGAAATCTGCCGCCGCCAGACCCGGATCTGCAGGTCGCACCTATCGGCCCAAAAAATGTGACCTAGCCTTGAGGTCGCACTTTTCTGCCCTAATTTTGCGACCTGGCCTGAAAATAGGCCCAAACCTGCGACCTACAATTTTTTCTGCAATTTGCCAGCACTTTTTCTGGGTTTCACTGTAGCTTCTGTCAGGGTTTTCTAGCCTCTGTCTCCACCTGTTTAGACCTGTTGCTGATCTATTTCACTCACCTAAGTGGGACTCTTGCCCCTTAGGGCTTCAGTTCCCTCCACTTTTTGTGGGAGATTTTGTTGCTTCTTTCAGACGGCTGAATTTCCAGAAGTTTCAGCCTTATTTCAGATCTGATACCTCCTGTTCAGATCCTCAGAGGTCTGCTTTTCTTCCATTTCTATACACTGCCTTTCGCTTTGTTTGGGTTCATCTCTAGGGTCACCCCTTTGACCCCCTCTTTTTAGCTGATCTCCTATTTTCTAGCAGCAACCTTGCCCCTACCTCTTTTCTTCTTTCTGCACCACTTTCCAGCAGATTTCTCCATTAGATCCCAGTCCCTCCAGACCTTAGATCTATTGGTCTCTTGTTAGTGTGCTTTGCCCCTTCTAGACTATTTTTGAGTGACCCTCCTTCTTGGGTTCAATTGCTGCCTTTTTAGTTGCTAATTTCTTATTCTTTCAGTCTTATTTACTGCAGATTTATTTTCCATTATGCAACACACTTTTTCCTTTTCTCTCAAAACATCTGGGTTTAATCAATTAAAATTAACGCATGCCACACACTGACCGTAAGTGAAGAAGAGCTTGGTTAACATCACCTGGAAAAGACTCTAAAATTCATCGACACTGCACCTCCTTGCCCCTGTTGTGTCTTGCCTTTGCACCTTGCTGCCCTGGTCCGTCCTTCTTCTTCCTGTCATCATTGTGCCTCAAAGGCGTTTATCCCGACGACTTCTTGGCCTTCACCCTCAGTTTCTGGTTGGTTGACTTCCTCCTTCCCATCGTCATCGAGTAATTCCTTCCCCGAGTCCGCACTCCAACTCTTCCTCTGATCATTCGGGTTCTCCCCATCCTTATGGTTCTCCCCCCTTTACCCCCACCATGTCTAGTTCTGGACCTAGCCCTAACCCTAGTTCTACTACTGGGTCCACTTCCACTGGAACCACTACGGGACCTACCTCGACTGCCCCATTACTTTCGTATATGGCCGGCCTCAGTCTCCTTGATTTCAATCAGCTTATCAACGATCCTATCCGCCATGATGTCAGTTGGCCTGCTATGCCAACCAAGCTCCCCTCCGACATTCCCAAGTTCGAAGGCCTTGTTAGTGAAGATCCCTCCAATCATATCCAATATTTCCACATGTGGTGCTCCTCTAATTCCATCACCAATGACTCCATTCTTCTTCGTTTATTCCAACACACCCTTACTGGCGAAGCATCCAAATGGTATGTTGATAAAGCCACCTCTTCCCATACCACTTTTGCAACCATTGCCCAAGCCTTTTTGTCTTATTTCCATCTCCCTCTCCGATACGACACTGGCACTGAACTATTGAAATCCTTCCAGCAATCCTCTTCAACATGTCTCTCCGCTCATGTCCAGGAGAGGTGAAGACGACGAAGCTTATGCTGTGCTCCCCCCTTTGAAGATCAAGTTTACATGGATTGGTTCCTTCACTCTCTTTTACCTCCCATTGGCAAAGATGTCGCCTCCCATTTCCCCCAAACCAAAGAAGCCACCCTTCAAATCGCCTTAAAATATGACCCTATCTATGCCCAGTCTAGTTATGTTTATATTGTCCTTCCTAATCTCCCCAAGCCCAGGGGCACTAACGCCTCCAGGCCCTCTCATGCTACCGACGGTCTCATTGGAGCCATGTCTCATACCTCTGCTCCACCTCTTATGCCCTATGGTTTTCCTCCCAGCGGGGCCAGCACCTCCAGCACCTTTCCCCATCCCAGTAACATGTATCCAGGCTTTGGCATGCCTTATCCTTTTGCCCACTCTCCTACTTACCTCAATGTTGCCCATTCTCACCCTTACCCTTATCTGCAGCCTGGTGTCCCAGCTCCTCTAGCATTTGGACCTCCCGCTCCCTTGCCTCCTCCCGCCCCACAGCCACACTTACTACCCCCTCCAGGGCACATATTTGCGCAACACCGTTCGACTACTCCTCCTCCTTCTCAACGGCGGAGGAGAGGAAATCCATCCGCCTCTGGTTTTCGTGGACCCACTCCTTCTAGCATTGACCCGAACACCGCTACCCAGCCCTAGGGTTCCCAACCCAAGCAGGACAGGCCGCTTCACAAAAATAAGCCCTGTTCATGTTGCGGTGTTTTCGGTCACTACACTCACGATTGTTCCCTCTTACCACAGATGCGATAGATGTGGGAGTCTCAGGCCACCATTCGGGGACAACACTCCTCTTCCCATGTCCCCCCCATTACTTCTACCTCTCAGCCCACTTTTTTTACTGATCCTTTTCCTCAACAAGGATTTGTGGCTACTCATGCCCCGACATCCACTCAACCTTCTCCTTCTGGTTCTTCTGATTACCAGATCCTTATGATGTCCTCTAACCAACCTCTCACTGTTGACCTTCACCTTCAAACTCGGTCTCGTCAATACTCTCTGCCTCCCGTACCATTAGTCTCCGAGTCCCCATCATCAACTTCTACAGAGCCTCTATCGACACCCAATGGTCCCTTACAAATCCCTCCACCCAAAGTTGAGGTTCACACCAAAATTCCTAAGGGTCCATTACACCGAAATGCTACCTCTGGTTGAGCTGCCCATTCCTACAACATCGTAGATGATCTGGCGCAATCTCCAGCTACCATTTCAACACTGGAACTCCTCCAGTCATGTCCTTCTCAAAATAAATCTCTACTATCTGCCGTGGGTTTTGTAGATCCTACTGATGACCTATTAATTATTTTCGACGCTCGTCAGTCAGATCATCCCCCTCTTCCTCCTTCAGTTGCTTTCCAAATCCCAGTCAAAATCCGAAATGCCAATGTCACTCGATGTATCATTGATGAGGGGGCATCTACCTGTGTAATGTCTGCTTCGGTTTGGAAAAAACTCGGATCCCCTAAGCTGGCCCCTTCCACCATCACCCTCCGTGCGTGGGATGGCCATGCCTCCCAACCCATTGGTATTTTTCGTAACTGCCCTATCACCCTTGCCGGTAAGATTGTCTATGTCGATGTTGAAGTTATTGATGCCCCTATCGACTACAACATCCTTTTGGGGCATATTTACACCTACACCATGTCTACCGTTCCATCTGTAGTCCATCGCAAGATGTTTTTCCCTAATAATGGCAAGATCGTCACCATTGACCAGTTGTTGTTTCATGAACCTAAATCTCAGACCTCACCTGAATCCACCATTTCCACTATCACCAATAAGCAAACTGTCGATTCCTTGACTAGTGTCTCCCCTGGCATCTACAAAGACTCCTCTTTTCTTGGAACCTTCCCCGGTCCCCCCCCTCCTCCTATCTCTGATCCTAGCTCAACGAATGTTTGCATGATACAATCGTCTCAGGCTGCCCCCCCGCAACCTGCTCTGGCTAGTCAGTAACCTTCACCTCATCTGACTCACCCTACTCCTAGCCCTTCTCCTCAGCTATTTCAAACTCTCCCATCAGGTCCTTCACCTCCCCCTCACACGCCGAAACCTCCTTATCCTCCCGCCTCGATTCCCTCCGGCCTCCCCCATTTAGAAACCATCCCTCCTGGCCATTAATCCGCCGGTCAAATCCCTTTCCTTGGCCCTCTCCCTGGAATCTATTCGGTTCCTATCATGGCCACCCTTTCCCTACCTAATTTAACTTTGGGCATACCGGTATGGTACCTTACTCCTCCAACCGCTACCCCTCCCGGCCACCCTAAACCATACATTGATGTAACACCGGTTCAACTGATTCCCATTGCTCCTCCCACCGCTACGGTACCTATAGCCCCATTGCACAACCCTCCTCATGCTGAGACTACTACGGGTAATAAAAGAAAAACTCGCAGGGGGGCATCCAAAGATAAAGCCACCGCTCCTGATCCTACCCCCCCTCCACCCACCAAGCCTTGCGCTTTGTGTGATTCTGTCGGTCATGCCATCCATACTTGTCCTGAGTTGCCCCGTATACAACCCATGGTCAAAGTCGCATTCCCTTAATCGTCAGCCCTGGAAACCTCTGTTTCCTCTGCCCCCATAACCAAGAACCCAAAGGCCCTTCACACCAACAAACCTTATGCTTTATGTGGTGTCCATGGCCATTATTCTCACCATTTTCCTCACCTCACGCATTACCGCGCCTCTCTAGAGGTCATTCAAGAGTATGAAGTGGAACAACATCAATCTGCCTCACCCATCCTTGCTCAGTATGCGTCAAGTTTACTCGAGGATCCTCCAGCCACCATTGACATCCCTCCCCCTGATGTTGAGATGTCTGAATCTGCTGCTCCTCGCTTGTACCTATCATCATCCGACCAACCCTCGGAGTACATCCCCTCCGTATCCACTCCACCTTTTTCATCAGATCCCCCTTCAGCGCCATTCTTGGGTTCTCCATGTTTTGACCATCTTTTTACGTGCTCTTCTGTCATCTCCCCTGATGACCCATTTCTTTGCATTTCCACCATGAAAAATGATCTTGGTAGCTTTGCAGCCTCTTGCGGTTTCCACCACCTTCCCCTCTCTTCACCTAACCCCGATACTCCCATCCATCTCTATGATGTACAACACAACACAAGTCCTCGATCTTCCCCACTTCTCTTATCTTGTGATGTTGTTCCCTCAACCCTCTCATCCACTCATTATATTGGTTACGCCGATGGTGCGAGTCGGTATTCCCGAAACTCGCCTCAGCCGCCTGGGCCATCTTTACCCCTGTGCATACCCTTGTCCTTTCAAATGGGGTCTGCATTGGCACCGCCACCAATAACCAGGCTGAGTATGATGTCGTTCATGGTCTCTTAGCTGACGCTCTCTCCCATCGCATCCTCCATCTGCAAGTTTATTTAGATTCCCTGCTTATTGTCTTACAACTTAATGGCGTCTACCATGTGCATAATCCCATCCTATTTAGACAATATTTACGGGTGAGACTTTTGATACGGGAATTTAGATTTATTTCATTCAACCACATCCCTAGAAGTCACAATCACTACGTAGATCAGATCTCAAACCATGTTCTAGACTGGCATTTATCACACATAAGACAATAGCATCCACAAAATACACATAAAACTCATATATATATAACATGTGTTTTAAAGTCCATATACTTTGAAACATATGACATGCCCATAGCCTGTTACAAAAACCCAATACTACAAAAATGGGGGGCACCACTTGCCCCTACATCACTACTAGAAGGCACCACCTGCCCCACATCTAGTCACTCTCCGGAGGATCCTGAGCCAATGGCTCTACTCCCGTAGCTCCTAGATCACGCATCGTCTGCCCGGCCATCGCCATGCATCGCATGATCCCTCGCCATTCTGAGGGGAGCCCAATACATAGCTCTATGTATCGGTCGTCTAAATCCTGCCATCCATGGTCTGACACACCAGTCAGCAGTCCCTCACATCTATGATGGAGGTCCTCCACCAGTGCGACCATCTCTTCATTCTGTCCTATCCTTGATCCACTTGCGCCTGTAGCACCTGCTGCTGCTAGTCGTCCCATATATCCGGCCGGTTTCACCAGAGCTATATCTGCATCCCAAATAATATAAGGATTAGTACCATGAATACTAGCCACAGACTATAAAAGGAACATAATAGATTAGTTGCTTATCACTTACCATCCAGTCCCCATACTCGACCAGGTGGTAGCGACAAGTCCGGATCTCCCCAATAACTCATCCCACTATAGGGATAGTCGTCTATGTATAATGACATCTGGTCCCAATGGGCAAAGAACTCTGGTCGAAACATCCTCCCGACCACCCCTCCTCCTACCCTACTCAGTAGCCTTCCCCACCGACGCATCTGGGGCTCTCTCGAGCCCCCGTCCGGCAACTGTATACGAGGTCATAAGGTCGGGATCTTCTCAAAGAAGAAAGAGCACAATACTGTCCCATACGCACAATCATGATTCATTTGCCGCTTACATAGCGACAACTGTCGTTTCAGCGACACCAACATCATCTGGGCCCACCCATAGTAGGTCCCCCCCAACACACTCTCTACAATCATCATCTGCCCTCCAGTGATGTGATGGAGCGCCTGACTTCCTACGATCTGCAACACTACTACGACCATTGCCCGGGTCTCCAACCTCTCTAGATCCCCAATGAATATCTGAGTCCCCTTGACTCGGACACTCGATCGACAATTTCGCTCAACAAAATCCATAATGTTACGCCCCCGTGGTAACACTGGCTGCGTATTTCCCACCATCCCCAACGGTGGGAGACCAGTCAAGAAATACAAATCCTAGACCATCAACTCGATCCTGTGCCCTTGCACTACAAATGCCTCATGATCTGGATCCCAATAACTGATAATCCGGGCCAACAAGGGCTCTCCAGCCCTCATCAAAGGGTTCTCCAAAAATTTCAGAACCCCATGTCTAGCCAGTGCATGACAGACACCCTGATCCACCTGGATCTCCGTCCGTAGTGTACCTAAGTCTCTCTCTCTCCAGTTTATTCGTATATCTGCCATATTTGCACAAAAAATAATTTTTGTCAACCTCCAGATCAACAAAACTATATTATCTTACACCAAAACAAAATTTCAGTCCATAACAGCACTGAAACCTCACACACCTAGCAGGTTGCACTTTTTGGGCCAAACTTGGGCCAGGTCACACTTTTCAGGCCAAAACCTGCATCCCAGGTCACAGATTTTGCCCCAAAAAGTGCGACCCGACTATAATTAGGAAGTAGGGGCAGTTTCTTGAATTTAAAACCATAATCTGCAACTTCAATCCATCAAAAAAAAATCTTAGGATTAGGCCTCTTACCTGCAACTGACGGATCGCAATTCCAACGGTCAGTTTTTCCGCTACGATCACCGCAAGATTTAGGGCCTTCTCTCCTCTCAACATTCACCACAACTACATAAGCAAATGAATGATTTTGGAGGGAAACACCCTATTAGAATAAAACCCCTGTTTTTTCTTTCGCCCGCTGCGACCAAACCGTAGCCCTGTTTAACACATCGTCTACACCATTGGAAAGCTCTCACCGAGCACTCAAATGGCTATCTGTCAGTTTTTTATGTTTTGATACTTCACCAGGAAAAATTTTGTCCACAAAGGGTCTGTTCACCTCTTCTCAAAATCGAATTTCTTCACTTACGACACTTGTGATTGGGGCACCACTTTGCCTCCTTACTCGTATCCGTTCGTGTTGATGTTCGTCATGAGTTACCCTATTGTACTCATGTCATTATGGTCCCCCATTGGACCTTTACTATGTGGCAGCACCATCGAGTCACCCTTGTTTAGAGCATCCGAGTTGAGTCATCATCACATTCATGGAATCTATCCCACGTCCCTTTATATCCCTCTATAGCCTCCATCCTTCATTCTTCGGTCCCTCTCTCGTGTCGCACATTATGGCCTTCAGTCCCACTGTCCCCTATCCCTCATGATATTGCATCAGTCACTGCCAAGCCATTCATGCTCTTTGTGCTCTAACAAGGGAAGTCGTCCATCCACTCCTCAGTATCCCTCATTCCATCATCATCATTAGTATCTATCTGTTCGTCGCTCTACTATTTTCCATCGTGCCTTAGTTGGAGTTCCCTTATTGCCTCACCTATGGCAGACCTACTTCTGTCGACATCAGCTCATTTATTCCAGAAGCCAAGTCTATGGGGCGGTGTACCTTGGTTCGAGCTCTTTTCATCATGATCATGATCTATACACTTGATTGTATAGTGATGCAGCAGCAGCTATTGGTGATACCCGGGTGTGTGTGAGATGTCTCAACCCTCAGGAGGGGGTCGCCCTAAAGGTAGCCCCCCACATACCTGGATGACTTTTTCATTCCAACACTTGATGCAGATCCTCTCATTTGATGATATCGGCCTCAGTCACTTGCAACACCTCTTCGATTTGCACGTGTTGGTCCGATTTTGTGAGCCCTTCCCCGTGTGTAGGGGGCATTTGGGTGTATTAATATCTCATGTACTACCATATTATTGTATAAGTCCTGACGATTATTCCAGGCATCGCCTGTATGTGGGATTCATCATTCTTGATTTCTGGCTCATGATTAGGCTAGCACTAGTTTTACTACTGTGTTCCGTGGTTTTCCGGGCACCTTATTCTTTGTACTATTGTCTCGGCGAGCATAGGTATTCCTCCCCTGCCGCCTTCGACATTGGTGCCACATCATACATTTGAGACTTGTTGCACCTGTAAGTCTCGTCTCCTCAGGGTCTAGTCCTCCACCACTTTAGATTACCTTACATTCCTCTCTTTCATTTCTATCTTGCTGTTTAGTGATTCAGTTCTTACAACGTACTTCGGTCATACGATTTGCTCCTAACACTCGTATGTTGGGGGGCAATGTGTTACACCATTTTTTGGTCATCTAACCCATGATCGTTAGATGAACCCAAGTACACCATGTAAGACTAATTTTACCCCAAGTAAAATCGCTTTCACCACACTTGTTTACATTTCTTGGTCATATTTAACCCAAAACAAGGTAATCAATTAAATAAATCATTATTTATTTAATTATTTCCTAAGAATAAGTTATTTAAATCACTATTTAAATACTATTCCTAGTTAAATTTGACTAAATCATTTTTAAATAATTAAATAAGCCATTATTTATTTAATTATATTCCCCTCATTCCCCTTAAATAATAAATAGATCATTTATTTATTTATTATTTATAAATAAAGGAATTGACCCAAGTCAAAAACCCTTTTCCCTCCAACAAATATAATAAAATATTCCTAAAGGGTGATTCTAGAATGTGATTAATAATATTTTATTCATGCACCAAGTTCTAGAACACCCCAATATTTTGTTATAAATAGAAGAGTTTTCCCCATTCATTAGTCATTTCCATTGCATTAGATCACACTAGATCTACTCTTGGTCACCATTTCCATTTGTTTTCATTTTGAACTCCCATTGAGTTCCATGTTTGTTAAGGTTTTCCACATTAACCAAAGAGAGGAATTTTAGATCTGAAACACTGAGGACTTCCAAGAACCCATCCCACTGAGGAGAACTGGAAAACACATTTCTTGTTTTCCTCTCAGGTGCCCCATTCTTTAATATAATATAAGATTATTTTTATACATTGTTCTTGTCTTGTTCATTGGATGCATGGAGCCATTTTATATCTTATCTGCTTAATATCTTTTATGCTTAGATCTAATTTTATGCAGCAAACTTAAAGATATTTTGCAGCCATACTTGAAGTCAATTGAGGCTACTCGATATGCATAGCTAAATATGCATAGCTAAGTGATCTTTTACGAGCAGAAATAATCATACTTATAACAGAAAATCTTATAACATTAATAGATGGTTGCACAACGCAGCCTAGCTCCCCTTCCAAAAATCAAGGACACACACAAAATGTGCATGAATATAATAAATCTGCTTTGGTAGGAAGTACGTTGAAGCTACGCAGAATTGGTGATTACGAGATGGATTAGGTTATTTTGGACCTAGGTTCAGATGCGAATGTATTACCTAAATAGACTTGGAAATGAATGGGGGAACTTAAGTTGGAATGGTCTACTATCCAACTGCGTATGGCCAATCAACAGTGTTAGAAAATTATATATTATGGAGAAATGCAACACATAAAATATGCGGAAAATAAAAGCACACAAAACAGATAAAACTAGAAAGACACAGATATACGTGGTTCACCCAGTTTGGGCTACGTCCACCCCGAACAGCCAATCCTTCCTTTCTATTATCCAACAAAAATGAAGAGACAAAACCTACAGCAGATCCGCTGTAATATCCTTTGTTCTCTCTCGCAGTCTCCCTCTCTGTTTCTCTCTCTGAGAATACACTCATAATACATAGCCGCAATAAAATACCCTCATATATACAAAGGGGTTGCCTTCTAGGGCAAAAAACCATAATCTAAACATAACTTCTACCGTCAGATCATTTTCCTAATGAACAACCCAGATTGACTAGAAAGTACTATACTTTTACAAGGCAATTTTACATCTGTTTTTAGCCGACGCGCAGAAACCCCACCAGGGAAGCCAGCGTTTCCACCCCTAGACCCAGTGGCAACGTTAATTACGGGTGGTGTTGCTGCCCCTTTTAAGGTACAGGGGTCCAATGCTGTGATACAAAGTAAACAAGATAATCAGGCTCCACACCCAACAATCTCCCACTTGGAGACTGATTGTAGCAACTCCACCACTGCTTCATTTGCTAGAAAATGACTCCTCTTTGGACCTGGCTGTTCCTCATCTTCATCATCATCCTTGAAGACCAATTGAAATTGAGCACATTTTCAGTTTCTCCCTGGTTACAAATTTTGTTAGCATATTTGCAGGATTCTAGCTAGTGTGTATCTTTTCTAGCTTCAAATCTCCATCTTCCAATACTGACCATATGAAATGGTACTTGAGATGTATGTGTTTAGTCATGGAATGAAATGTTGAGTTCTTTGCAAGATGGATGGCACTTTGGCTATCACTGTATAACGTGCCCATATCATGCTTCTTACCCAATTCACCCATAAGCCTTTGTAACCAAATCATTCCTTTACTAGCCTCTGTAGCAGCAACATATACCTTGTTTTGTTGAAGGTGCAGCAACACTTTGGATTTTGAAACAATTAACAGGTTACCTACGATGCAAATACATATCCTATAATTGCTCTCTATTTTCTACTGTCACCTGCCATATCTTTGCATCAACATATCACTGTAGGTAATGTTTGAACCACCAAAGCATAATGATTTATTTGTGGTACCTCTCAAATATCTGAGAATCCATTTTACTGCCATGCAATGTTCTTTTCCTGGATTGTTCATGTACCTGCTTACAACTCCCATTGCATGTGCAATATTAGGCCTTGTGCAAACCATTGCATACATTAAGCTTCCAACTACAGATGCATATGGAAATTTAGACATATAATCCATGTATTCTTGGGTCTTTGGGCACATATCCTTACTAAGTTTTAAATGGCTAGAAAAAGGTGTACTAACTTGTTTTGCATTCTGCATATTAAATCTTTTCAACACCTTTTCTATGTACTCATTTTGAGATAGTGTTAATTTGTGATTTTTCCTGTCTCTAGTTATCCTCATACCAAGGATTTGTTTTACAGCTCCCAAATCCTTCATTGCAAATGAATTTGCCAATTTTCTTTTGAGCACATTTATTTCTACATGTTAGGCCCTACAAAAAGCAACAAGAATGTCATCTACATACAATAACAATATAATATAGTTGTCATCATTTTTCTTTTTTAGATAAACACAATGATCAAAGTGACGTCTAGTATCACCTTGTTCAGACATAAAGCTGTCAAATTTTAGATACCACTACCTTGGAGCTTGTTTTAAGCCATCCAAGCTCTTATTTAACCTGCACACTATTTTTTCCTTCCCTTTGACCTCATATCCTTGTGTTTGTTGCATATAGATCCCTTCCTCCAAATCTCCATGGAGAAATGCTGTCTTTACATCTAATTGTTCGAGATGTAAATCTTCTGCTGCTACAAGACTTAAAATAGTTCTGATTGAATTCATCTTAACAACAGGAGAAAATATTTCATCAAAATCAATACCATTCTTTTGTGCAAACCTCTTCACCACAAGTCTAGCTTTGTACCTTTGCTTTCCTCCATCTTCTTCCTTCAGCCTATAAACCCATTTATTCTGCAATGTATTTCTACCTACAGGCAACTTGACTAAGTCCCAAGTCTGGTTATGCATTAAGGAGTCCATCTCTTCTTCCATAGCTAGCTCCCACTTCTTCCTAGTTTCAACCTGCATTGCTTCTTCATAACATTCAGGTTCACCAGAATCAGTCAACAATAAATAATATAATGAAGGAGAGTATCGTTCAAGGCATATACTTATCCTGGTAGACCTTCTAACAATACTTTTAGGTGTTTGAGGTGCACATTTAACGTTGTGGGTAGTTCTTTGTTTCAACGTAGTTGTTGATTATTATTGTTACTGAGGGCACCTTTACTTTTCCGGTGATCTCATCAAAGCCGTGTATTACTTGCTTTTCTTTTCCTGTTCTTTTCTGCAACTAATTCTTATGCAAGACCTTTTCATTGGAATATTACATCTACTGCTCCTAATGATTTTTGTGATTTTCATAATCATATAAGTGATAACCAAAATCATTAACACCATATCCAATAAAGGTACATTTCTTTGATTTTGCCTCAAGCTTTGTTCTGTTTTCTTTATTAATATGGACAGAGGCCTCACAGCCAAAAGGCTTTAAAAAAGAGTAGTTTACCTTTTTACCCGTCCATGCTTCCTTTGGGATACCACCATCCAAGGAACTTGAAGGCTCTCTGTTTATTAGATAAACAACAGTATCTACAGCATCTACCCAAAATTGTAAAGGCAATCCTACATGCAATTTCATGCACCTTGCACGCTCCATGATTGTTATGTTAATTCTTTCTGACACACCATTTTCTTGTGGTGTTCTTGGAACTATCTTCTCTCTACGAATTCCATGCCCTGA